>CM028325.1:34815973-35140973 GCA_016647705.1 Eucommia ulmoides | reverse complement strand
ACTCCACCTTCTTTTCCCACTCCAAGTATACTTCATGATGGTTTTTCTTTTGGAATGAGGGTATTTTCACCTTGATACTTCTCAAGTTATTATCAATCCGCTCCCCATGTCTATCTCCTCTATTCTCATGTCCACTCCCAAATCTACACAAGCTTGCATTAGAGGCCCGATCGTCTTCATCTAGGTTATCCCCATAATCATCTTCATACACGAACCGAGGCTGATTCCTCTCTCTTCGTTGCACATTAGGAGCTCTCGGTGGCCACCCCTTTTGTGCGCTAGACTCAAATTTTTCAAGCGCTCATGCACTTCATCAAACCGCAAGTTCAACTGTTGAAACTTTTGCTCCAAGGCCTTGAAGAAAACTTTTGCGTCTATTATGTCCATCCTTTCATGTGCTTCATCGGACGAGCCTTTATTTGTTTCTCGAGACATGTTTAGTAACCTACAAAACAAAGTTAGCAAACCTCATAAACACTTCCTCACGTGTTTGCACTCAAACTATGTCACTCCACTCGTGTATCACTCAAATTCGGTTTTTATCCTCTTATAAGCTCACACTCTCTTGCCTTTTTCCACTCTTTAGTTCCCTCTTTTAGTTCTTTATTGAACTTAATCAATCTCAATTAGAAATTTTCTTGTAGCAATCCAAACTCAACAATTTGATTAACTAAGAATGAGATTTTAGGAACGAAATAAAGAGAACAAAAAGAGCACAAAGAAAAGTTTATAGAGTAGAATAAGAATAAATTATTCTCAATTTTTGTTGGGGGGGCTGCTGAATTTTCTCATTTTTTTTTGTTTCTGTTTTTTTTTTTTTTTTGAAAACTAGCAACTTTAAATTGAGATTTGAAGAAGCACAATATTTAAACGAAAAATATGATCAGAACAAAGATGCACCGCGTTTTTTTTTTCAAGATTGGATCAGATTTGAATTAGAATGAAAAGAAAAAAAAAATGCAATAGATCTGATGATATAATTTGGTCAAGAATTTTTTTTTTATGAAGGAATAGATATGAAAGAACGAAAAAGAAAAAGGATAGATGAAACTTGATTTAGACCTTGCTCTGATACCAAATGATGCGAACCTCACTAAGGATTAGTGAGACCCGAAACCAACTTAGGGTTTCTTTGCGAAGATCGAAACTAAATCAGATTTTGAACGAGCTAAAAATACAGAAATTGAAAGATAGATTACGTTGACCCAACGTTTATGAATGAAACGCGAACCAATGGTATAATGATCTTGACCCAATGATTATAATGAATCACGAATCAAAGATATAAGTTTGAACGCTACAAGAAACTCTTGATAAGTTCAGAAAAAGTTCTCTGAAGAATTAAAGAGAAAACTCTCACAATTTTTATTAATCAAAGTAATGTCTTGTTTTCCATGGGATACAAGTCTCTTAAATAGATAAAAGAAAAAATCCTAGCAGTACATGAATAGTGGCGACCACAATAGAACTAAAAAGAAACCCTAGAGGACTAAGAAATCCTAGAGAAATAAGGAAACCCTATTCCTAATCTAAAAATGAAATAACCAATTCCTAATCTAAAAAGGAAAAGGCTAAATTGACAATTTTGTCTTATAAATTATCAAATAAATAACTAAATTAAAAATAAAACACTAATAAATAAAATAAATATGCTGAGAATTTCATGGTCCTCAAGCCTTGGTTTATTTGAGTTCATGTCTAAACCCATTCACTTGCTTTGATGAGATGGATTAGGCCTTGATCGTCATTTGGGCTTAATTTGGGCTTTATTGTTTTCGATTCAGCCGAAAGCTCTTGAATTAGCCTATTAAGCGCTTCTTTGATCTTCTTGGATCTTGCCCTAGTAATGGGCCCAACTGGGACATACAATGTGTCATTTGATGTTGCTTGTTGGTTCTCATCAAATATTGTTCTCTCATTTTTTTTTCTTTTCTTTTTCCATCATTCTAACCAAACATACCCTTACATTGGTTTTAGTTTGCATATTAGTCCCGCATATATTTATACTTGTATAATATTAATTACACGTATCATTACATGTTACAATTTACGTATTAATCACTCATGTACTTATGCTTGTGTAATATTAATTACATATACCATTACATGTAACTATGTTACATGTACTTTTGTAATATATGCTACATCTAATAAATATTTTACACCCAAATTTGATACATGTAATTGCGAGAGTGCAATGAGTGTATTGAATCTTCCGTCTTTTTTTAATGCGCGGGAATAAAACACAAGTTACAATTGTGTATAATTTTTAAAAAAAATTAAAAATAAAATAAGGGACTTGCCACAGAAACACTAAAATGATTTAACTGTTTTTTTTTAAATATAAATTTAATATTTAATAATAATAAAAAGAAAAAAAATAATGTTTTCTCTCTCTAGTTATCCTTTTATTAAAGATAAAATAAAAAATTAAAACTAAGATAAAGGGCAATTTTGTTAAATTGAGATAGGATATTTATTTTTCTAATTGTTTTTATATATTTTGTTAAGTTGTAAAAAAATTAATTTTTAATTTATTATAAGTAAAAAGAAATAAAGTATACATTTTCAAAATAGAGAAGAGAAAATAAAATGAAAGTGAGAGATGATATAACAATTAATTCAAGTAATGATCTTTAAAAAATATTTTATATTCTAGGAATTTTTGTCATTTCGACAAGTATTAAGGTGATTTCCTATATATTTTTTTTATAATACTTGAAACATCTTTTATCATATTTTTTTTATAAATTAACTCTCGCAAAAAATATTTTATATTCTAGGAATTTTTGTCATTTCGACAAGTATTAAGGCGATTCCCTATATTTTTTTTATAATACTTGAGACATCTTTTATCATTTTTTTTTTTACAAATTTACTCTCGCAAAATATATTTCTTATCCTTTTATTTTTTATTTTCTACTCACTATCTTTCTTTTTTATTTTCTATTTTTTTATTTTTTTCTTCTTTTTCGTATTTTTTTTTATATAGTGTTTATAAAAAAAATAGAAGTAAAAACTTAAAAAACTTTAATGTTAAAACAAAAAAGAGAATATATATATATATATATATATATATATATATATATATATATATTAATTTATTTTTTTCAAATTCTATTTTTTTTGTTTTCTAGAATTTTACTTTTGTTTTATCTTCAAATACCATACACAAAAGTAAAAAAATAAAAATAAAAAAAAATAAAAAATATGGAATAAAAAAAATAGAAAACAAAAAAGAAATATGATGTGGGGGGATTTCGTTACATATGCTACGAGGAAGATATCGCTCAAAGTATGGAAAACTGACCAGGCTGAGAGCTGGGGTTCCCTCAAGGGGGAGACTCTCATGTTCTCCTTGGAAGTCTCCGAGCTGAGTTAAGAATTGCCTTGTCAAGTTGAAGGAGTCTGAGCAGAGCCGAATTGGCGAATTTGAGCACTCTCCACTCGTCGTCTCCATACTCAAGGCATCTCCAAGCCGTCTTGAGGCTCCGGCCCATGGGCCTCTGCAGGTGAGCCCAAGATTCCAACCCGAATGATCAGAGCACTGATTTACTTGCTCATTGGCTGCCCAACGATTAGGTTAATTAACCCGATCTTAACTCCCTAATTTCGCAGCGTTAATCGAGCCCAACGCCTATAAATATCTCATGGCATTCAATGCCTGATGGTACATCTTCTCTACTGACACTAGAACACTTTTAGCCCTTCTCCACCGGATACTTACTATCACGCCGGAGGGACTTTACTGGGCACAATCTCAATGAGTCCGTGTGCAAATGCTCGGAGTGAAGGAGTGGAGCTCAGCTCGGAGATCGAAATAGAGTTTAGAGAAACATTCATCTCGGAGTCTGAATAGAATTTCAGATCGGGTCAAAGATTTCTGATCGGATTACGATTATCTCGAGGTCGTCAGCATCTTCGAATTCACCAGTTAATCACGTTATGAACAATCTCATAAACACACTGCCTTTTCGGATCATACTATTAATCACTCACTACTTTTGGACATCAACAAAAGATATAGAGTACAAAATAAAAAATATGAAATAAATAATAAAAAAATACTATATTACGATAGTGTTTCTGTAAACAAAATGTGATGAATGATTTTTTTGATAATCAAACTGGAAAAAAAATGCATCACATATTATAAAAATAACATATATTTGTCAAAATTAACTCTGAGTTTAAACTCTAAAAACAATTCCAAGAGAAAGAAATGGACATCGAAAGAGGAAAGCCCAACGAGATTATCAATCTGGGCCCCATTACTTGGGCTGGAATGTAAAAAAAAAAAAAGTCCTTTAAACGTTCTGAACGGTTCGGTTCGGTTAAACCGAAGATATCGGTATGAAAAAACCGAATCGAACCATATAGGATTGAAAATTGAATTGAATCGGTTCACGATATTTGGTACATTTTCGATTTTTGTTTAGGGTTGTACTAGTTTGGGCCATTTCTTTTTGTTGTTGTATTAGGTTACCTTTGATAATTACTTAAATTTTAAATGGTAGAATTTAAGTGTTGGAAATATTAGAAATTTGTTTGATAAAATTAAAATTTTAACTACTGAATTTTTTTTGCCTATTTGATAAGTACAAAATTTGAAGACTAAAAATTATCTAAATTACATAATTATCTGTAAATTTAAATTTTTACTAAAATCAAGATAATATAGGGAAAATCGTTTCAAGATCAGCTCGGGGTCGACAGTCCAAAGACTGGCTGGGGTCGCCACCGGCTCGAGAGTATAGCAAATCCGGGAGGTAGACTCCCACTCCCTGCCACAAGCTCGTAGAAGGGAACCCAAGCTTGCTGCCAGTCAGATTATCGCTCCAGAGAGGGTGACAACCACGATGGAGTGACGCCTGACAGAGATGGAGGCCACCCTCAGTCTAATGTGCAATATTGGGGGAGCCCCCGGGCTGCATACTAGAATCCGGTCTCCTTTCACTGCGGAGATCACGGAAGAGGCAGTTCCGTATTGATTTTCCAACCTCCCAGCGGCCTAGTACGACGAGACAACTGACCTGCTGGACCATCTCTGTAAGACCCTAATTTTCGTATACACATAATTTTAGCTGCATTTTAGAATATTTAGAAAATAACGGTGTAGAATATGTCATTTATTACTCAATTTAAAATTTTAAAGGGTGAATTTAAAATTTTAAGAAATATGAAATTTTGAAATGGGTTTAAATGATAACTTAAAGGGATTTGGGGAGAGATTAATGTAATTTAGGAAAAACTAATATATATATATATATATATATATATATATATATATATATATATATATACACACACACATACTATGGGGTTACAAAACCAAAAATAGAAAGGGAGAGATCAACGTGGCAAGCAAAGGGATTAAGTTAATCCACTTATAATATGCATATAAATACAATCACACGTGCATACACATTCTAGAACTGAACGAAAGAAAACAAAAAAAAAAAAAGAAAAAACGGAGGAGAGAGAGAGATTGCGTGTAGCGTCGACGGTGAGGTGCAGGGCAGTCGGCGGTGGGTTGTTTTGTTCAATGGTTGGGTGGAGGAGCTTGTATGTGTGTGATGGAGTAGTGCGTGGGTTCAAGGTGTTCATTCGGCGTGACGGTTGGTTGATCGTATCGGTCATCGGATGGGCGTGAGTGTATGTGTGTGTTCCTCTGTTTTGATCCGGTGTGCATGTGTGTATGTGTGTCGTCAGCTGTGACTGTGCGTGTGTGTGGCGTCGCTGTTCGCTTGGGGGTGTGTGAGTCGTCCGGCGGTGGCTGTTCAAACATTGTGTGTGTGGGCGATCGTCGGTAGTGTGTGTGTGTGGTGCAGACGTATGTATGGGTGTGTACTGTTCGTTTGTTTTGTTTGTCGTCGTGGGTGTGTGTGACAGTGTATGTGTGTGTGCCGTTCGTCGATTTTGTTCGATGGTGTGTGGGTGTGTCTCTGTGGGAGTGTGTGTGCTGTTCGGACGTGTGCGTGTGTGTGTGTGTGTGACGGTGGGTGTCTGGTCGTCACTGTTCAGATGACAAGGCTGTGGGTGCGACTGTGAGTGTGTGTGTCTGTTTGTCCGTATGTGCGACGGTGTGTGCGTGTGTGTCGCCGCAGGTGAGTAGATGTAGGTGTGTGGCCGTGCCGGTTGAAACCAGACAGAAACAGGGGAGAGAGAGAGATCCAGATGAAGCAGAACATAAAACAGAAGAAGGAAAAAAAGAAGAAAAATGAGAATAAAAAAAGGAAAAAAAAAAACTTATAAAAAATCAAATAAACCCGAAAACCCAAAATCAACTTCTCGGTCGGCAAGCGATTCGGAACAGGTAAATTTTCAATAAGTTATTATTTTCGTCAAATTAAAATAGTTAGCATTAAAATTTCCGTAATCGTAATGATATTCTATTAATTGTTAATCTAAATAAATTGGTACAACAAATATTAACGTAATGAAACAGACGAAATAATAATTTTTCATAATGAAATTTGAGGGAAATAGGGAATTAGGTAATTTAGGGTCATGCATTTCATATTAGGGTTGTTTTAAATAAAATATTAATTTATGTCCTATCGCTATTAGGTTTGCAGGCGCTAGCGTCCCGATAGGTTTTGAACGGTGATAGTTTTGCAGTACGGAAATCGAGGTGAGTGTACTGTCTTCTATGTAAATTTATAAATCTTATTTTCGTATAAATTGTGAAAAATGTGTTTATTTAAAATGAACGATTTTGCAACTTATATGAATTAAGTTAGTTTTAAGAATGGAAAATGATTTATGAAACAAGTTGGTTTTAAAGGTGATTTTTGTCCGACTATGCCATAATTTTCTTCTCGTTGGACGGATATGATCTACGAGATGTGAATTTTCTTCTCGTTAGGAGGATATGACCTACGAGATGTGGATTTTCTTCTCATTAGGCGGGTATAACCTACGAGATATAAATTTTCTTCTCGTTAGGCGGATATGACTTACGAGATGTGGATTTTCTTCTCGTTAGGCGGATATGACCTACGAGATGTGAATTTTCTTCTTGTTAGGAAGATATATCCTACGAGATGTGAATTACTTGCTAGGTAAGTCCTGCAGGGTGGTTTGACCCGTCAAGAGTGTAAATCCTGGGGGTGGTACGGTAACGTTGTAACTCCCAATCGCAAGGTAAAAACGATCTTATGGCTAGTAGGAGAAGATGTGGAGAGTATTTGATATTATATTAACATGTTTGAACTGGTTGGTTTAAAATACTTGGATGGGTTGATTTAAAATATTTGAATTGTTTAACTTAAAATATTTGTATGGGGTATTTTAAATACATTATTTCTTTACATTGGTGGCGATGAAAAACTGGTTCCAAATCTGATATACGATATACGGTATTATCGTTATATTATTTCATTTCATTGGTGACAGTGAAACTGAATTTTCAATCGGGTATGTGATTATAAAACATTATATTTTGGAAGGTGGTATTTAACAATTTTACTTGATCTATTAAATATTTTTATTATGAAAACAATACATCGATAAGCTTTTTTGGTTTCAGGTACCGTAGTTAGGAGTTGGTTCACTATTGGCACTAGGTAGAGTTCAGAGGTAGTATCGTTTTGAAGGTGAGCCGGTCAGATGTGAACCGTGGAAGGTTCAGGTATTTTGTGTTTTGGTTGTGAATATTTGGGACCGGTATATTCCCAAATACTTGAAACGGATATTTATGTATATATATTTTTGATTTTTTTTTTTTATAATAGCACGAGTATGTTGGTATATATGTATGTATGGATATTCGTTGATGGGTCAAGTCACGTCATGTTGATGCCATGCCTGGCCTCGGGTGACGGGTGCCCGGTGCCCGGGGTGGGGTGTTACATTTGTGGTATTAGAGCTTAGGTTATAGGTTCTGTAGACATGTTAGTTTGTCGAGCCAGTGGTGGACCATGAGATAGGGTGTCGATGGGTGGGTTTGGCACGTGAGTGATAGTTATTGTATTGTATTAGATAGTACATTGGCATCGTGCATTGTTATTTGTCTTGTTGGCAATTAGTTGGTGCGACGAGGTTGTCCAATCAACTTCTTATACAGGTGAGCTGGGCTCGATCTATTGGATAGGGGTGTCACACTCCACCTTGGGCACCCGTCACCCGAGGCTGGCGTGACGTCAACCTGACGTTACCTGACTTATCTACGAATATCCATCCATACATATATACCTACATACTCGCGCTATTGTAAATTTTTTTCCCCAAAAATATATAAAAACACCTGTTTCAAAATTTGACAATATACCGGTCTCAAATATTCACAGCCAAAAATACAAAAATACTTGAATCTTCCACGGTTCACGTCCGACCGACTCAACTCTAAAACGACACTACTTTCGGACTCTACCTAGTGCCAATAGTGGACCAACTCTTAACCGCGGTATCTGAAATCAAATATTTTTATTGGTGTACTGTCTTCATAATTAAAAAAAATATTTAATGGATTAAACACACATGTTAAATACCACTTTTCAAAATATAATATTTTATAATCACATACCCGGTTGAAAATTCAGTTCCACTTCCATCAATAAAATGAAATACTATAAAGATAATACCGTACATTACATACCATATTTGAAACCAATTTCCAACTGCCACCAATGTAAAGAATTAATGAATTTAAAGCATCCAATACAAATATTTTAAGTTAACCAATCCAAATATTTTAAATCAATTCGTCCAAATATTTTAAACCAACTGGTCCAAACATTTCAACATAATATAAAATACTCCCCACATCCTCTCTTATTAGTTATAGGATCGTTTTTACCTTACGATCAAGAGTTGCAACGGTACCGTACCACTCGTAGGATTTGCACTCCTGACGGATCAAACCATCCTGCAGGACTTTGCCTAGCAGGTAATCCACGTCTTGCAGGATATATCCTCATGACGAGAAAAAAATCCACACCTCGTAGGTCATACCCGCCTAATGAGAAAAAAATCTACATCTCGTAGGTCATATCCGCCTGACGAGAAGAAAATCTATATCTCGTAGGCCATATCAGCCTAACGAGAAGAAAATTCACATCTCATATGTCATATCCGCCTAACGAGAAGAAAACTATGGTATAGTCGGACAAAAATCACTCCCTATTTTTAAAACCGACTTGATCCAAAAATCATTTTCTATCTTTAAAACCAACTTGATTCATATAAGTTACAAAATTGTCTATTTTAAATAAGTACATTTTCTACAATTTATACTAAAATAAGATTTGTAAATTTACATAAAAGACAGTACACTCACCTCGATTCCCGCACTACAGAAATACTACTGTCCACCACTACTGGGATGCTGGCGCCTGTAAACCTAACAATAACAGGTCTAAATTAACAATTTATTTAAAAAAATCATAATATGCAATTCATGACCCTAAATTACCTAATTCCCCATTCCTCAAATTTCGTTATGAAAAATTATTATTTCGTCCGTTTCGCTACGTTAATATTTATTGTACCAATTTATTTAGATTAGCGATTAATAGAATATTATTATGATTACGGAAATTTTTAATATTAACGATTTTAATTTGACGAAAATAATAACTGATTGAAATTTTACTTGTTCCAAATCGTTCGCCGGCTAAGAAGTTGATTTTTGGATTTTTTTTTCTTCATGTTTTGGCCTTTTTTTTTTTTTTTTTTTTTTTTTCATTTTTTTTTCCTGTATTATGTTTCTGGTTTCAGTTGGCCGACGCCACTCTCCTCACTGCCGGTGTCCACGCACCCGCACAGCAGTAGAACAACACCATCACCGGCTTGCACAACATACACCACCGACAACGTTGAACACGCTCACGAACAACACACTCGCAAGCTGACGACGACGCACACCCACAAACCCATCGGCCGAACCTCTCTCTTTCCTAACCAACTCCGGCGATCTCACTCGTCGCCCTACCTCAACGACCAGAGCACACACACACCACAATAGCAATGAGGGACCATGGACACACACACCCAACGACCGGACTGAACATAGAAACCCATCGGTGACTCTGCACTCCACCAATCACCCACACACGATCAACGATGAGCACACCCACGCCTACACACATGTTTAATGACGAGGACACACACACACACACACACACACACACTCAAACGTCCACACCCATACATACCGTTGGACCAAACAACATACCCACAAACGATTGCTGGTGAACCATAACACTGCCGACGACAACACGATCAACCGATCGCCACGCCGAATAAATAGCCTGAACACACACACCATTCTGACACACACATACACACTTTATCGCCCGACCCCAGAACAAAACAGACCATCGCCGACGCAACACCCACCAACCAACCGCTCCTCGCCGACTGCCGAACCTTCTCATCTCTCTCTCTTCTTTCTATGTTTCTTCTTTTGAGGTTGATGATCACAATTGCATGGATGTATATATATATATATGCATGTTATAAGTGGATTAACTTAATCCCTTTGCTTGCCACGTTGATCGTTCTTGTTCTTCCTTTTTTTTTTTTTTTTTTTTTTTTTTTTTTTTTTTTTTTTTATCTCGACAGTATGTGTGTGTGTGTGTATATATATATATTAGCGTATAATCCGTACCTAAAGGCACGGGTGTAAAATCACAAAAACAAAAATAATATCTTTATTTTTTTGGATAATTTTTTTTCTTTTTATACACAATTCTATACATACTTCATTTAAATATTAATAATAATAACTGAGCATCAATAATAACTAACACTAAAGGCTAAACACAATTTCACACACTATTAATTCCATTTTTTTTTTTTTTTTTTTTTTTTATATATAAAACTATACTTAACAAATGCGCACAATTTACATACCAATAAATTATATTTTCTATTTCACCTACACTCTAAAAAATAAAAAACAACAAATAGACATAAAAATGACTTATATGAATTTTCACATGCAACACATAATAACAAATAGACAATCTCCCTTTAAGAGACATCATCAGTTGATTTTACGGCATAAGTATACAAAACATACATAACTAATTATCACAAACATGGACCAAAAATATATGGGAACATACAACTAAAAAAACACTTCAACCTCATACATTGAGGACGAAAAAACATCCAAAAGAAATAGCTTTAAACATGCAATTCGACCCCGTACTCTTCCAGTTTGCCATTGTCGAATCACAATCGCAAACACGCAAATGAACAATCTGCGACTCTCGAAAACCTAAACCCACTTCCAGATTAACATAACCATCCATGAGATACATAATAAAGTGAAATTAAAGTAATAGTAATGACGGCAAGGAAAATAGATCAAGTGAGAATAAAGAAGGGTAATAAAGATTTATATATCTTATTTTTTTATTTCTTTAAGCTCCACTTGAGACTTCTTTTTATGTTTCTCTTTGCTTTTTCTTCATCACATTACGTGTGAAGATTTTAAAAAAGCAAAAAAAAAAAAAAAAAAAAAGGAACAATACAGTTAAGTGAAAATTACAGTTTTAGCCATGCTTTGGATGCTAAGAATTGTACCAGAAAGGAAATTTCAGGGAATCTAGCTAACTTCAACGAACATGGAAAGAATTTATTGCAGGCATTTCCACATGCCACCTACACTCAATAACCAGGAAAAAAAATTGAAAAAAAAAAAAACAACAAAGAAAAGAGAGAAAAATGGATGAAAATTGCATAAGGTACCTACCTAAATGAAACCAAAGACCAACCTCGATCATTACCTAAAAACAAAACATACTGCCAGCTCTATTTTCAACAACAATGCTACTGATCAATACTAAATAAAATAGAAATATCAAAAAATCAATATCATTAGGTCACTAAAACACATTAAACAATTACCACATGCTCAATACAGTTCCAAACAAACGAAGCAATTGGATCAACTATTATCTAATATAATTTTTTAACTCAAAATCCTCATAATTTTTCATGAACCAAACACTGAACAATAGAGATGAAATCGATTCCAAAGAAAAAATGGTAAAATAAAAGGGCAATGATCAAACTGCAATCACAAATTCAACTATCAAACCATCAACCAAAAGAGAGTAAGAAGATGATGAGAAAAAAGAACTAAATCTAGTGAATTAAGAACCCAGATCTGAATCAATTTAATCACAAAGCAAACCTGTTGGTCGAACACAAACCAAAATGGGGTTTCAGATTGTGTTTCAGAACCCATATGTACCCGCATGTAAACCCGACAACTAAACATTGGGTTTTAGCAGAATTTAGTAAAGACTGAAACTGGAAGCGAACCTCACCCATTGGTCGCGAACTGTGGAAAAGAAAAATCGGTGAAGGCCCTGAGATCGTATTCGGTGGATTTCTCAGCGGATTGTCCTCTGGCTTGAATTAGAACCCATATATATACCCGAAAATTGAACACACACACACACAGAGAGAGAGAGAGAGGGAAAGCATACAAACAGATTATTCAGAAAAAATGAACCTGTGTAGTCGGCGATAAACCCTCGGCAATAGTCAGTTGGCGGAGATGAAATCCTGTTCAATGGAGAAATCAAAATCAGTGAATTGGATTTGGAATCAAACCGGAAGAAAAACTTCAAAATCAAAATGAAAGAATTTCTCAATAATGAATCGAAAAACTTGTAGTGATTTTGATGTGTGGAAATTCTATTTTAGTGTAGAATGTTTAAATGAATCGGAAAAAAAAAAAAAAAAAACTTCAAACAGAGATGATTGAGAATCGAGAGAGAGATAATATAACCCAAATAGAAGATCTGGCTAAATCAAAGGTAGATCTGACCAAATCTTGGCTGGATGACGTAAAAGAGGGTGGGTGCTAGTGGTGGCGCATGGTTGGAGACAAAGAGAAGAGATAAGAAGAAAGTGCGTACCTGAGCTACGATGACAGCGATGGTGGTGAGCGGCGAGGGAGCAATAATGACGACGATGGTGGTGCGTGGCTATGGAGCAGCGATGACGGAGATGGCAGTGCACGGTGATGGAGCAACGATGACAGCAGTGGTAGTGGTTTCGAATCGACAATACCCGTGAGGAGTGAGCGTGAGAGAGATAAAATAAGGGGATAGGGTTTTGGGAAGAAAGTGAGCTTGAGAGAGAAAAAGATTGTGCGTCGGCTGAATTGACAAACCTTATTTTTTTATTTTGCTTTTATATGTGTATTAAAATGATCTAACGGTCTTAAAATGTGTAGAGCTTTGTCTCTCATCTGACGGCCGTGAATATACTTGTCCTGATTTATTATATAGATATATTTATTATTTTTTTTCCAAATTACATTAACCTCCCCTAATTTATTTAAGTTGTCATTTAAATCCCAAAATTTAAAATAAATATTTTTGAAATTGCTAATTGACCCCTAAACTTTTAATTTAAACATTAAATAACACATTCCACCCCATTATTTCCTAAATGTTCTAAAATGCAACTAATATTATGCGTATAAAAAATTTGGGTCTTACAACCCAAATGTAACACCCCACCCCGGGCATCCGTCACCCGAGGCAGGATGTGGCGTCAACCTGACGTGACCTGACCCATCGACGCATATCCATCCATATATATATACCTACATACTCGCGCTACTATAATTTTTTTTTTCCAAAAATATATATACATAAATACTCGTTTCAAGTATTTGAGAATATACCGGTCCTAAATATTCACAACCAAAACACAAAAATACCTGAACCTTCTACGGTTCACATCCGACCGGCCTACCTCTAGAATGATACTACCTTTGGACTCTACCTAATGCCAGTAGTGGACCAACTCCTAACTGCGGTACCTGAAACCAATTTTTTTTATCGGTATACTATCTTCATAATAAAAACATTTAATGGATCAAGTAAAATTGTTAAATGCCACCTTCCAAAATATAATGTTTTATAATCATATATCCGGTTGAAAATTCAGTTCCACTGCCACTAATAAAACGAAATAATATAATGATAATACCGTATATCGCATACCATATTTTGAACCAATTTCCCATTGCCACCAATTTAAAGAAATAATGTATTTAAAACACCCAATACAAATATTTTAAGTTAACCAATCCAAATATTTTAAATCAACTCGTCCAAGTATTTTAAACCAACCAATCCAAACATGTTAATATAATATAAAATACTCCCCATATCCTTTCCTACTAGCCATAGGATAGTTTTTACCTCATGATCGGGAGTTGCAACGGTACCGTACCACTTGCAGGATTTGCACTCCTGACGGGTCAAACCAACCTGCAGGACTTGCCTAGTAGGTAATCCACATCTCGCAGGATATATCCTCCTGACGAGAAGAAATTCACATCTCGTAGGTCATATCCGCGTAATGAGAAGAAAATCCACATCTCGTAGGTCATACCCGCCTAACGAGAAGAAAATTCACATATCGTAGGTCATACCCGCCTAATGAGAAAAAAATTCACATCTCGTAAGTTATACCCGTCTAACGAGAAGAAAATTCACATCTTGTAGGTCATACCCGCCTAACGAGAAGAAAATTCACATTCCGTAGGTCATACCCGCCTAATAAGAAGAAAATCCACATATGGTAGGTCATACCTGCCTAACGAGAAGAAAATCCACATCTCGTAGGTCATATCTGCCTAACGAGAAGAAAATTCACATCTCATAGGTCATATCCGCCTAACGAGAAGAAAATTCAAATCTCAAAGGTCATATCTACCTAACGAGAAGAAAATCCAAATCTCAAAGGTCATATTCGTCTAACGAGAAGAAAACTATGACATAGTCGGACAAAAATCACCTTTAAAATCAACTTGATCCAAAAATCATTTTCCATCCTTAAAACCAACTTGATCCATATAAGTTGCAAAATCGTCTATTTTAAATAAACACATTTTCCACAATTTATACGAAAATAAGATTTGTAAATTTACATAGAAGACAGTACACTCACCTCGATTTCTGTACTACAAAACTATCACCGTCCAAAACCTACTGGGACGCTAGTGCCTTCAAACCTAATAGCGATAGGGTCTAAATTAATATTTTATTTAAAACAACCCTAATATGAAATGCATGGCCCTAAATTACCTAATTTCCCATTTCCCTCAAATTTTATTATGAAAAATTATTATTTCATCCGTTTCGTTACGTTAATATTTATTGTACCAATTTATTTAGATTAGTGATTAATATAATATTATTACGATTACGAAAATTTTAATGCTAACAATTTTAATTTGACGGAAATAATAACTGATTGAAATTTTACCTGTTCTGAATTGTTTGCCGATCGAAAAGTTGATTTTGGATTTTCGGGTTTATTTAATTTTTTATAATTTTTTTCCCTTTTTTTTTTTTTTTTTTGTTTTTTTTTCCTTTTTCTTATTCTTTTCCTTATTTTGTTTCCTATTCTGCTTCAGCCGGATGTCTCTATTTGCCCTGTTTCTGTTTGGTTTCAACTGGCATGGCCACACACCCACACCTACTCATCGACGGCGACACACGCACACACCGTCGCACATACGGACGAATAGACACACACACACACATAGTCGCACCCACGGCCTTGTCGTCTGAACAATGACGACCACACACCCACCGTCACACACACACATGCACACGTCTGAACAGCACACACACTCCCACAGACACACACCCATACACCGTTGAACAAAATCGACGAATGGCACACACACCTACGACAGCGAACAAAATAAACGAACAACACATACCTCCCCACACGTCTGCACCCCACAACTTACCACCGACGATCGCCCGCATATACAACGTCTGAACAGCTACAGCCAAATGACTCCCATACCCCTAAGCAAACGGCGATGCCATACACATGCACAGTTACAGCCGACGACACAGATACACACATGCACGTCGGATCAAAACAAAGGAACACACACACACACACACGCACACGCACACACTTACGACCTTTCGACGATCGATACAATCAACCGATCGCCACGCCAAATGAATACCCTGAACCCACGCACCACTTCGTTACACACATACACATTTCTCCACCCAACCCCTGAACAAAACAGCCTATCGCCGATCGCTCTGCACCTTACCGTCGATGTTGCACCCGATCTCTTTCTCTCTCTCTCATCTGTTTTTTTTTTTTTTTTTTTATGCTTTCTTTCTTTTGGTTCTAGAATGTGTATGCATGTGTGATTGTATTTATATGCATGTTATAAGTGGATTAACTTAATTCCTTTGCTTTCCACGTTGATCTCTCTCTCTCTCTCTGTTTTTGGTTTTGTCTTCCCATAATATATATATATATATATATATATATATATATATATATATATATATATATATATATATATATATTAGTTTTTCCCAAATTACATTAATCTCCCCCCAAATCCCTTTAAGTTATCATTTAAACCCATTTCAAAATTTAATATTTCTTAAAATTTTAAATTCACCCCTTAAAATTTTAAATTGAGTAATAAATGACATATTTTATCCCGTTCTTTTTTAAATATTCTAAAATGCAACTAAAATTTTGTTTATGAGAAAATTAGGGTCTTACAACCCTTCCCCTTAAAAAGAAATCTTGTCTCGAAATTTTAGTTACCTCGATCGAACAAGTATGGATTTTTATCTCTCATCTCGTCTTCTTGCTCCCACGTCGGTTCCTCCACCGATTGACTGCGCCACAACACTTCCACTAATGGAATCATTTTCATTCGCAACACCTGATTTTTACGACTCAAAATATGGACTATTCTAGCGGTAAGATAAGTCGATAAGCTGTCGTACTAACCCGTTCTAAAATTTTGTATGACCCGATATACCTCGGATTTAACTTTTTTCTCTTCTCTAACCTCATTATGCCCTTCCACGGGGATATACGCAAAAACACATGATCCTCCACTTCAAATTCTAACTTTCGCCTACGCTTGCTAGCATAACTCTTTTGCCGACTCTGAACAATCTTTAATTTTTCTTAAATTACTTTCACTTTGTCTGCTGTCATTTGGGCTATATCCGGCATCAGTAATTTCCTTCCTCCCACTTCAGTTCAGTCTGTTGGACTGGAGTCCTGCATTTTCTGCCATACAATGCTTCATACAGTGCCATCACGATTACCGAATGATAGCTGTTATTATAAGTAAATTCCATCAACGTTAAATGATCATTCCAGTTACCAGGAAATTCTAGAGCACAACCCCTCAACATATCCTCTAACGTCTAAATCGTTCGCTCTGATTGGCTGTCAGTCTAAGTATAACGGCCCGGTTTCCCAGGGCCGTTATTCCGGTTTCTCCTATAGAGAATTTCTACCCCAAACCAACTGATCGAATTTTCAATCTATAAAATTCAATAACTTTTATAATACTGGCTGTAATTTTAGTTATCGATTTTACGACGATAATTATTAAATATAATAATCACCATTTAAATACAACCAAATAAAATCAATCATCTATTTATATTTAATCCGCAAATTTTATATATATATATATATATATAGGAACAAAAATTTAGAAATTCGTTAATAAAAAAAAACCATCTTTTATCTTACGATGTCGCGGCAAAATCTATAATCACCGAATTTATAATTTAAAAACCCAATTTTCACCATTTTATTTAAGTCAGTTATCTTAAATTAATTATATTAAAATCGAATATTCAATATTTTCAAAATTGAGATATTTTACAACTGACTACGATAATTATAATTACCGTTTTCTTCAATTTATATCTATCAATTTATAATCCTAATAATAATACAAATTTATACAATATAACTATTTCAAAATTTAGATAATGAAATTCAACTAATTTACCCATCGTCGTCCTACTTTCTCTCTTTCTTTTATCTTTTTTCCATCAATTTGAAAGAATAAATAAATAATCTTCTGCAAATAATTTTTTTTTCAGTTTAAAATAATAAATAAATACAATTATTACAAGTGAAAATTTAAATAAAAGTCTCTTTGCTTTTTTGTCCCCGCCAACCCTGCAACCACAAACTATGAGATTGTGAGCTAATATTCAATAGAACTCCAACCCCTCTAATACGTGCATTTAAATTTAATATGCCACATGAAACACTTTAGCATGCTTTTTATATAATTTCCATATAATCAAATAGATTCCATATAATCAAATAGATTTTACGCGACATTTCTATATAATCAAAATATTTCATGCGAACAAATAACGCTAGGTTCACCGACAATGATAACACAGATGTCACATTTGAGAAAATTAAATGCATATATTAAAAGAGTTAGGAATTCTACCTCTTTCAAAGCTTCCGCCGGCCGCGAGATGAGTTTTTAGTTTTTATTGGGGTGGTTTGTATAATTTTTTTCCTTTTTTATTTTTCCCGCTTCTTTTTCGTTGTTTCTGTTTCAGTTCTGCGTTCACTGGCACCCTACGGCGACGGCTCACCGCCGCGGAGAATGCCACCTTGATTCTCTGTTCTATTCACTGGATTCTCACCGTCTAGGCGAACGCCTCACCGCCTCGGCAATGGCTGTTGTTTTTCTGCTCTGTTTTTCCGGTTTGGAACCAGCCGTCGACTCTCTCTCTCCTCACCAACACCGATGATCACCCTCGCCGCTCTTCCTCAACGATCCAAACACATATACACACCCAAAAAACTCATATACACACTCCCGATCACATACCCACAACTAAACACACACGTACGCACTACTCAGCTGACTTAACTCCGTGGATAATGACCACCATCAATGTACCACCACCGACCGCCGTCGGACCAACTCACACCCCGTCACCCCCGTCGATCACCCACTGACCACACCCACTACTCATACACACGCTAAACAAACAGAGGAACATACCTACACCCAAACGATAAACACACGTACCCATACCGTCATCGTCGACTGATCAGCAACACACACACGGCATACACAACACACACACACGACAGTGCACACATGCACACGATGAATCAAGGTACCACCATCACCGATGATAGAGCAACAATGGTTGTCGTCGACAAGCTCTCTCTCCTTAACTTCCACTCACTGTCGGCCAAACTAACCGACGGCGACACACCCACAATCGACGACTCCCTCACCACGAAAAGAACACACACCCACACAAACGACAACCAGAACACACTCACACATACTCCCTTCACTATCGACGACGATCATTCCACTGGTCAAAAATCGATCTCTCTCTTTCTTCTCTTCTCTGTTTTGCTCCTCCTCCTTCACCGTGTGTGTGCATATGTGTGTGTGTGTGTGTGTATATATAAGAAGAAGAATCGCCTGCGTGTCTCTCCCATCAATCCGTTCGATTACAAGTGTATGTGTGTGTGTGTGTCTATATATATATATATATATATATATATATATCCACCAGCCAAGCACACCGCCGACCTACCGAACCATCTACACACACACCAACAATTACACATAGTGGATCATGAGGTGAGATGAAGTAATTCATTTATCCCTTTATTATTATTATTATTATTATTATTATTATTATTATTATTATTATTATTATTATTATTATTATTATTATTATTATATTCTAATTACGTAAGCCTCCCTTCAACTTTTGTTAAGTTATTAGTTAGATCCAAAATTTAAAATTTATATTTTAAAAATTACAAATTAACCCCTAAATTTTTTAAATTAAATTATAAATAACATAACTTACCTCATAATTTCCTAAATGTGCAGAAATGTGTCTTAAATAAAAAATATTAGGGTCTTACACTAAGGATGAAAGGTGGTACTGAATTTTAGCTTGCTACCTAAAGCAGTTTGGAGACTCGGCTAAAATTTCGAAGTAAATATCGGACAACCTTTGTTGATCCTTAAGGTGGACGGTCCTAGGCTTCCACGGAGTTGGGACAGGCCTCGCTTGGCTGGAAAGCCTCACATCCTCGGTCTTCTGTCTGGCCTACCGTGCTTCTACTCTCTTTGCCTCTATCCGGGTTATCGCTGCCATGTCCATTTCTAAAAAAAAAAAAAAAAAATCAGCGAAAAGGAAAAATAATTCTAAAGTAAAATAAAATGATCGGGCCAAGCTCGAAGTACTTACCATTCCAAGAATTCAAGTTCATGGTTGGCACTGGCAGAGAAGGGTTGCTCCAGAAATAAACGTCGTACAAGCATGACATGAGTAGCGAGTCGACATGAGTGTACGACATCTTAAGAATCATATCTTTCTCTTCGGGGATCTTCGTGCTGGGCTTACATTTCTTCCTCACTGAAAAAATGAGCACGTTAGAACAGAAATCGAGGTGAAAGAGAACGAGGTCCGAGCTGAAAAGGCTTACCCAGATCTCCTCAATGCCTCTGGACCGAAAAATCGAATGATGGCACCTCGTTGGCCTCCCACCTGGTACCTCCCAAGAAGTAAAATCCCAGCTTTCAGTCTTTAATGGAATTGGGATAGCCCTTGAGGAATTTTCGCCAGGCTGAGAGATAGAACCAACCCTTCCCGTCGGGCATGACCTTCGCCAAGAATAATGTATGGAACAACTCAAGGGATGGCGTAATCCTCTCGGCCAAGCAAATGATGTGGAATGACAAGATCATGAGGATGCTGTTAGGAGAGAGCTGTGACGGACACAGGCCCAAGTCCCAACAGACTTCCCTCACACAAGGGTGGATAGAGAATCACAGCCAGACTTGCAATTGCTAGTCATAGACCGTAATGGACCCCTCAAGTAGGTCGCATGCTCGATCATCTGCCCCAGGAGCATGTAACTCAACCAAGCTGGGGATCGCGTACGTAGTATGCAGTTTCCGGACTGTTTTTTTTTTTGAAAGATTAGAATTCATCTTCTAGACCAAAGCTTCCAGGGGAAACTCACAGGTTGGTCGACGAGAAGTCGAGCTTGCCTGGAAAGGACGTCCAGATGTTGATGGTCTGATGGCTACAGAACTGTCGGAGGAGCCTGTCTTGTCCTCAAAGACCCGCCCGGGAGGGGGACCAGGCCCAGGGAGTATCCCTACTCCAGTCTTCCCTTGAGACTCCTTGGAAGAAGACGTCTATTGAACGGTGAGGTCTTGATCGCCTGTCGACCTGGAGGCCAGAAGGACGCTCGCATTGTCGCACTCTATCGCAGACGAGCTGAGCTTAATCTGGGTGCTTGAGAAATATGCCATTATCACATTGATTAAGGATAAGCTACTCTTTGACAAACCGGACCTAGAGACAGAAGACATAAAGAAGAAGAAGAGATTAAAGGAAAAGAAATTAAGACAAAGGCAGAAAGAGTACCGCGCTCAGGAGGTCAGGAAGAGCTTTCGTGGGAGTCTGGTGAGGAAATTTGAAGAGTGGGACACGTATTTATAGGGTGCCGAGAAGCCGAACTGTTGCATCACATCGAACGGCTCGTAGGACTTCGATTCCCGCATCTTCAGCCACATGTCGTACATCTGGTCGGACTGACAGTCTGGATTCCTAGGGAAGCCAAAGAACGTATTCGGTAGAGTTCAGTCTAGCTTCTAGGGAAAGCCAAAGGCACACCCTGTTGGGCTGCGCCATCTCGGTTCTGCCGTCCCCTTACTCCACAAGCCCTGTTGATCGTTCTCAGAGGTCTAACTACTGAATCCACAACGTCTCATGTCCCATTTCCACGCTAAGGCTTGGGGAAAACTGATGTGGGTAAAGTCGGGCCCCCTCCACGTGTCAACCACCCAAGTCAGATCTGCCATGTCACAAACGACCTTATTCCAGCCCGGTGTATAAATAGCCCGGATGACCTCTAGGTCAGTCAGCTTTGCACAAGGGGACCTCTCCTAGGAGCCCTATGAAGACGGCAGTCAACGAAAGGTCAGAGTACCCAGACCGACCTTCGTTATTGAGACCGTCCCGATTCGCCTCCTTCGTAGGTCAGGCCCAGGTCCTTGACATCAACAATGAAGAGCCCAAGGCCCATGCCCATAGCTCTAATCTGTCGTACCGCCCACGCGCCTGACTTCTTATCGATAATCTAAGCTTAAGGCCTTAATTTTGTTTACACTAATTACGCTTTCGCCTATAAATAGGAGGCTTCCCCCAACACTTTTGGGGGACGAGAGAACCATTTTAGAGAAAGAAACTTTGCCATAGGTCGCTCAGACAGGTCGAGATAATAGTAACTCTCTGATCTATATTTTTCTCCCGAGCTCTTACTCTCATGCCGGACACGCCGGGAAAAACCTATCCCGTCCCGTGTGCAGGTAACAGATTGGAGCTCGGCTCGGACAACGACTAGGAGCACGAAACGAAGAGAAGATCCAGGCTCGAACTCAGACCAGATTGAACCTTCTGGCCCTGCTGCAGCATGTGAGGAAGTTCAGTTATCATATTCCCTTCTTCCTGATCCGAGAGTGTTTGGACCATACTGCTGGTTGGACCAATTTTCGACACAAACAAGAGTCAACGCTATGTTGAATTTAAAAATATACTTCGTTGTTTAATCTAATTATGAGACAATAAAATTTAAAAATATTGAATTAAAATGTAATTATGAATTGTGATTCTTTCCGAAATTTTTAATACGAAAATAAAAGATTGATTTGAATACAAATGAAAAGAAAGGTTTGAATTCGAACCAACTAACGGCTTCATATTATCAGGAATTTTAAACGTAAAATTCTTATGTTAAAAAACTAACAATAAAATGTGATCCAATGATTGTTTTGATGATTCGAACGTAGATTTATGATGGAGGTGAATTTGGTAATGGGGACGACATGTGTTAGGAAGCACAAAATGCGAAATATCATCTAGGCTACAGGGTCCGATCCTCCTCAGCTCAGACATATCCAAAGGGGAGAATCTCAAACCCCTTCTGTTCTCCTGGTTGCCAAAGGTAGAGAAGTACCTGAGCTGCGATTTTCGAACACCCCCTGCCCGGATATATCCAAATAAGGGAGTCAAACCCCTCTACCAAGTCATCCAGGTATCAGGTTACCGAGCTGAGGTGTCTGAACACCCTTAGTTCGGACATCATCCAAAGATGGTCTCAAATGGTAAGGTTGCTTTTATTACCAAGTTAGGGTGTCTGAACACCCCCAGCTCGGATTATCTCTAAGGAGGATACCTCAAACGAGAATGGGGGGTTATCTTGTCGAGCTGGGGTGTTCGAGCACCCTCGGCTAGGGTTGTCTACAAATTGGGAAGCCTCAGAAGATATTAAAGACTAAACGCTGAGTTAGGGTGCCCGAACACTCTCAGCTCGGATACATCCAAAATGGAGATCCTCCATGAAGCTCAAGCTACATGGCCGAGCTGATCTGTCTAAGCACCCTCAGCTTGGATTTGCTCGATTTGGTAAGCCTCGGGGGAAGTAAAGATGTTTTGCTGAGTTGGAGTGTCTGAACACCCTCAGCTTGGACTCTCAAGATTGGGAGCCCGGATAGGGGTGAACGTGAGTATTGGGCTAACGAGTCAGAGCACTTTCTCGGACTCTATCAAAATAGAAGGCCCCAATGAAGTCTTCAAGTTCACGCATAGCTGACGAATCCGAGCACTCTCAGCTCGAATCGCTGAAAATGGAGGGCCTCCAATTGGTCTTTGGGAGAACTATGCCGAGCTACGGAGTCCGAGCACTCTTAGCCCGGATTCCCCAAATATGGAGCCTTCTTGTCTGAATTGAGATGAGGGGCTGATAGGTGTAAACTACCTACGTATTTCCAATCCGAATTTGTTAGTTTTCGAGTACGTTTATAGTTATTTTTATATGTTTTAATATGTTTTTATACTTTTTGTATAAATCAGGCGTGTGGAGCAAAAAGATAGAAAACTAGAGCGAAAACGATGAGATCGAACCGAAGGCGAGTCAAAGTTACGATGGATAAACAAGCAAGGAGGCAAAAATATGAAGGAAGCCCACCGCCTAGGCGTCCAGACCTCCGCCTAGGCAGTGAAGATGCTGAGAATGACAAAAGGCTACTGATAGCCCGCTGCCTAGGCAGAAAATTCCTCTGCCTAGGTGGAAACCCCAGTAGAAACATTTCCAAGTCCACCGCCTACTTCTTCGCCTAGGCGGTCACCAAACCTGCAAAGCCAGTACAGGTGTTGTAACTTCAAGGCTATTTTTTACTATGATAAAATCCGATTTTTGAAATTCTCAAAACATGGAAGTTGTATATATTTTTCTTAGCTTTCCATAGGCTTTTGAATCACCTCAATCGGAATTCGGATGAAGAAGTTACAGCTAAAACAAAATTTCAAACCTGTAGTAACTTCGCCTAGGCAAATTGTTTTGCGCCTAGGCGAATTTTCGGCAGAAAGTTAACCGATGTAACTTCTCCTAGGAGAAAATCCTACAGCACTCCCTTGATATTTATTAGATATTTTGAGATCTTTTGGGACATTTTTTAATCCCTTCTCTCCTCTTCTCTTCCCTCTCTTCATTTCTTAAGGCCTTAGGCCATATTTTAGGAGTAGGATTAGGAATTTTTAAGGGAGAGCTCTCAACCCGAGGTGGAGGATCAACGAGGAAGCGATCGATCGACGTTTCTAGCGGCAAATCTTCGGATATCGGCTAAGTCGCTCGTTTTCTCTCTTTGTTTTCTTCATTTTGGTAGTTGTTAAGCTTGTTTAGCTCATTTTACATTGTATAAACGGTTAGGGCCATGAGTTAAACATGGATTGTAATAGGGATTAACGTATTATTTATGAAAATGTAGTTTTGGTTGAATTTTTGTTTCGTTTATGGTTGTTCCTTATAATTTCGATTGTGTTGCCGTGTTTTCTATGATTATATGTTAGTTTAGATATATTGAAAATACGGAGTTTGACACTCGGGAGAGGTAACCCCGGATTCGGACTAGGGTTAACACAACACGACAATCTAACGACCCGGGAGAGCGTTAGAAACTGTGCAATCGATGACGTTGGGACGAGACTCACGTGACCTAGAGTCATTAAGACGTTGAGGGGGACTTCGGCGTTGACAGGAAGTCACGTATTCCCCGGTCTTACACTCAGAAGAGGTGGTGAGGGAGTTTACGAACCGAGATTGTCGGATACGCCGAACGCCGTTAATGTTAACTAAAACGAAATCAAATGCATTGAAGTAAATAAAGTTAATCCCTAGGCAATCTATTCCCCTAAACAATCTAAAATTAGTATTTATAGTATAGTTAACTTAATTAGTATTTTAGTTTAGTATTAGTATTAAATTAAATTTCATTTTTAGCGCCTAGATAAAATTAGGTTATGACAATCGCGATACTCGATAGTAATCTCAACCAATCCCTGTGGATACGATACCCGACCGAAAGGTCCACTATACTAAAACTTGATCCATACGCTTGCGGTGAAAGTGGCAGCGCATTATTTGCGGCCACCAGGGGCCATCTTACGAATCATGAAGAAATGGGTCTGAGCTACGGAGTCCGAGCGCTCTTAGCTCGAATTTACCAAAATATGGAGCATCCCTGCCCGAATCAACCTGAAGATCACCGTGCCGACCTGACAGATCCTAACACTTTCAGTTCGAATTACTCATTATATAGAGCCTCAATGGTGGTTGGAGATGCATGCCGAGCTGACGAGTCCGAACACTCTCTGCTTGGATTAACCAAATGTGGAGCCTCATTTCTGAACTGAGCTAGAGGCATCAAGCATGTGACAAAGGAAATGGTCCGAGCTACGGAATTCGAGCACTCTTAGCTCAAGTTCACCAAAATATGGATCTTCCTTGACCGAACTGAGCTGAAGATTGCCGTACAGAGTTGGCGAGTCTGAGCATTCTCAGCTCGAATTCTACGAATTTGGGTATCTTAAGGCCGTTTTGAAGCTCCCAAAGCCGTTTTGGTGCCCTCTCCATCTCCTGACCGTCTCGAGGGGCTAAAGACGGGCCGTTACTCTCCATTTCAAGTGGGCCAGCCCATGGGCTTCTACAAAGTAGGCCTAAAAGCACAGTTCAGGTGATTAAGGTCTTAATCTGCTAGCTCATTGGTTGTCAGCCAAATTAAGGTTAATTAACCGAGCTCGACTCCTTAATTTCACGGTGCTAATTGAGCCCAACGCCCTATAAATACTCCATGGCTTCCATTGCCACAAAAATACATGCTTATAATTCACTTTAGAACACTATTAGCTTTTCCCCTTAGATACTTGTTCTCATGCCTGAGGGGTCTCATCGAGCACAACCCCCGTAGGCCTTTGTGCAGGTGCTCGGAGGGCAGATTGGAGCTCAACTCGGAGATCAGAATATAGTCTGGAGTGGAATTTAGCTCGGAATTTGAACAGGATCTTGGAGTTAAGAAAGGAGCTTAGATCGGATTGCAACTACCTTTAAAGTGTCAAAAGTTTCAGATTCTCTAGTTCTTCACCTACACCACACGTGCCGTACCTTTTCAGACCATACTGTGGGTGCTCGCCATTTTTCGACACCAACAATTTAGATTTGCCATAAACGCAGTTATAAAATAATATCAATTTGTATACATTTATTTGCAGAATTTGATATTTGTTGAATTCAAGAAACACAGGTCATTCTCTAATATGAAAATAAATGATCGATTTAAATATAAATAACAAAAATAAGATAAATTTCAATACACAGTTAATCTGAATTGTGTTTTAAAAGGGAACATTTAAATGGAATAAACTGAAATATATATGTGATTTGTCTCAAAGATTTAGAATCTTGAATCTACGAAATGTAAATTAGTCAAAGAAAATCGTCGAAATTCAAACGAGGGCACTAAAACTCAAGAAAAAGTGAGGAGAAAAAGAACGACGACAAAATTTACTTGTCTTTTGGTTTACGTTGAAATAAAATTTTGTTTTTATTAAATGTTTTTAATTTTTATATTTTTTTATATTTGTGATTGATTTTTTTTTAAGTGTTGATGGTGATGACAGTGCAAATTTGATGGGATGGTAGTGATAGCGATATCGAATATTTATTGTGCTGATAGTAATTGTGATAACTAATATATGATTTGATGGTGACAGTGATGAGAATGTTTGCTGAGGTGGTAATGGTGGTGAGAGCGAATATTTGTTGTGGCGGCGGCGGTAGTGATAGTAAATGTTGGTTGTGCTGCTAGTGATGATAGTAAATATTTGTTGTGGTGCTAGTAATGATAGTAAATTTTTATTGTGATGACAGTGAATGTTTATTGTAATTATGGTGGTTATGATAATAAATATTTGTCGTGGTGGTGACAGTGGTGATAATAAATATTTGTTGTGGTGATAGCGATGATGGTAGTGAATATTTGTTGTTGTGATAGTGATTAGTGAGAATTTAATGTGATGATTAAAATTATTATTAAAAAATAATTTTGCCTATTTTTGTCATGATTTTTTTTTTTTTGGATTTTTATAAAAAAGTAAATAAGAATAGATATAAATATGAAAAATAATATTTCTTGTTTCCATATTGTTTGATTATGTTTTGACAACAATTGTTGAATAAGTCAAGTACAATACTTGACCTGACGCATAATTCTCCCCCAAAACACACTCAAATTGTGGACCCTCAACTTAGTAAAATTGTTCATTTAATCCCTCTAAGTTTACATTTTTTTCGATCCCAAAAATTAAAATATTATTAATAATTTTAAATGAAAAATAATTTTTTCTCAGCACTTGTTGTATAATATAAATATTTTGTGTCATTTTATTACTCCACAAAAAATTTCGCTTGTGGGTGTTTTATGCTATATTTTTTACACAGTTGGTCCCAATTTCGGATAAAGCAAGATAGTTGTGTTAGGTAGCTGACAACCAGCGTAAAACTTTGTTAGAACTCTTTATTTTATTACTCCACAAAATCTAATTTTTTTTACTCTAATCTTTCTCGAACAATTATTCAACTTTCTCTCTATTATTCTTCAGATTAATCGTTATTAAGAAAATATTAAGAAATAAATATCTTACATGACAAAAATATCATATAAAAGGTCATGTGTTGAATAAAACTTATTTTTCGTCTAAAATTATTTATAATATTTTAAATTTTGCATCAAACAAATATGAAATCGAAAGATAAAATGTACAATTTAGCAATAAGAGACCACATTGACATTCATCTCATGCTAAACCAAAAGTATAATTTTAAAAAATAAAATAAAATAATTAAACGCCCATTTTTTCTTTGTTTCTTAACTTTTTTTTTTTCTCAACCAGTTGGCCACCACCATTAAAAAAGAGAAATATATTCTTTCGTCCATTGCTTTACAGTGGAAAAATGGTCCTTCGAAAAGTGATGCATGACTATAAAGACTTATTTTGCTCTTTATTTTGCATTTAGTAGTGTTTTATCATGATTTTATAAAATTTTAAAAAGATATTTACGTATTTTAATTTTTAATTTATTTAATTATTTTTAAATTGTTAACCGTAAAAATTATCATCACAACAAAAAATTCTGTACTTTTAACCTATAGAAGAGCTATGTAATGTTTGATAAAAAATTATAGAAGAAATTTGTGATTTTTAACAAAATAAGAAGAGATAAATGGTAAATATCCCTAAAAGTGTTATATGGATTTTTAAATTTATAAGTAAAAAAAAAAAAACACTAAATAATAAAAAATTTGGTTAGTAAAATAAATATATATAAATTAAAGGGGAAAAATTAATGAGGAGTATTTCCACCAAGTACTTTGGACGACTCACAATGCAATACGTGGCAGTATGGTTTCCAAAGTGGTCCCCTTGACCGTCCACCAGTGATTGACCAAAGAAGCGAGATTAACCATAATTGGAGAGATTCCGACCACAACCACCACTACTCCCTAGCACTCGCACCTCGCTACTTGAGAGTAAGGGACAACTGATGAGGGCTATTTTCACTTTCCACCGAGGAGTCGTGGACCACTCATGGCCTCACACGTGATAGGGAAGGTGTTGATCTCGAGATTTTGATGGACAATTAACTGTTGATATTTTTTATGGAACTAACGCTTTTATTAAATGTTTCAATTTAAAGAGTTTCAATCAATATAATATCATGAAGTAATTGTGAATGATGCAAATGTGAACATTAAGAGATTGAAGATTCTGAAGAATCTAGGTGAAAAAACTCAAATCTATTTTACTCTTAATGTATCCCGATTAGGATCACACACGACACAAATTAAATGATTTATATTTATATGTATTTATATTAAGGCCCTAATTAAGTTAAATTATTTGCTCCAATGTGAAATTAAAAAAGAAAAATTAACCTAAGCAAGATTAGTGTTTAAAATTGATTAATAGTGTCGATTTTAGTTAACCAAGAAAAGAAATCGGCTAAAGGGTTGAAAACGTTGAAGATTGGAGTTGAAACAAATTGAGGAGAAATTGTTTCAACAAGTATCAGTCAACCAACCATGGAGGTTCAGTCAACCGTTGGGCGTAGGCTGGAAAAGGATGAGTATCTGAATCAATTGGTCAACCGACTTTTGATAATCGGTCAATCGACTATGGTCGAAATTTGGCTTGAGATTGCATCTTGTATCAATTAGTCAACCAACCTATGAGGGATCTGTCAATCGACTAGTGTTTGAGAAAGGTTTGGCTACTATCCTATATTGATCGGTCAACTGATGGGCAGAGACCGGTCAACCGAATGTGCTATTTCAGATTTCGAGAAATTTCGGGATTTGAACAAAACTAGCCGTTACTAGCCGTTTTTTGGTTGATCTTTTGGAGATATCTTAGGGATTTAAATGTATTGAAGATATAATACTTTTATTTAGATATCCCTATAGATATGATACATGAAATTAAAGTATTTCTCAATTTTGTTCATTTAATACTTTCTATCTATTTGATTTGAAATTAAAAATTATTCTGGGGACTAAATTGAATATTTTAAAAGTCATATTTAAGTAAAATATACCAGGATTAAATGGTATTGATAAATGGGGTCAATTTGTACATTTAATTGTCATATATTGTGTGAACTAGTCATTAGAGGGTCTGTTCCAAATCAGTTTAAATAGACCTGCGTTTTTAGAGACCAGAACACAACATAAAGAACTATTCAGTTTCTAAACTTTTTTAAGAGTTATCATTCTACTGAAATATATTTGAGAGAGTTATTGTGTTCTTGATTTAAAACACTGATTGTGTTGACGTCACTGATTTGAGTTATCTAGCGTTTCAATCTATAATCTTTCAGTGTTATCCTGATGAGGTCTTTTCAAACTATTAATCTTTATTGTGTATTTATTTTTCTATATTTGCTTGATTGATATGATCTTAATAAAATCGTTTTTGAACTTTAAAGAACATAAAAATTCTTTTAAAACTATTTTTGTAATTATCTGATTACATGCTCAATTTTGTGCTACCCACATATTTTATAATCAGATTTTGAATTCCTCACATAAATTCTATCACTAGTAATTTCAGGACATTAATTGTTTAATTGATTTGAGGTGCTAGAAATTCCGAGTGGGAATAAACTTATTGATTCTTGTAATTGGTGAGTTTGTGTAGATTAGATATTGTTGGAAGTATCTAGTTAGAGGTAACTTGGGTTTCAATGTTTTCTGGAAAAAATATTGAGGTTTGATATTTACCTAATGGATAAAAAAGTTAGACTATTCTTTTTCCTTGAAAAGAATTAGACTTGATTCTTCTTGATTAGAATTATTTGGAGTGATTTGTAAATGTTTCATTCTTACCTGAAAAAAAAATACTTGGATGTTTTTTGTGAGGTTTGATTCTTAGCCTAAGGTATAAAAGAATAAGGTTTGATCCTTAATCAATGAAGGATTAAATTAGTCTTTAACTTGGTAAAAAGATAGGGTTCCTCTTTAACCTGTGAAAATGATAATTGTAAAGGTTGATTCTGAGTCTGGTAAAAAAATTGGTGTAAGAGTTTGGTTCATACTTGTTAAAGGAATATCGAGTTTAGCGAGTGCCAATCTCCGTCGAGCTTAGAGGATTGAATTAGCCAAGAGCAGTTTGGTGAACCAAGATATATTCTTGTGTGCTGCATTGATTACATTATTTATATTTTTATTAGTGTGCATTTAGATTTGAAAATTTATCCGTTGCGTTATAAAGATAATAATTGATTTATAATAAATTGATTATTTGATTATTTAAGTGTTGAAATATAAGAAATTTGTTTAAATTTTTTGTAACTAACCAATTTACCTTCTCTCTTGGGTAGCTCACTGGGCCAACAGAAGGGACCTTGAGGAGACCGTTTGACTAGCCAACGTTCACCACGTATGCTAACTGGACCTTGGACTCCGAATGCATCCATCGAGGACCGTTCACAAAACAACAAATACTGTCCACCAACAAGACACCAAGTCAACAAAAATCTCTACATGTACTTTGACCTAGTCTACCGGACTAACTACGGATGTTAGTTAGTTTTCAACACCAACGAAAATATAATTTGTTGGATTATGGAGTGGGTCGGGTTGACCCATGGAGCGTCCACATGGACCCCATGATTCATGGAGAGTCACCATGTGAATGGGTGTACTTCTTGATCTTAAGGATCACATATTTTTTTATAGACAACTATTGGAATGGACATACCTTTTCGGTAAGCACCTATTAGAACGGACACATTCTTTGGGATTTTCTCTATAAATATGCGTTGATATATCAAGGTTTCTATCCCTATCAAATTAGAGATAATTTGAGTGATATATCAAGTTACAGTGCACTCTCACGCTTCATTGTATATCATGTTATGAAATTTGATTTTGTTATTTGTGAGCATGAATTATATGTGAACATATTATTTAATTTGATATACATATTATATCATGTTTATATTAGAAAAACATGAAATCAGAATTGTGGGTTACAATGAGTTGAAATATATTTTTCTCATTTTTTTGTTTTGCGCATAATGTATATAGAAATAATATTTAAATCTATAAATGCAAAAGATGATTATGAGCATATCGAAATTTTCGATCTTATACTATAGAGATATGCATTATTTTTAGATTCGATTATTACAGCAAAATAATTAGTGTGTGCTAATATCCTAAATATGTATAAAATGTAGTGAAATGGTTTTAACGAATATAATAGTGGATCTTACCAAAGTTAAGAAATTAGATGAGAATAACTACGATATTTGGTATCGTAAGATCCAGTATCTCCTAAATGAGCGAGAAGTTTTAGAAACACTAACACATAGCATGGAATCACCTTCCGAATGTAATTCTGCCCAATATCGACGTGAGATGAAAACCTATTAAAATTGGGCCAAGAAAAATCGTAGTACAAGATTCACTATGTTAAGCTATATGCACGATGATTTAATTGGTGATTATGAATGTTATGCCGCCATACTAGAGATGTGGAATGCCTTGAAGTTGGCATTTACCGGTACATCAGCAACTAGGTTGCGAGCCTTGGCACTTAAGTTTGAAACTTATAAGATGTCTCCCAAAACAAATATAGTTGAGCATCTTTGAAAAATGTCAGCTATGATATGTGACTTAAAAGCAACTAGTAAAAACTTGTTTGATGAGTAACAGATCCTAGTTGTGCTTCGCTCTTTGCCGGAGCAAATGAAACTCACAATAACGCATAATGAAAATATCCAAAATTTTACCCAATTACAGTGTCATTTGGAATTAGAGGCAAAGTGGTTGGAGGCACAATATAATACTTCTATGTTTGTTGCTAAGTCTAGCTATCGCCAGACATTTGAGTCCAAGCGAAAGTGGCAGGACGAAGCGCAACAAGGAGGAATAAGAGGATCTGCTTATAAAAAAGAGAAAGGGCAGAAAGTATAAAAAAGGCAAGCATGGAGGAAAGACGGACAAGTCTAAGCTGAAGTGTTACAACTGTGATAAATTTAATTACTTCGCTCGTGAATACACTGAGCTGAAGAATGTACAAACCAACTCTATCTTTTAAAATAACGCCTTTGTGTGCAGTCATCTCTTGGTTGCTGGTGGTCGCTAAATAAGCGCTGTCACTTTCACTGCAAGCGTACGGATCAAGTTTTAATATAGTGGACCTTTCGGTCGGGTATCGTATCCACAGGGATTGGTTGAGATTACTATCGAGTATCGTGATTGTCATAACCTGACTTTATCTAGGCGACAAAAATAGAATTTAATTTATCACTAATACTAAACTAAAATACTAATTAAGTTAACTATACTATAAATACTAATTTGAGATTGTTTAGGGGAGTAGATTAATTAGAGATTAACTTTATTTACTTAAATGCGTTTGATTTCGTTTTAGTTAACATTAACGGCATTCGGCGTATCCGACAATCTCGGTTCGTAAACTCCCTCGCCACCTCTTCCGAGTGTAAGACTGGGGAATATGTGACTTCGTGTCAATGCCGAAGTCCCCCTCAACGTCTTAACAACTCTAGGTCATATGAGTCTCGCCCCAATGTCATCGATTGCACACTTTCTAACGTCCTCCCTGGTCGTTAGATTGTCATGTTGTGTTAACCCTAGTCTGAATCCGGGGTTATTTCTCCCGAGTGTCAAACCCCGTATTCTTAATATATCTAAACTATCATATAATCATAGAAAACACGACAACACAATCGAAATTATAAGGAACAACCATAAACGAAACACAAATTCAACCAAAACTACATTTTCATAAATAATACGTTAATCCCTATTACAATCCATGTTTAACTCATGGCCCTAACCACTTATAAAATGTAAAATAAGCTAAACATGCTCAACAATTACCAAAATGAACAAAGAGAAGAAATAAGTGACTTAGCCTATATCCGAAGAATTAGCGCTAGAACCGTCGAACTATTGTTTCCCTCTTCATCTTCCACCTCGGGTTGAGATCTCTCCCTCAAAAATCCCTAATCCTACTCCTAAAATATGGCCTAAGTCCTTAAGGGCTAAAGAGAGGGAAGAGAGGAAGAGAGAAAGGATTAAAAATAGGCCAAAAAATCTCAAAATATCTAATAAATATCAAGGCTGTGCTGCAGGATTTTTGCCTAGGCGAAGAAAATTTTGCCTAGGAGAAATTAAGTCGGTTAACTTTCTGCCAGAATTTTGCCTAGGCGGAGAAAACTTCGCCTAGGCGAAGTTACTGCAGGTTTGAAATTTTGTTTTTGCTGTAACTTCTTTATCTGAACTCCGATTGAGGTGATTCAAAAACCTATGAAAATATAAGAAAAAGATCAGCTTTTATATTTTGAGTTTTTCTAAAATCGGATTGCATCATAATACAAAATAGCCTTGAAGTTACAACACCTGTACCGACTTTGCAGGTTTGGTGGCCGGCTAGGCGAAGAAATAGACGGTGGACTTGGAAATGTTTCTACTGGGGTTACCACATAGGAGGAGGAATTTCCTACCTAGGTGGTGGGCTGTCAGTAGCCTTTTGTCATTCTCAGCATCTTCACTGCCTAGGCGGAGGTTTAGACGCCTAGGCGGTGGGCTTCCTTCATATTTTTGCCTCCTTACTTGTTTATCCACCGTAACTTCGACTCACCTTCGATTCGATCTTATCGTTTTCGCTTCAGTTTTCTATATTTTTGCTCCACACACCTGATTTATACAAAAAGTATAAAAACCTATTAAAACATATAAAAATAACTATAAACATACTCGAAAACTAACAAATTCGGATTGAAAATACGTAGGTAATTTACACCTATCAAATACCCCCAAACTCAGAATTTTGCTAGTCCTCGAGCAAAACACCCACACCATACGAGAAAGTATACAAACTAATTTCGAAATTAAAAACTACAAACAAAAAATATTAAAAACAAAAATGTGTAAGTTTTGATTATCATCTACCGGCCGAAAGATTTTTCCCTCATTGGCCCCTAATCCTATCAAGTTCAAGCATAAATCGCACCATGTGGTGTTCTAGAATTTCAACGTTCAAAAATAGTAAGCGTCATTCTAGATCCTACTTAAGTGTGTGTAATTAAACTAAATTATACTACTATCCATTGATTAGATGGGATTATCCCTAAATAAAGATTATGACTAAAACCTTTAAGGTATAGGCAATCCATACGCCTGACCTGTGATCTATTCTCCACTAATGTAGGCTCGGAGGTTCATGAAGATCAGTAGGGCTTGGTTCGATTTTGGAATAATGGCCAAGGGTATTTGGGAATAGAGAACAGGTTAACGTCGTTAACTTAACGTTACCCGAGGCACATCGCTTGGCACACTCACACTCGAAACCCCAATTTTTTTTTTTAGAAACAAACTTGAACAAACGTTTAAGAATATCGTACTCACTTGTCATATTAAAAAAAAACTATTTTTTTTAACACACCCCCAAACTCATTCGAATTTCTACAATTTTAAGAGTGTGCAAAAATGATTAAGTAACACACCCCAAAACGTATTCGAATTCTTATAACCTTAGGAATGTGCAAACAATATGAACGACAAACGAGTACTCGAATACCGAACCAAATTAGAATTTCGGCCTAAACCCAACCGCTCACATCAAGTAGCGAAATGCTAACTTGATTCACTCAAATTGTGTCTTCAGTTCAGCGATATAGGTTTTGAAAAAGTTCAATTAGTTAGGGTATTTGTTAAGTGTTCAGAATTGAAACGGCTATTAGGCTTCGACAGGGTAACGAGGAATAATGATATTACATGATAGGCTTCAAAAGGCTCAAGCGATCAAATGACTGCCTAAATCATATCTCCTAAACAACCTCACTTAGGATTTCATCTCGAATTTCTCCCAAATCGGATTCTAGAATCCCTATTGTCATGAAATTGATTGACAGATAATCAGTTTCAAATCAATAAGATAGTGCTATATTGAGTTTACGTGCTCATGCATTTAGGGTCTACAATAACTTTTACTAAATGATACGTTAAGCACACAAAACACATGAATGAGTGTTACGCTCGACCTCAAAACAATCAAGGAACAGAGTCATCATCGGGTAAAGGCCCAGATGATGTCAAAACTTAGCACAAAACAACAACTAAACTAAACAAACTAATCCTAAACAAGCATGCAAACGTATAAAAACAATAAAACATGCTAAAAAACATATACACATACTAAAACATACTACACATCACCACCAACTTAACACAAGTGGTGTCCAAATAAGCCGTCAGCGATCCCAATGACAGTATATAGCATGATATTGAAGATAGGGGTTTAGAACACGTACCTAGGAGGCGAGAGGATCTCGCCTCCGACTCAAATTAATGGAGATGTATCTAACTTATTTGTGACCCTGGGTTGCCTCCCAAGAAACGTTTGGTTTAGCCCGACACATGCCCTCAAGACTGGCTAGATTTTCAATGATCAAACCGTAGGAGTACCTGTCGATCTAACATCTTCAAGCATCCTGTAGGAAAACAAAAACAAAACTACAGACGAAAATTATATACAAAAGAAATGCCTAGATTAAAATCGAGTTATTTACTCCCAATATCGATAGCAATCAATAAGATAATCCCCGGCAACGGCGCCAAAAACTTGGCATGTTGACGGGACTAGAATACGATACATTTGCTTTTCCTATTTAAAACTTAAGTCCTAAGCCGTTACCGCGTTTCTCCTGCAATATTCAATAAAATTCACAATAATCCCCGACAACGGCGCCAAAAATTTGGTGGCCGCTAAATAAGCGCTGCCACTTTCACCGCAAGCATACGGATCAAGTTTTAGTATAGTGGACCTTTCGGTCAGGTATCGTATCCACAGAGATTGGTTGAAATTACTATCGAGTATCGCGATTGTCATAACTTGACTTTATCTAGGCGACAAAAATAGAATTTAATTTAACACTAATACTAAACTAAAATACTAATTAAGTTAACTATACTATAAATACTAATTTGAAATTGTTTAGGGGAGTAGATTGCTTAGAGATTAACTTTATTTACTTAAATGCGTTTGATTTCATTTTAGTTAACATTAATGGCGTTCGGCGTATCCGATAATCTCGGTTCGTAAACTCCCTCATCACCTCTTCCCAGTGTAAGACTGGGGAATACATGACTTCGTGTCAATGCCGAAGTACCCCTCAACGTCTTAACGACTTTAGGTCACGTGAGTCTCACCCCAACGTTATCGATTGCACACTTTCTAACGCCCTCCCGGGTCGTTAGATTGTCGTGTTGTGTTAACCTTAGTCCGAATCCGGGGTTACCTCTCCCGAGTGTCAAACCTCGTATTCTCAATATATCTAAAATAGCATATAATCATAGAAAACACGGAAACACAATCGAAATTATAAGAAACAACCATAAACGAAACACAAATTCAACCAAAATTACATTTTCATAAATAATACGTTAATCCCTATTACAATCCATGTTTAACTCATGGCCCTAACTGTTTATACAATGTAAAATGAGCTAAACATGCTCAATAATTACCAAAATAAAGAAAACAAAGAGAAGAAATGAGTGACTTAGCCTATATCCGAAGAATTGGCCCTAGAACCATCGAATGATCGTTTCCCTCTTCATCTTCCACCTCGGGTTGAGATCTCTCCCTCAAAAATCCCTAATCCTACTCCTAAAATATGGCCTAAGGCCTTAAGGGCTGAAGAGAGAGAAGAGAGGAGGAGATAAGGGATTAAAAATAGGCCAAAAGATCTCAAAAGATCTAATAAATATCAAGGCTATGCTGCAAGATTTTCGCCTAGGCGAAGAAAAATTCACCTAGGCAAAGTTAAGTCGGTTAACTTTCTACCGGAATTTCTCCTAGGCGGAGAAAACTTCACCTAGGCGAAGTTACTGCAGGTTTGAAATTTTGTTTTTGCAGTAACTTCTTCATCCGAACTCCGATTGAGGTGATTCAAAAACCTATGAAAATATAAGAAAAAGATCAGCTTTTATATTTTGAGTTTTTCTAAAATCGGATTGCATCATAATCCAAAATAACCTTGAAGTTACAGCACCTGTACCGACTTTGCAGGTTTGGTGGCCACCTAGGCAAAGAAATAGACGGTGGACTTGGAAATGTTTCTACTGGGGTTTCTACCTTGGAGGAGGAATTTCCTGCCTAGGCGGTGGGCTGTCAGTAGCCTTTTGTCATTCTCAGCATCTTCACTGCCTAGGCGGTGGGCTTCCTTTATATTTTTGCCTCCTTGCTTGTTTATCCACCGTAATTTCAACTCGCCTTCGGTTCAATCTTATCGTTTTTGCTCCAGTTTTCTATATTTTTGCTTCACACACCTGATTTATACAAAAAGTATAAAAACATATTAAAACATATAAAAATAATTATAAACGTACTCGAAAACTAACAAATTCAGATTGAAAATACGTAGGTAATTTACACCTTTTAATTGCTCATTTATTTTCTGATTGGATTATAGATCAGCAACAAGACACGAATCAAAAGATCGAGTAGGGTTCATTCAGTATCGTAGAATTCCAATTGGGAGTCAACATATTTACTTGGGGAATAACACTAACGAAGATGTGATAGGAATTGGAACCTATCAATTAAAGATATATTTTGGACGCACCGTGCTTCTCCATAATGTTCTCTATGCTCCTAGAGTTCGACGAAACTTGATGTCTGTTGCAGCCATGGCCGGACTAGGTTTTTCTTTCAGTTTCACTATAGACTCTGTTCAAATTTATTTAGACTCCGTGTTTTATGGTAGTGGACACATAGTAGATGGATTCTATGTACTAGATGTTGATAATTCTTTATATTTTGATACATATTTAACTTCTAGTAATAATGAGTCTATTACATCTACATCTGTTACATGGCATGCAAGACTTGGTCATATTGGCTAAGAAAGAATGACAAGATTAGCTCGAGAAGGACTTTTAGGTCCACTCTCTAAAGTTAACTTACCTGTCTATAAATCTTGTTTGGCTGGAAAGGCCACAAGAAAGCTTTTTGGTAAGGCTAGAAAGGCTTGATCTCCTTTAGAGTTAATTCATTATGATATTTGCGGACTTATGAATGTTAGGGCACGACATGGTGCTAATTGTTTTATCACATTCATTGATGATTACTTACATTTTGGTTGTATTCATCTCATTTCTCAAAAATCAGAGGCATTGGATTACTTCCAAAGATTTGTTTATTTAGTTGAGAATCAAAGAGGTAAAAATCTTAAGATTTTATGTACTGACCGAGGACATAAGTATTTTTCTAAACAATTCAAGGACTTATGTGATAATAGAGACATAATTAGATAATTGACAATTCCTGGTACTCCACAACAACAATGGAGTAGCCAAGCGTAGGAATCGAACTTTATTGGATATGGTGAGATTAATAATGGCACATGCTAATCTACCCATCAATTTCTGGGGAGATGCTTTATTGACAACAACTTATATCCTTAATAGAGTACCCTCCAAGTCAGTACCATCTACACCATATGAGTTATGGACTAGTTTCAAACTAGAATTAGAACACTTGCGACTATGGGGATCTTCATGTTATGTTCGTGTTACATCACATGCACATGGAAAATTAAACCCTAAAGCTCAAAAGTGCACATTTGTTAGATATCTTGATCATTCCAAAGAATATGTGATGTTATATGAACGTTCAGATGGCGTGCTGACTGAGATTGAGTCATGCAATGTCGAATTTATGAAAAATAAATTTCCAAGCAGAGGTGAACTAAGAGGTAGTAAAGAACTTTATGAGCTAAATGAGTCAAAGGATAACTCTATACCATCACTCGGCGAGGGTGGTGAAATTAATCCCCGTTCTTCTACAAGTACGCCAATGATCGTCGAGGATAGTGGGAGTGATTTAGAGAATAGTGGGAGTATACCACAAAATAATTCTCAAACTTTTCAGCTGCGTAGAAGTCAATGTGGAAATATTCCTCGACGTCTATTTGGGATTGATGAGGAATTTTTCATGTGTTCTTAATTAGAGGAAGATAAACCTTCCTCCTATCAAGATGCCTTATCATCGCCTGCTGCTAAAGAATAAATAACTGCAATGGAAGATGAGATTAGTTCTATGCAAAAGAATCAAGTATGAGAACTAATTGATCTTTCGCTTGGATGAAAATCTATTGGAAACAAATGGGTTTTAAAGATTAAACGTCAAACAGATGGATCTATCGATAGGTACAAAGCTCGTCTCATGGCGAAATGTTACACTAAAAAAGATAGTATAGACTACGAGGAAATTTTTTCACTTGTTATTAGGTTTGTCTTCATTCGCCTAATCCTAGCCATCGTCACCCATTTGGATCTAGAACTTTTTTAAATGGATGTTAAAATTGCTTTTCTCAATGGAAAACTAGATGAAGAGATCTACATAGATTAACCTATTGGTTTTGTGTCCAAAGGACAAGAGCGCAAAGTGTGCAAGTTAAAATGTTCCCTTTATGGTCTAAAACAATCATCTAGATAATGGTACCTCAAATTTCATCAAGCCATAATTACTTTTGGATTTATCATGATTAAGGAAGATCATTGTGTTTATATAAAACAGTCGAAAAAGGGTTTCATTATCCTTACTCTGTATGTAGACGATATTTTATTGGCAGGAAATGACATAGGGATGATTGTCTCCACTAAAGAGTAGTTATCATTTACTTTTGATATGAAGGATATGGATGAAACAAATTATGTACTTGGTGTTAAAATTATTCATAACCGTTCTAAGAAACTTCTTGCTTTGTCTCAAGAGACTTATATCAGAAAGGAACTTTAACGATTTCGAATGCATAATGCTAAGCCTATAGACACTCCTGTTGAGAAGGGTAGTACATTGAGTCTTGATTTTTGTCCTAGAACTATCGCTGAAAAAAAAAAAAGATGTCTCGTATACCATATGCAAGTGCAATTGGAAGTCTAATGTATACCATGATGTGTACACGACTAGACATATATTATGCTGTGGGGGTTGGTTAGTCGTTTCCTGAGCAATCTAGGAATTGTTTGTTGGAAATCAGTTAAATGGATCTTGCGGTACCTTCGTGGAACCGCAGACTATATGCTTTGATATCGTAGTGGAAATATACATTTGTAAGGATATAGTGATGCATATTGGAGTAGTGATTTGGACGAACGTAAGCCAACATTAGGATATGCTTTCATACTCAACAACGACGCTATTTCGTGGTCTAGTAAAAAGCAATCATGCATAGCACTATCCACTATGGAAGCAGAATATGTTGTTTGTACTTCAACAGTTTAAGAGGTTGTTTGGTTAAAAAGATTTTTAGAAAGTCTTGAGATAGTACCACATTTTGCAGATCTTGTAACCATACATTGTGATAGTATGACTGCTCTCACATATGTCAAGGATCCTAAGTATTATGGAAAGACGAAGTATATTCAAACTCGATATCACTACATCTAAGATAGAGTCTCATATGGAGAAGTGGTACTCAAGCATATTTCTACGAGTAAAATGGTGGCTGATCCTTTAACCAAATCTATTTCTAGAGATTTGTTCCAATCTCATGTAAGGTCTTTGGGTCTTCCTAGATTGTAAAAGATATGCTTGATTTATTGACTTAATATATTTGTACCACAATGCACATTTACAATTTCATACTTTATTTGCATTTATTAAAAGTATGATAAATGATTTAGAATATTTGTTATAGTACACATTTTACCATGATGGTAGATGTTACTAGGCTAAATGGTTGGCTACTCACACAACAACCAACCTCGACGTTAAGATAGCGTGCGAGATGAGACTTTAGAATTCTGAAAATTAAGTTAGAGAATTCTTTATAATGTCGCCTTGGATGAGCCAAAATGAGGTTTACAAAAAATTGAACATGAAAGTTTCCCACACTTCATGTAGCCTGAGAATAGCCGAATGTGAGATTTCAAGTAGATACTTGAGGAGATACCAGCTTAAAGTTCTCGAGTCAATCACTTATGTAATGATTGGACTTAGATTCGTATGGCAATTTAGAATGACATCCTCATTTTTTATGAGTATAATACCGTAGCATGTAAATCATACTATATGTGTTTTAAGACGACCACATAGGGAGTGAGAAATAGATCACTGCTTTCTTACTGTGTGAGCCCTATATATGTAGATCATTAATAATGATCTAATTGTGCCCTTATGATTTTGAACTATGTCACGATTCAAAAATTTGATGTTACTACTTTAGCTTGGTATCCTATGGCCATGAATGATGCAGTCTAAAGGGACATGTCTAGGAAAATAGTCAAATAGAAGTTGAGTAATATGAGAATCAAAGGAAGATAATTTAGTAATACATCTTGTTAAAATTGTAATATACGGTGCTTAATGGTACTCAAAGGAAGATAATATATATTTATTTATTTTTTTAAAATAAGCACACTACTGCAAAGGAGATTAAGCATGTTCTGAGTTTTAAACTCTAGAGGGGTTAGAAATGTTTAATTTAACGTTACTGAATTGGTCTGGAGCATAGACGAGTATTTTATTTTGCAGCGGGATGTTGCCATGTTAGTTTGATAGAAACTTAATATGGTGCTCCCACACTTTTTGAAGACACTCGTCGGTCGCATACACCACTAACCTGTATGAAAAGAGTATAATGCATGAGTTTAAAGAGAGAAACACATTTGGTGCCCATTGTATCCGAGTGAGAGATGTTGGATTATGGAGCGGGTCGGGTCGACCCGTGGAGCGTCCACATGAGCTTCATGATTCATGGAGAGTCACCATGTGAATGGGTACACCTCTTGATCTTAAAGATCACGTCTTTTCGATAGACACTCATTGGAATGGACATACCCTTTTGGTATGTACCTATTGAAATGAGACCTCTTGATCTTAAGGGTCACGTCTTTTCGATAGACACTCATTAGAATGGACATACCCTTTCGGCATGTACCTATTGAAACGAACACATCCTTTAGGATTTTCTCTATAAATATGCGTTGATACATCAAAGTCTCTATCCCCATCAGATTAGATATAATTTGAGTAGCCTTGGTTAATGAGTGTGTGGATATTATCGAAAAGTACTCTAGTAGTATATTTCTTATCGACGAGAGAAGAAACGAGAAACGGATTATAAACGAATCTTCTGAATACGAAAGGTACGCTTCCGTTTTAATGTTTTCACATTTGTCATCATAATTAAATTCATCTAGCGGTGGAGAGAATTTTTTCACAAAACTTTCATAATCCATTGTGAGCCATTTTTATTCAAATTAATTTCAACCCTCGTAAAAGAAAATCATTTTTTAAACTCTCAAGAATTTTTTTTTCATGCACCCAAACAAATATGAAATCAACCCATATACTTCACAATCACAATTCATACCTTCAAACACCCAAAACAAGAAATGTAGAGAGAGAAATCGAAAATGGAAAACTTTTAGAGAGAGACAGAGATGTCTTTACAACAACCCAGTACTTCTATTTGAGACAGCGTAGCACCGGCTCCTCGGATAATCCTCCGGCCGCCCCTTAACAGCTCCTCCAAACTCACAAGCCTTGTCCTCGTCGATCCTCCCGATCCCCACGCTCTGACTCCGCGGCACGGCGTTGACTCCACTCGCCGGCGAATTCCGCTGGAGAAGCTCCGCCAGAACCTTGTTTCCCAGACTCCTCGTCGAGGCTAGCCTAACAAGCTCCCTGAAATCTTCGTCGTTGTCGCTCGCCAGGGAAGAACCGACGCTGAAACTCTTGGGCAGTGTGGTGAGCTGCGGAGCAGGACAGCCGGAGAATCCGACGGCGCCGTTACCGAAGTTGCCGGCGCACTGGGACAGGCTCCGGATGTAAAGATCTCTGGCCCTGCTCAGGATTCTGATCGGCGCCTTCATGCACCGGCTTAGTTTGGTGTCTTTCTTGGACTTGGTGGTCATCTTGAAGTCAGCTTATGGCCAAAGCACATACACAATGTGCATTATTATATAAGAACACCAAAATATTGGTAGTGAGGAAGGAGTCAATGTTTGTGAATATGTATAAACAAACGACATTGACTAGAATTGTTTATTAGATGAATGGTACAGAGAAGCAATAATAGTTGAACACAAAAAAAAAAAAATAATAATAATAATAATGATTTGATGGATTTTGTTGGGATCCTTTATTTCACCTTTAATTTTAAAAAAATTCTAAAGACGAAAGTAACATATTTTAGTCCCACCTATTTCAAAAAAGCGAATGTAGTGGCACACGCGGTTACATGTAACAACTTTGTATGTAAACTTTTGTTAGATGTAACAAATATTACTGTATTTTGTAACATATAACTAATTTGTGTGTAAAAATTTGTTAGAGGTAATAAAAATCTCACAAAATTCATGTAATTAGTTATATATAACTAAATATACACAAATACATATAACTAATATTAAACTAATTTATGTGTGTAATATTTGTTGAATGTCATAAATATTACACAGATATATGTAATTGTAACATGTAACTAATATTACATAAGTAAATATAACAAAAAATACATAGATATATGTAAAAATATAAAATTATTAAATTGTAACTAATATTCGTTACATGTAACTAATATTCACTATAATACGAATTTACTCACTAAGTTCTCCTTACAATCTCTGCAATGGGAGACTAAAACTCAAGCAAAATCTAACTTAAGAGACTAAATCAAAACTTATGTTTTAAGCGGGACTTTTTAAAATTAGGTCTATTATTTAAGACTTCCGACCGATTATAACTTATTTTTTTGGAAGGTATTTATATGGACGCTGAAATTTGTCAAATTGTACATTTGATTCTTCAAGTTATACATTTGTTTCAATCATACAAAATTAGAAACGATGTTAATGATTTGGATGAAAAATGAGTCTTGCACGACACGTGAATATTTTTGTTATTTTATTACTCTAATAAAGTTATGTTTTTCATTAATTTTTTTTTTTCTAACAACGAATTCGTTTGAAAAATGAGAGAGAAAAATCTCAGTTGTTATTAGAGGAAAATAGCTTAGGTTTAGTAGAATGACCAAAAGACAAAATTTTCTATTAGAAGGTCAAGTGTTGAGCACGATCACTTTTCTGTTCAAGATCATTAATAATATTTTTTATTTTGTGAGATTAAATATAAAATAAAATTTGAAGGATTAAAAGTGTAATTTGTCTCAGGTCTGACACCCACCCCATAGTTTAGGAACTAAATGTATAATTTGTCCTAAAATCTTATTAAATGTTCACTAGACATTAAGAGTTACATTTTTTTTTAAAGATAAAATTAAAATAAATAATAATAGAAAAAAAAGAATTGAAAGAAAAATTTATCTAGAAATTAGAATGTTCACTAGATATTGGGAGTTACTTATTTTATTTTTTTAAATATAAATTAAAATATTTTTTAAAAAAAAAAAAAGAAAATTGAAAGAGGAATTTATCTCCTCTGTCATATATATAATAGAGACAATTTGTAAAAAATCTTAATAATGACACAAAATTAATAAAAAGTCTTAAAATAAATAACTATTTTAATTTTAATCCCATCTATTTGGATTTATGAAAACATTAATGTTCCAATTAGGGTTGCGTCACCAACCATTGCCTACCGTCGTTGGCCACCAGACACTGGCTGTTGGATTCCATTCACCACCATCGCTGAAACTTCGGTCATGGTCTTCAGAATTATTTTTAGTTATGTTCAATTAATTTTTTTTAATGTACATTTAGTTATAATTTTTGAGTTACATTCAATTAATTTTTTGGTTGCTGATCGTCGAAAAATTACGTAAGTATAATTAAAAATACACTAAAATATAACTAAAAATATATTTAAAACATTACTTAAAAAATACATTAAAAAATAGTTACATATAATTGAAAAATACACTAAAAAATAGTTAAATGCAAATAAAAAATACAGTAAAAAGATAGTTACATGTAACTCAATAAAATTCTGGTGGCTGGACTTTGGTGATTGGAGTCCTAAGATTCGATGGAGGGTGACGGTGGGTGGCGACGAAGGGTGACGACGTTGCTGGTAGACGATGCAATTCTTAATTGGAAGTGTTTGATTGAAGATATAAGAAAATATTGACCATGTGACTAAAACACAAGTCAAAACATAATTAAATGATTTGTACTTAAGTTAAAATTAAAATAGAATAAATTATGGATTATGCTTTCCGTTTGGACTATTAACCAATTATCCTTATATAATAAAACAGGTATTTAAACCATCAACTTTTCCCTTATTCATTTTTCAAATCCATTTTTTTATACTTTTTTTTTCTTTTTTATATGTTGTGATCGATATAATAAATAAAAAGATTATACTTTAAAAAAATATTTTGTAGACACATTATTAACTATAAGATTTAAAAATAGGAAACAATTCAATATGCATTTTTTATAAAAAAATTTTTTTTTATAATTTTTGAAAGACATTTTCAAAACAAGTGGGTTCCATATTTCTCATTTTCTCCATCTTCAATAGCAGGTATCCAAATCATCCACTTGTCTTTTATTTATTTTTTAAACCCATCTTTTATGCTTTTTAATTCAAAATATTGCAAAAATTCCATCACCCAATATTTTTTCCTTCTTATTATTATTTTTTTTTTTTAATTTTGTGATTTATACAATAAAATAGAAAAGAGTAATATTTTAAGAGGCATTATTTGTAACAACCCGATTTTTCAGGACCGTTAATTCGGTTTTTCCTAAAGAGAAATAGAGCTAAAAGACAAGTCATCCCACCACGACGCTTTCGCTGCGCTACTCTTATAAAATAATAATAATAATAATAATAATAATAATAATAATAATAATAATAATATATTTTTCTATTCCCAATTTAAAATTTTAGTTTTTATACAAAGTCGTCTATTTTGTAACGAGATTACAAAACTATTTTAACCACTCACTTCCAATATCTGTTCTGACTGTCTCAAATGCAACACCACCCCCTGACACTATCTAACGCCAGTACTGGACCCGTATCTAATTGCGGTACCTAAGACTAAATATTTTATCGGTGTACTGTCTTCGTAATATAAAAACAACTTATGGATCAAGAATAATTATCAAATACCATTTTTTAAAATATAATATAATATAACCGCACACTAATCCGGAATAAAATTTCACTGCCATCATCGCAATGAGATAATGTATTTAAATCAATCAATCCAAACATTTCGACATATAATAAAACACTACACTCGTATTTTCCTACTAGCCATAGGAACGTTTACCTCATGATTGGGAGTTACGATGGTACTGTAACCTGTACAACTGTGTCATCTAGGGTGACTGTTAGTGTCAAGGCCATTTAATATCTCCAATGGTAGGGGCAGCCAAGGGGCAGTTACCTACAGGATTTGCACTCCTGACAAGTCAACATATATCTACCCTGTAGGACTTGTCTTACAGGAGAATTAAGGTTAATTAACCGAGCTCGGTTTCTTATTTCACGGCACTAATTGGGCCCAACGCCCTATAAATACTCCATGACTTCCATTGCCACAAAGGTACATGCTTTTAATTCACTCTAGAGCACTATTAGCCTTTCTCCCCGAATACTTATTCTTATGCCTGAGGGGTCTCACCGAGCATAACCCCGGCAGGCCTTTGTGCAGGTGCCCGGAGTGCGGATTGGAGCTCAACTTGGAGATCAGAACATAGTCCATAGTGGAATTTAATTCGGAGTCTGAACAGGATCTCGGAGTCAAGCAAGGAGCTCAGATCGGATTGCAACTACCTCTAAAGCATCAAAAGTTTCAGATTCTCCAATTTTTCACCTATACCACACGTGTCGTGCCTTTTCGGACCATACTGTGGGTGCTCGCCATTTTTCGACACCAACAATTTAAATTTGCCATAAACACAGCTACAAAACAATATCAATTTGTGTACATTTATTTGCAGAATTTGAATTTAACACTGTGTTGAATTCAAGAAACACATGTCATTCTCTAATATAAGAATAAATAATGGATTTAAATATAAACAAAAAAAATAAGATAAATTTCAATACACAGTTAATTTGAATTGTGTTTTAAAGGGAACATTTAAATGGAATAAACTATAATATATATGTGATTTGTCTCAAAGATTTAGAATCTTGAATCTAGGAAATGTAAATTAGTCAAGGAAAATCGTCGAAATTCAAACGAGGGTACTAAAACGCAAGAAAAAGTTCAATTGGAGGAGAAAAAAGGACGACGACAAAATTTACTTGCCTTTTGGTTTACGTTGAAATAAAATTTTGTTTTTATTAAATGTTTTTAATTTTTATATTTTTTTATATTTGTGATTGATTTATTTATTTATTGTGTTGGTGGCGATGACAGTGAAAATTTGATGGGGTGATAGTGATAGTGATATCAAATATTTGTTGTGGTGGTAGTAATAGTAATAACTAATATATGATGTGATGGTGACAGTGATGAGAATATTTACTGAGGTGGTAACGATGGTGAGAGCGAATATTTGTTGTGGTAGCAGCGGTAGTGATAGTAAATATTTGTTGTGGTGCTAGTGATGATAATAAATTTTTATTGTGGTGACAGTGGTGGTGAGAGTAAATGTTTATTGTTGTTATGGTGATTATGATAATAAATGTTTGCCGTGGTAATGACGGTGATGATAGTAAATATTTATTATGGTGGTGATGATAGCGAATATTTATTATTGTTATAGTGATATGGATTAGTGAATATTTAATGTGATGATTAAAATTATTATCAAAAAATTAATTCGACGTTGTCATGGAAAATATTTTTTTTTTTTTGGATTAGGATTTTTATAAAAAAGTAAATAAGAATAGATATAAATATGAAAAGTCGTGGGACTTTTAGGGCCAATATCATTTTTTTATTAATTCCATGAAAGAGAATAAGATTATCTTGTTTTTACGTCGTTTGATAAGTCAAGTACAATACTTGACCGAACACATAAGCCTCCCCCAAAACACACTCAAATTGTGGGCTCTTGACTTCGTAAAATTGCTTATTTAATCTCTCCCATGTTTACATTTGTTTGGATCCGAAAAATTAAAACATTATTAATGATTTTGAATGCAAAATGAATTTTATTTAGCATTTGTAGTATAATATAAATATTTTGTGTCATTTTATTACTCCACAAAAAACTCCCGTCTGTGAGTGTTTTATGCTATATTCTTTACACAGTCGGTCTCAAGTCCGAATAAAGGAGGAGAGTTACGTTACGTAACTGACAGTTAGCGTAAAACTTTGTTGGAACTCTTTATTTTATTACTCCACAAATTTTAGTGTTTTTTCCCCTAATCTTTTTCGAATAATGATCTAACTTTCTCTCTATTATTCTTCGGATGAATCGTTGTTAAAGAAATATTAGAAAAAAAATATCTTACATTTAATGAAATAATTAAATGACAAAAATATTATATAAAAGGTCATGTCTTGAACAAAATTTATTTTTCGTCTAAAATCATTAACAATGTTTTAAATTTTGCACTATTGAAACAAATATGAAATTGAAAGATAAAATGTACAATTTAGCAATAAGAGACCACATTGACATTCATCTCATGCTAAACCAAAAGTATAATTTAAAAAAAATAATAAAAATTAAACACCCATTTTTTCTTTGTATCTTAACTTGTCTATCTCATCCAGTTAGACACCTATAAGAAATTGAGAATATATTTTTCATAGAAGATTTTAGTGCTTCTAGACAGTTAATTTGTTTGTTCTTTCATGCCTATAAATAGATGTTTCATGTACTTGAAAAATTTAATGAGAATAAAAATTTCCATTCAATTATTCTCTTCAATTTTATCTTCTAATATGGTATCAGATGAAATTTTCAAAGAATAACAGCTCTATTGCTGCAGAACAACAGAATTACTGACTGATTCCAGTCCACCGCCATTTCACATCATGGCTTGTGGCGGTGGTAATCAACAACCTCCCGCTACTAACAACCGATTTCAGCCGTTAACTTCTCCTCCTTCTTCTACTACCACTCAATCTCCATCAGATTTCTTGCCTATGGACAATATCCACAGTCCATTATTTCTACATAGTGGTGATCATACCGGTTTAACTCTTGTTTCACAAGTTCTTACTAGTTCTAATTATGATACCTAGAGTCGAGTGATGCGCGTGGCTCTCAATGCCAAGAATAAGCTTGGATTTGTTGACGACACTTTTCGACAGCCTCCTATGGATGATCTCTCCTCCAGTACTTGGTCCCAATGCAACAGCATGGTTATTTCCTGGATTCTCAATTCCGTTGACCAAGACATCGGCCATAGCCTTCTCTACATGGCCACTGCCGAAGATATTTGGACTGACCTCCATGCTCGATTTCGCCAAAGCAACGTTCCTCGCATTTTTCAACTCAAGCAACAATTGGTTGCCCTGTCTCAAGGTTCTCTTGATGTTAATGTTTATTTTACGAAATTAAAAACGCTCTGGGATGAACTAAAAGATTATTAGCCCATACCTTTTTATACATGTGGAGGCATGAAGTTGTGGACCGATTTTCAGCAACAATAACACCTCCTTCAATTCCTTATGGGCCTAAACGAATCCTTCGCTGCTGTGCGTACTCAAATATTGATGACTGACCCTCTTCCTACCGTAAGCAAAACTTTTAATCTCGTTATACAAGAAGAAAGGCAAAGGACAATTGGATCTCCAGTTCTGGCCACTGAATCCATGGCATTTCAGACGTCTTCCTATCCCATCGCTACTGTTTCAATTTTGAACCACGACCGCCGCTCCGTTTGCTCTCATTGTGGACGATTAGGGCACACCCACTCCTCTTGTTATCACCTCCATGGATACCCACTTGGAAACTCGATCCATAATTCAACCCGACCTAGCTTTAATAATACACTGCCCCAATCTCAATTGGATCAACGCAATATCAAGGCCCACCGTAATTCTTATCCCAATTGTCATTCTCAGCCCACTCGCCAAAATCAGACCATATTTTTTAAGACCAATCCACCAGCCCTAGCTAATTTTCAAACTACCCAGCCTCAAGCCCATTCTATTTCAGTCTCTCTCTATCAGCCTTCAGCCCATTCCCCTTCAACCCACCAAATGAGCTTCCTTCTATCCAAACCAGATTGTTCAGACTCAGCAGCCACATTTTCTCCTGATTAATGTCAGCAGCTGATTTTTCTTCTCAGCAATCAACTCACTCAAGGCTCGCTCACTACTCCGGCTGAAACTTCTTTGTCCAGTTCCATACCCTCGGCCTCAAGCTTTGCTGGTATCGTTTCTTCTTTTATTTTTCTATTGGCCCTCATATTATTTCTGGTCATTGGGTTCTTGACATAGGCATTACTTATCATGTTTGTTGTAAATCCTTATTTCGTACCGCTCCTACCCCTCACAATACTCATCTTCACCTTTCTAACGGTCACCGTGTTAAAATCCATTGCATTGGAACTGTGCACTTGTTTGAGCATCTTATACTTTCCAATGTCATATTTGTGCCTGATTTTAAATTTAATCTTTTGAGCATAAGCGCCCTCACCCAATCTATGCATTGTTCAGTAATTTTGTATTCTGTTTTTTGTCTCATACATGACGTTATTCAGGGCTTGACGATTGGGAAGGGTAGACGAGAATGAGATATTTATCTCTTAGAATTAGGAACTTTTGATTGTAATACTCCACGTTTACCTAGTTGTTCTATTTTGCAAACTGAGTCCATATTGTCCAAACATGTTGTACGCGCGAGGATTCACATCATCGTGCTTGCAGTATTGACTACTCGCAAGTATACGAGGTCTAGTTTTAATATAATGGATCTTGTAAGATCGGATATCGTTCCACTGGGAATGACGTGTATTTCGTTTGAATATTGTGATTAAAATAGTTTCATATTATCTCGACTAATCAAAATTTGTTTGTTTTCTATTTAATCTACTAAGATAAATGACAACTATGAGGTTAGTTTTAATTACACTAATTACTTAGGTATTGATCTCTTTCATATAATGCATAGTTGACGTCATTTAGTTAGTTATAACGATTTTTATCTATTCCTACAATCTGTGTATCAATAACTCCTCTGCTACCTCTCCCGAGTGTAAGACGGGGGATTACACGACTTCGTGTCAACGAAGAAGTCCCCCTCAATGCCTTGATGACCCTAGGTCACGTGAGTCTTAAGCCAACGTCATGGATTGCATACGTTCTAACGCCCTCCCGGGTCGTTAGAACGTCACGTTGCATTTACCATGGTCTGAATCCGGGGTTACCTCTTCCGAGTGTCAAACACCGAATTCTAGGTTTATCAATACAAGCATAGTATCAAGAATAATGGTAAACACAATTGGATTTAGACAAACAACACGTTAAAGTAACATTAATTCATTCAACTTAATATTTACATGATTTCAACTACACCTAAGTAACATTTAACTAATACTACAAAATCTTAGCCATATGCCATACAAAATAAGAGAGATTCAACATTGTTAGATATGAAAAAGTAATTACAAAGATAAAAACAAGAGAAGAACGATCAAATCTGAAAGTGAAATGGTCCACTGTCGCTAATGATCGATCTGCAAGTGATTTGTCTTTGTCCGAATGATGAATCTCCTTCTTGATCTTCAAAATATAGCTTAAGAACTCTCTACTAGGGTTAGGGTTCATCAACAACCTTTTTCAGAAGTGGGAAAGGGGTATAAATAGGCCTAGGGGTTCAAAAATATCTAAACAGATATTTTAGCCTGTTCTGCAAAATGCGCCTAGGCGGAGTTTAATTCGGTTAGAAATCCGCCTAGGCGATGTTTTATTCGCCTAGGCAGAGGACTGACTTCTTCGTCTTCTTTCTTTCTGATGGATTTTCGCCTAGGCGGTAGAAATTTCGCCTAGGTGGATGTCAGCAATTCAACACTTCCAGCAGTTCAACATGTCCTGCATTTTGACGAAATTCCGCCTAGTCGGTGGAAACTTTGCCTAGGCGGATTTCAATATTTTAGCCCTTGCAACTTTTTGATGGATTTCCGCCTAGGCGATGAAAACTTCGCCTAGGCGAATTTCAACTTCTCAGCGCTTTCAACCTTTTGACGGATTTTTGCCTAGACGGTGGAAACTTCGCCTAGGAGGATTTCAACATTTCAACTTTTCATCCTTCTTTGAAACCTTTTTTTTTTTTTTAATCTTTTGGCTACCATTTTTTCCACCATTTTGCTCAGCTTACCGATTGTTTACGTCCCTACTCCTGACTTATAAAAATAGCTAAAAAGATATTAAAACTTTAATAAAATACTCGAAAACTGGCAAACTCGGTTTAGAATTAGATAGGTATTTTACATCTATCAAATACCCCCAAGCTTAGAATTTTGCTAGTCCTCGAGCAAAACACCTTAATGCTAAATAACACTAACTATACTAATTAGCTAATTTCTAAACTAAAAATAAGTAATCATTAACAAATAAAAAGTACACACCTGTGAGATTTAAGTTCAATCAAAGAAACCATGCAATTATTTCCTTAACAATCCGTAATCAGATCTGGTTAAGGAATAACATACACCACGTGGTGTTCTAGAGTTTCAATACTCAATATTAGTTAAAATCATTTTAGATCCAATTGAAATGTGTGTGTGTGAGAACTCGGATGTATAACTAATCAAACACCGGATTGGATTATTCAATGAATAAGGTCATGACTTAAACTTGTTAAAACATTCAGGAAAACCATATGCTTGACTAGGCTTAACTATCCACTAATGTAGGTTCGGACATTCACCGAGATCAATAGGGTTTGGTTTGGCTTTGGAGAACGACCAAGGGTATCGTAGAAATAGAAACTCGTTATAATTTTAACGATACCCGAGGCACAAACGCTTGTCGCTAAATCTCTCTCGTAACCCCCTATCTTTGAAGATATAACCCTGAACAAGATTTCGTAAACTTGTATTCACTTGTCACAATAACCGAGATTAAACACTATATTCACATAGTGTTTTTTTTTTTTAAACACACCCCCAAACTTATTCAATTATGTTCAATTTTAGGGGCTCGTAAATATAACTAAATGATTGACAAGTGAATACTCATATACTTAACCAAAAACATTTAAACTGAAACTCCGATTGCCCGCTTCAAGTTAGCATAATCTAATGCTACTTGTTTTCACTCAATTTTTTTTTTTTTTTTTTTAATTCTTAGCGACAATGGTTTTGAAAGATTTACTTGGTTAAAGTATAAAAACAAGTTTAGAATTGAAAAATTTATGGCTTCGACAGGAGAACGAAGGAATAAATTTTCAGGTTAGTTTCAAACGGTTCAAGCGATAAAAAAGAAAGCCTATATCATGCCTCCGGAATTACCTTACCTATAATTTTGCCTCAATCCTCCCCCAATCAAGTTCTAGATTCCTCATTTCTGTCATGAACTTATTATTGAATAATCGGCGTCAAATCATTCAACTAATTATACAATGAGTTTATGCGATCGTGCGATTTAGGATCAAAATAATTTTTACCTAATCGACATGTTAAGAACACAAAACACACGGGAATGGCATTACCCCTAACCTCAAAATGCAATTTAGGGGGTAATTTTCATCATTGGGACATAGTTCGGACGAACTCAAAAACTCAGCATGCACGTACAACTATATTCATTAACACATCTACTCTAATTCTACAAACTAATATTACTTATGCTAATGATCCTTACACATGCATAACTAAACATTACACATGCATAACAAAAAGAATTTCAAAATTTATAAAAATTTAACATTAATACCATTATAAGCAAAAATTTGTCCACAAAAAGAATTTTGTCCCATTTACATCAAAAAATTGTCATTCTTCATATCCCCCCAAAAAAACAAAAACTACATGCTTGCATATCATATACCCCCAAACTTGAACGAGGCAGTGTCCTCATTGCCTAGACAGCGAACCCAATAACAGAATAGAAAGCTAAGTATTGAAAACTGGGGCGGACACATACCTAGGAGGGAAGACATAAAAGTCTAACCTCCTACCGTTCATTGGGGAGGAGATGGCGGTTGCGGCTCATCAGTCTCGAATGGCGGCACTGGCGTATAACGCGTCATGTCGATTCTGAGGTGCTCAAATAAAACCCGTTGATTTTGATCTTGCTGCGGAATGTAGTTATCCATGTAGCTCTCCATCCGAGAAAAAATAGTTTGGAGTTGGGTCATGTCGGATTGGAGACTACGGATATCTCATGAAATCTGGGTGAGTTGGTCGCGGCGGGTTGTGGGCGTCGGTGGCTCCGAAGGGTCGGCTTCTTCCTCTTCAAGAACCTCTTCTCCTTCAGCTGGTCCGCCCTTCCACAATCTGTTAATCATTGAAAGATCGAGCGGTTTTATAGGTGGAAAGGGGCTTGTGGACGTGACACGAACTCCAACAAGTAAAAAGAGAGCAGTTAGGAAGAAGGAAAAATGAAGGCCACCATTCGTCGTCCTGGCAGTATGAATTATTGAAGAATAAATGTGCCAACCGACATTAACGAGCGTCCCTCTATCAATTCCATATAGCATAAACGCTCGCTCCTTGGAAACATTGGACACATAGGAGCTAGGGAGCAAATTAGCGCAGATGAATTGATGCCAAATCTTTGGGATTGGTTTCAGAAACCACGCCTTGAAGATGGCCTAACCCTGCCATGTGTTCTTCCACTGGGCGTTACCCGTTGTCAGGGCCTGAATCACTGCACTCATTGTTGGTGTGGCAACATCGGATAAATCTTGGGAGGCTTCCGGCCCCGTCAATCCAAGCAACTCATTAAAGTGGTCTGCACTGAACAGAATTGGGATGTTCCAGACCCTCGTCTGAAATCCAGTGGCCTCGGTAATGTTCGCATAGAACTCGCGTACCAGGGCCAACTCCCCTGGTGGGGGTGAAACACATAATTGTTCCCATCTTTTACGTTGAATGACGGTCCTGAATTCTTCAGAGAGTTCATGCAAAGGTCTGAACCCCCTCTGGAGAATGCCGGGATGCTCACTTTTATGTTTATTGTAATGGTCCTTGGCTTGCTTAGAGACGAATTTTAGAGAGTTGTAATCCGAGGCAGACGAAGGTTCTTTCGTTCGTGGTTGCTTGGATGCCCGACGCTTTGCTATTTTGCCTATAAATCACAATCACAACACCAACCACAATAATAACAATAGAACACGCAATTCAAACCCTTGTCAGCGAACATATAATACCTTTTTTTTAATAAACATATGCCAACCAAAACCAAACAATACAAATTTCACAAGATATCCTATCAACCAACACCAAATCACATTGTTTTCGCAATGTAGCCTAAAATAAACGATTCACATTGTGTGTCTACACAAAAACATAATAGGGTTTACCAAAAATCATTCCTAAATCCCTAATAATGTGAAAAACGCAATCCTAGGGTTTAAAGGGGTTTAGGGTTCTAGCCAAATCCAACGATTTTTGAAATAAATGAGCAAATGAAGCAAATATTTCAGCAATTAAATGAAAAATAGGATCATTGACACTTACTTGTTGAAAAATTTCGATCAAATCATTTGAAGATGGTGATTTCGCACTGTTCACCGTTTAAACCCTAGATTTTCGAAAATGGGAAGAGGAATCCAATGTTTGGATGAAGATTCTTGGTGGAATTCGAAGTTTTTTGCTATTTAGGATGAATTTTGAAAGGAAGGAAAGGATTTGGGATGATAAAGTTGAGAGTTTCTTGAAAATTTTAGGAGGGAAGTGCCGTTTGCGAAGAGGACTGCTGCGATTTTAAAACAGGACTGTCGTGAATTCGCCTAGGCGGAGGTTTTTCCGCCTAGGCAAAGTAGCGCCTTTTGTTTTTAAAAAAACTTTCTGATGTTAATTTGCCTAGGCGGTGGTTTTTCTGCCTGGGCGAATTTACGCCAGTGTGAAACCCTCGATTCTGTTGTAAATCCGCCTAGGCAGTGGTTTTTTTCGCCTAGGCGAATTTATGCCAGTATAGAAACTCAACCTTTCTTCATTTTTCTGCCTAGGCGGTGGGTTTTTCGCCTAGGCGAAGTTACGGCAGTGTAGAAACTCAGACTTTTTTTTTTCCTATTTTTGTCCTAGGCGGTGGTTTTTCCGCCTAGACGAATTTACGTCAGTATGTTTTCTCAGCTTTTTGTCCTATTTTCGCCTAGTATGGACTTTGGCTGGTTTTCTTCAAGTTTTCACATTTTTGCTCTATACCTCTTACTTCCACTTAGTTCCTCAAACGATTTTTAGCATGCAATTCAATCCTAAGTATCTAGCCTCATCAATTCACCACAAAAAAATTAATATTATGAGATCAATACGATCTCCAAAAAGTAATTTATACAAAAGTTGGGAATGTTCGTTACCCTCGATGACATATCAAAAGATGGTGCTTGGTTTTACGTCCTTAGCTGGACGTTTATGAATTCCGGCTTTATCCTTCAACGAGGGATATGTTCTCTACAACTCGCTCTTCATTCTTGAAGTAGTGCTTGATCCGCTCCCCGTTGACTCGGAACGTTCGTCCGTCTTCGCTTTCTAACTCGATAGCACCAAATGGATAAATATGCTTGATCCGGAACGGTCTAGACCACTGGGACTTCAACTTTCCGGGAAAGAGTCTCAGCCTTGAGTTAAACAATATAACTTGTTGGCCCGGACTGAACTCCCTCCGGACTATCATTTTATCATGCCACCTCTTCGTTTTATCTTTGTAAAGCTTGGCATTCTCATAAGCCTCTTGTTGGAATTCCTCCATTTCATTCAATTGGAGGAGACGTTGCGCACCAGAAGCTTTTATGTCAAAGTTGAGTTTCTTAATCGCCCAGAATGCACGGTGCTCCAATTTAACGGGCAAATGACATGCTTTCCCAAACACCAATCGATACGTGTGACATGCCGATCGGTGTCTTAAAATCCGTGCGGTACGCCCATAAAGCATCATCAAGCTTCACCGCCCAATCCTTGCGATTAATATGAACCGTTTTCTCCAGAATTAGCTTGATTTCTCGGTTTAAAACTTCAGCTTGGCCATTTGTCTATGGGTGGTATGGTAGCGCCACTTTGTGCCTAACCCCATATTTTGCCAACAAAACACTAAGCATTTTGTTACAGAAGTGGGTTCCCTCATCACTAATTAAGGCTCGAGGTGTCCCGAACCGTGTCATGATATTTTGTTGAAGGAATTTTAAAACCACTTTGGTGTCATTGGTAGGTGTTGCCACAGCTTCGACCCATTTGAACACATAATCCACCGCTAACAAAATATACTCCTTGCTAAATGACGGCGGAAATGGCCCCATGAAATCTATACCCCACACATCAAATAACTCAAGCTCAAGAATAGACGTTAATGGCAATTCATGCCTTCTCGATATGTTACCCACCATTTGACATCTATCACAAGTTTTTACAAATGTATACGAATCTTTAAACAAAGAAGGCCAGTAAAAACCTGATTAAAGTACTTTCGATGTTGTCCGAGTCGCACCAAAATGGCCACCACAAGGTAATGAATGGCAATGGTAAAGAATATTAGCCATTTTCTCCTCCGGAACACATCTCCGGATCACCTGATCAGTACATTTCTTGAATAGCAATGGCTCGTCCCACAGATAATACTTTGCATCAAAAAGAAACTTCTTCCTTTGGGCTCTAGTCAACTCAGGTGGTAACACATTACATGCAAGATAGTTCACAATGTCCGCATACCAAGGAAGTGCATTTTCGACTGAAAATAGTTGTTCGTCCGGGAACACTTCCATGATGTTAGACTCTTCACCAACGTCTTCTTGAATCAACCTTGACAAATGGTCGGCAATAACGTTCTCACTCCCCTTTTTATCCCTTATTTCAGCATCAAACTCTTGCAATTGAAGAATCCACCTTATCAATCTCGGCTTGGCATCTTTCTTTGCAAATAAGTACCGGATAGCCGCGTGATCCGTGTAGACGATCACTTTTGACCCAATGATATAAGACCGGAACTTATCACAAACAAAGACAACCGCTAGCATTTCTTTCTCAGTCGTGGTGTAATTCTCCTGGGCATCATTTAATGTCTTACTTGCATAATAGATTGAATGGAAGATCTTCTCCTTCCATTGGCCTAACACCGCACTAACGGCATAGTCACTCGCATCGCAAATAATCTCAAATGGCATCTCCCAGTTCGGAGCGACCATTATTGGAGCCGTGATTAACTTCTCCTTTATCGCCTTAAAAGTCTCCATGCAAGCCTCATTGAATTCAAATGAAGTATCTTTCTCAAGAAAGTGACATAACGACTTCATCGTCTTCGAGAAGTCCTTAATAAAGCGTCGGTAAAAGCCGGCATGCCCCAAGAAACTTCAAACTCCTTTCACATTAATTAGTGGCGAAAGTTTCTCAATCGTTTCAATCTTTGCTCGGTCCACCTCAAGCCCCTTGGAAGAAACTCGATAACCCAAGACGATCCCCTCTTCAACCATAAAGTAGCACTTCTCCCAATTAAGAACTAAATTCTTCTCCTTACATCGGTCAAGAACAAGCGCCAAATTGTATAGACAGTGATCAAAAGATGACTCAAAGACTGAGAAGTCATCCATGAAGATTTCCATTTTCTCTTCCACCATATCAGAAAATATTACCATCATACACCGTTGAAAAATTTTCGGTGCATTGCAAAGGTCGAACGACATACGTCTATAAGCAAACGTCCCATACGGGCATGTGAAAGTAGTCTTTTCTTGGTTCTCCGATGCAACGGCTATTCGATTGTAACCTGAATAGCCGTCAATAAAGCAATAGTACTTATATCCGACTAATCGATTTAGTATTTAGTCAATGAAAGGAAGAGGAAAATGATCATTCCTCGTCTCCTTATTCAATCTTCTATAATTAATGCACACACGCCATCCCGTGATGGTCCGTGTAGGAATAAGGTCGTCCTTATCATTCTTCACCACCGTCATACCTCCTTTTTTGGGCATTACTTGCACCGGGCTAACCCACTCACTATCGGATATAGCATATATAATTCCCATATTCAAGAGCTTCAACACCTCCGCTCTCACCACTTTTTTCATAGCCGGATTTAGCCACCGTTGATGTTCAATGGAGGGTTTGAATGCATCCTCCATCAAAATCTTATGCATGCACACTGACGGGCTAATTCCTTTGATATCCGATATAGACCAAGCAAAAGCGGATCGATGCCTCTTCAAGATTCTCAGCAACTTACTCTCTTCTTCTTCCGTTAACGAAGATGAAATTATAACTGGATTAGTGGAATTCTCTCCCAAAAAGATATACCAAAGATGTTTCGGTAATTGCTTGAGTAATAATCCACCGTGAGGGGGATTTGATTTCTCGAGAGAGTTTTCAACTTCTTCAATCTCCGCCACATGAATAGGATTCTCTACGTCTTTAAATTGAGCATCCAAAGTTAGTACGTAGTCCACAATATCAAGTTCCGTGGTAGAGCCTTCCTCACTAAGATCCCCCATAGATAAGGAACTTATGAGAGTATGCTCTAACGAATCCATCTCCATATTTACAAAAAAGAACTCCCTCACGCAAAAGTCCACAACATCAACTCGATTGCAATTGGGAAGTTCATCCGAAAAATTCATAGTTTTAAAAATATTGAACCTTATCTCTTCATCATTCACTCTTAACGTCAGATTGCCATTATGCACATCAATCAAGGCCTTTCCCGTTGCAAGAAAAGGTCTTCCTAGGATGATCGGGATTTTTCTATCTTCTTCCATTTCAAGTACAATGAAATACACCGAAAATATTAATTTGTCTACCTTCACTAGCACATCCTCAATGATACCTTTTGGATAGGTTAACGAACGATCCGCCATTTGAAAAAAGATCGTTGTTGACTTTGTACTCCCAAGTCCTAACTTCCGATAAACGGAAGAAGGCATCAAATTAATACTCACCCCAAGATCACAAAGAGTCTTATCAAAATGAGATTTCTCGATAGTACACGGAATTGTGAAACTACCCAGATCCTTCAATTTGGTAGGCAATTTTCTTTGTAGTATTGCACTACACTCCTCCGTTAGCTTCACCGTTTCGTACTCCTCCAACTTCCTCTTCTTTGTCATGATGTCCTTCAAGAACTTGCCATAGTTGGGCATTTGCTCCAATGCATCCGCAAAAGGAATGTTGATGTAGATTTTCTTGAAAATTTCAAGAAATTTTTCAAATTGGGCATCCAACTTCCTCTTTTGGAATCTTTGAGGATATGGAAATGGGGTTACTAGAATCGGTGGATTCTCTGAAAATGTTACTCCCCCCGGCATCACCCTTTCATCTCTTCTTCTCTCATCGACTTTCACTTGGTTCTCGTCCTCATTCAAGTCTTCACTCGACTTCTCATCTCTTTCATCGATTTTTACTTCAACTTCCTCCTCCGTACTTGTTCTTGGTTCATCATGATGACTCATGACTCACTCCCAGCTCGTTTTCCATAGGCTTGCTCACCTCCACGTCTCTTCTGCTCCTCAACTTAATCGCCTTGCATTCCCGAGAGTTGGTTTCCGTGTTACTTGAAAACTTCCTCTTTTGTTGCTCTTGGATGGACCTAACAAGCTATGCGATTTGAGTCTCTAAAGCCTTCACCGTGGTATTGGTGTTTGTACAAGTTGTATCGATAGAGTCAAGCCGTGTTTCATGTTTGTTTAGCCGGTTATGCGTCTCACGCATCATAATCTGAGTCTCCTTTATAAACGAACCCAACATTTCATTCAAATTTGATTTTGGATTATGTATTGGTGGTTGTTGCATTTGACGATTGGATTGCATAGGATATCTCGAAGCTTGATTTCCATATCCCGGAGGTGGCTGCAAAGAGTTTTGATTGTTCGCATATGAGAAATTCTCATGGTTGCGAAGTCCAGGATTGTAATGAGTTGGAATATTGGTAGCGGGCCTGAATGTATAGGCTCGATTGTTTAGAAAATGGCATTCCTCGAACTCATTATCCAATCCGGATTGAGAACAACTTGCTGCAATCTCCCCCCCTTGACTTGACAAAGCTCTTTTTGTAAACATGGTGACCAATTGATCCGAGAGCTTGGACACTTGGGCTGATAATGTTGTAATATGGTCAGATTCTTGGATAGAAGAGACCCGTCTTCCCGTTTTCCTCTCATTCGGCCATTGATAATTGTTAGCCGCCATTTCTTCCAATAGTACATTAGTTTTGATAGGGGTTTTGGACAACAACGATCCCCCTGAGGCAACATCAACGATCGTTCTGGTCTGGCCATCCAACTCGTTGTAAAATAATTGGGTTTGAAACCAATCCTGATACCCGTGTTGTGGGTACCTTCGCAATAGGTCCTTGAATCTCTCTCATGCCTCAAACAACGACTCAAAGTCTCTCTGGCGAAACTGCGCAATCTCGACTCGGAGTTGAGAAGTCTTCGAAGGTGGAAAGAACTTAATGAGGAACCTTTGTGCAAGGTCCTCCCAAGTATTAATGCTCCCCAGTTGGATCGACTGAAACCAACCCCTTGCTCTATCTCGTAAAGAGAACGAAAATAACCTCAACTGTATGACATCTTCGGAAACTCCATTTATCTTGACAGTGTCACAAATCTCAAGAAAGGTTACCAAGTGGACGTTGGGGTCTTCGTGAAGATTCCCGCCATACTGGTTTTGCTGAACTATGTTAATTAAGGCGGGCTTCAACTCAAAATTATTTGTCTGGATCGGCTGCCTCCAGATCCCTGAATAGTTATCCAGCATTAGTGGCAGATAATAGTCCCTAAGGACTCGTTGTGGCCTCTCCTGCTCCGGAGGCTGAAGTGCGTGCGGCTCTGGTGGTTGTGGAACATTTTCACGTCCCCCAACCATAGTGGTAGCCTTTTCCTCTTTCTGTTTACCAATGCGTTGACTACGCCGCATGCACTGCTTAGTTCAAATAAATAAATCAAATAAACAAATGAATTAAATGAAATTAAAAGCAAAAGAATTATCGTGATTAACATTCAACTACTTGATCACAATATCAACTCAATTGAAAAACACCGTGTATCCCCGGCAACGGTGCCAAAAACTTGTACGCGTGAGGATTCACTTCATCGTCCTCGCGGTATTGACTACTCGCAAGTATACGAGGTTTAGTTTTAATATAATGGATCTTGTAAGATCGGATATCGTTCCACTGGGAATGACGTGTATTTCGTTTGAATATTATGATTAAAATAGTTTCATATTATCTCGACTAATAAAAAATTGTTTGTTTTCTATTTAATCTACTAAGATAAATAACAACTATAAGGTTAGTTCTAATTACACTAATTCCTTAGGTATTGATCTCTTTCATATAATGCATAATTGACGTCATTTAGTTAGCTATAACGGTTTTTATCTATTCCGACAATCTCTGTATCAATAACTCATTCGCTACCTCTCCTGAGTGTAAGACGGGGGATTACATGCCTTCGTGTCAATGAAGAAATCCCCCTCAACGCCTTGACGACCCTAGGTCGCGTGAGTCTTAATCCAACGTTATAGATTGCATACGTTCTAACGCCCTCCCGGGTCGTTAGAACGTCACGTTGCATTTACCCTAGTCCGAATCTGGGGTTACTTCTCCCAAGTGTCAAACTTTGTATTCTTGATTTATTAATATAAGCATAATATCAAGAATAACGGTAAACACAATCAGATTTAGACAAACAACACGTTAAAGTAACATTAATTCATTCAACTTAACATTTACATGATTTCAACTACACTTAAGCAACATTTAACTAATACTACAAGATCTTAGTCACATGCCATATAAAATAAGAGAGATTCAACATTTTTAGATATGAAAAAGTAATTGCAAAGATAAAAACAAGAGAAGAACGATCAAAACTGAAAGTGAAACGGTCCACTGTCGCAAATGATCAATCCGCAAGTGATTTGTCTTTGTCCGAATGATGAATCTCCTTCTTGATCTTCAAAATATAGCTTAAGAACTCTCTATTAGGGTTAGGGTTTATCAACAACCTTTCTCAGACGTGGAAAAATGGTATAAATAGGCCTAGGGGTTCAAAAATATCTAAACAGATATTTTAGCTTGTTCTGTGAAATGCGCCTAGGCAGAGTTTAAGTCGGTTAGAAATCCGCCTAGGCGATGGTTTATTCGCCTAGGCAGAGGACTGACTTCTTCGTCTTCTTTCTTTCTGATGGATTTCCGCCTAGGCGGATTTCAGCAATTCAGCACTTCCAGCAGTTCAGCATGTCCAGCATTCTGACGGAATTCCGCCTAGGCGGTGGAAACTTTGCCTAGGCGGATTTCAATATTTTAGCCCTTGCAACTTTCTGATGGATTTCCGCCTAGACAATGGAAACTTCACCTAGGTGGATTTCAACTTCTCAGCGCTTTCAACCTTCTGACGAATTTCTACTCAGGCGGTGGAAACTTCGCCTCGGCGGATTTCAACATTTTCACTTTTCATCCTTTTGACGGATTTTTGCCTAGGCAGTGGAAACTTCGCCTAGGCGGATTTGCGCTGTTCTTTGAAACCTCTTTTTTTTTTTTTTTTTTTTTTTTTTTTTTATATATCTTTTGGCTACAATTTTTTCCACCATTTTGCTTAGTTTGCCGATTGTTTACGTCCCTACTCATGACTTATAAAAATAGCTAAAAAGTTATTAAAACTTTAATAAAATATTCGAAAACTGGCAAACTCAGTTTAGAATTAGATATGTATTTTATACCTATCACATGCTATTTGGCACTATAGATTAGGTCATCCATCCCTTGTAAAACTCCAAGTATTACAAAATTAGTTGCGTATTCCTAGTTTTTTTTTTTTTTTTTAATTATTTTCCTTATTGTTCAATATGCCCATTGGCTAAGCAACGACGCTTACTATTTATTTCTCATAACAACCTCTCGTCTAATGCTTTTGATTTAATACACATCGATATATGGGGTGCTTTTCCAACCATCTTAGGGCATAATTATTTTCTTACTATTGTTGATGATTTCACTAGGGCCACTTGGGTTTATTTGCTAATTGCCAAATCTGAGGTCAACGCCATTTTTCCTGCCTTTTATAACTTGATTTTGACACAATATAATATCTCCATTAAATTTGTCCGCTCAAACAATGCACACGAACTTGCTTTCCCTGATTTTTGTCATTCCAAAAGCATTATCCACTATTTTTCTTGTGTTGAAACTCCTGAACAAAATTCTGTTGTTGAACGTAAACACCAACACATTCTCAATGTTGCTCGTGCCTTACTATTTTAGTCCCAAGTTCCTATTTGTTATTGAGGGAACACATATCATTCCCCTCCTTCTTATAGTCAACTCCGTAGTTTTGGTTGCCTCTGTTATGGATCTACACTTACTCACCATCGTTCTAAATTCTCACCCCGTGCTCGAGCTTGTGTTTTTCTTGGATATCCTTTTGGCTACAAGGGTTACAAGTTATTTGATTTAGCTTCTAACACAATATTTATCTCTCGTAATATTGTGTTTCATGAACTTATCTTTCCATTTGTCCAATCCAAATCCATTCCACCTACTTTAGACATTTTCCATGACAGAGTTTTTCCTCGTAGTTTTTCCCTTCCTTCTCCTGACTATACTCCTCGACACACGCTTGTGACTACTTCTACCTGTCCACCCTTCCCTACTCTTGATATTCAACCTGTTTCTTTCCCTTCACCTTTATCTTCGCTTCCCAAAATTTCACGACCTCATAGAATAACCAGACCACCTTCCTATTTCTCTGACTATCATTGCTCGTCGGCCACTCATTCTCCTAGTCTATTATCTTCTTCCACTGTCCATCTGTTATCTTTCGTCCTTTCTTATCACAAGTAATCTCTCCACTTTCGTGCCTACATCTTCGCCATGTCTACTCCTACCGAACCTCAAACTTTTTCCCAGGCCATTAAGTTTTCAAAATGGCGAGCAACCATGGATGATGAGTTGAATGCCTTGGATCGGAATGACACTTGGTCTATTGTCTCTCTTTCCCCTGGAAAATATCCCGTTGGCTATAAATGGGTATATAAGCTTAAGTTTCATGCTAATGGTAGCATTGAACTCCACAAAGTTCGTCTCGTGGAAAAAGGGTATACCCAACAAGAAGGTATCGATTTTTTGGATACTTTTTCTCCTGTTGGCAAATTTGTCACTGTTAAAGTTCTGCTTTCTCTAGTTGCTGTTTTTGGTGGGTCTTTGACTCAATTGGATGTCAATAATGCTTTTCTACATGGAGAGCTTACTAAGGAAGTCTATATGACCATTCCACCTGGATATGTTTGTCGCGAGGGAGAGACTTTGCCATCCAATACTGTTTGCCAATTGCATAAATCTTTATATGGCCTTAAACAGGCTTCTCGACAATGGTTTTCTAAGTTTTCTAGTGTTTTACTGCAGGAACGGTTCTCACAATCATCTAGCGATCATTGTCTGTTTATCAAAAACACTGGACATGTCTTCTTGGCACTCTTGGTTTATGTCGATGATATAATTATTGCTAGCAATGATCAAAAGGCAGTCGCCGATTTGATAACTTTTCTTCATGATCGGTTCAAACTCAAAGATTTGGGGGAACTTAAGTATTTCTTAGGCCTTAAAGTGGCTAGATCTCAATCAGGGATCTCTGTTTGTCAACGAAAATATGCCTTGGAACTGGTTTCCGACACTGGTTACATAGGTTCTAAACTTGCACCTTTACCAATGAAAGCAAACTTAAAATTGTCTCAAGATGATGGGAGGTTACTTGAAGATCCCACCAGCTATAGACGATTTATTGGGAAACTTTTGTATCTAACCATCACTCGTCCTGATATTTGTTATGCTGTCAATCACCTTAGCCAATTCATGCAATCACTATGGGAACCCCATTTGAAGACTGCTCTTCGTATTCTTCAATAGATAAAGGGTACTCCAGGGTAAGGCCTTTTCTTTTCCAGTAGTTCCACCATTCAACTTAAAGTTTTTGCTAACTCAGATTGGGCTACATGCCCAGACTCATGACACTCAATCAGTGGACTTTGTGTTTTTCTTGGAACTTTTCTTCTGCCCTAGAAGTCCAAGAAATAACACATTGTCTCTCATTCTTCTGTCAAAGCTGAATACCGCTCTATGGCGAACACCACTTGTGAAATTGTGTGGTTACTTACCTTGCTTAAAGACTTTAAGGTTACTCATCATGGACCAACTCTATTATTTTGTCATAATCAAGTTACTCTTCATATTGCAGCAAATCCAATTTATCATGAGCGTATCAAATATATCGAAATAGATTGTCATATCATCCGTGAGAAGATTTAAGCTGGCTTGCTAAAGACCTTGCACGTTATCACTCACAACCAACTTGCTGACATATTAACCAAGGCTCTTCATCCGCATTAGTTGCGATTTATTCTTGGCAAGATGAGAGTTCATAATCTCTATTCTCCATCTTGAGGGGGAGTATTAAAAATTGAGAATATATTTTTCATAGAAGATTCTAGTGCTTCTAGATGAAAAGTTTGTTGGATTGTTGAAATTTGTTAACAGTCAGTTTGTTTGTTCCTTTATGCCTATAAATAGATGTTTCATGTACCTGAAAAATTCAATGAGTATAAAAATTTCCATTCAATTCTTCTCTTCAATTTTATCTTCTAATACCACCACCATTAAAAAAGAGAAATATATTCTTTAGTCCATTGTTTTTCAATGGAAAAATGATGCATGATGATAAAGACTTATTTTGCATTGAGTTGTGTTTTATCATGATTTTATAAAATTTTAAAGGGATATTTATGTATTTTAATTTTTAATTTATTTAATTATTTTAAAATTGTTAACAGTAAAAATTATCATCACAACAAAAAATTATGTATTTTTAACTTATAGAAGAGCTATGTGATGTTTGATAAAAAATGATAGAAGAAATTTGTGATTTTTGGCAAAATGAGAAGAAATAAATGGTAAATATCCCTAAAAGTGTTATATCGATTTTTAAATTTATAAGTATAAAACAAATACTAAATAATAAAAATTTTGTTTAGTAAAATAAATATATATAAATTAAAGGGAAAAAAAATTAATGAGGAGTATTTCCACCAAGTATTCTGGATGACTCACAATGCAATAGGTGATAGTATGGTTTCCAAAGTGGTCCCCTTGACCGCCCACCACTGATTGACCAAAGAAGCGAGATTAACCATAATTGGATGGACTCCAACCACAACCACCACTACTCTCTAGTACTCGTGTAAGACCCTGACTCAGCTCATACGTCATTTTAGTTGCATTCAGAGTAATTGAGAAAATTTGAGAAAAGTTAGGTAAATTTAAAATTCAAATTAAAAGTTTAAGAGTCCAATTGTAAACTTTTGAAAAATTATATAAGTTAAAAAGATTAAGGAGAGGAAGTTAGAATTAAGGGGGGAGGAATAAGTAAATTAACTAGAGATATTTTATATATATATATTTGCATATGTATGTGTGTATTACGATCAGCCAGATCGGAAGGATCGAGAGAGGGGAGACGTGGCATGTTTGAGCTCCACAAATTCATATATATATATATATATATATATATATGCATGGATATTAATCAGGAATCCCAAAGGCTCTAGAGAAAAATCGAAAGAGAGAGAGAGAGAAAAGAAACGGAGGAGGAGAAGCTGGTGATCGCTGGTGAAGGTTTTTCAGCGTGAAAGGGTTTGCTTGTCATCTTGTTGGGTGAAATAGGTAAGTGTCTTGTCCATTTGGTTCGTTTGAAAGCTTGGAAGTGTGTATGTGGTGGTGTGTGCATTGTTCTGCTATTTTGGGTTGCAACCGGTGTATGTGGGGTGTTGTTTGGTGTGTGTTTTGGTTGGGTTGAAGGGGATGAGGTTGGTAGAGTTGTAAATTTGGGGTGGTTGATCGTAGAGGTAGAGTGGTGAATTTAGTGGCTGGAGCTGGTGACGCAAAGGAAATGAAGGGCTGGTCTATTCTGTTAGGAGGAAGAAGGTCAAGGATGAAGGGCGTTTCGCCTAGGCGATGGGAGTTCGCTGAGGCGGTAAAACGATCAGTGAGCGAGAAAATCGTGTGTTTGTATAGGCGGGAGGGTTTTCGCCTAGGCGGTGACCCGTCAGTGTGTTATACTGAGAAGGGAAGGAGTTGGTTTGCTGCGGTGGTGGGCTTGGCGCCGAGGCGGTGGAAGCTGAATCAAATTAAATAAGATCTTAAGGAAATCTACCATTGGTTCGGAACGGGTAACATTTTTAATTTACTTTTATGATTTCTAAACTTGGTTTTCTAGCCTTCAAATGTTAAAAATGAAGATAAGAAACAATAGGATAATTTATCATGTATACAAATCAAGTTCATAAAATAAACTTTAACGGCGCTAAAACTCGTCGAATCATATTTCCACATAACAAAACATGGGCAATGGAAAATTAATGAACGTAGGGCTTGCATTGCATGATTAAGTTATTTTTCTCTATAATATTAATTTAGACCCTGTCACGAATAGGTTCCCGATTTTCAGAGGATCGGTAGCAGAGAGTCGGTGGAACTTTTGAGAGCGGATTATCAGGTGAGTATACTGTCTTCTTTCCAAACTATATATATATATGTGTGTGTGTGTGTATGTGTGTGTGTGTGTGTGTAAAATAAATTTTACTTGACTTGGATGATTTTAAAACCACGTGGATCAAGCAGGTTTTGGATGTGTTGGGATAAATGGATTTTTGGTAAATTGTGTTGGTTTTGTTTTAAAGAAAGAAAATTGAAAAATGGTTCGTTAACTGGATGATTTTAAAAGAGAGTGAAAAAATATCTGGTTTTCTAATAATGCTTGGTTTTCTAAAACCAAAGGTAGAAAAATAGTTTTTTACTAAATGAGTGGTACTTTTAGAAAGAGAGAGAAAAACGTGGTTTAGAAATTCTCCTCGTCAGGGGTGTCATTTGAGTAAATGTGATTTTAGAAATTCTCCCCGAAAGGGGTGTGGTTTATATTCTCCCCATAAGGATTTTTAGACGAAATTGTTGATTTGGACGATGCCATAGTTTTCTTCCCGTAAGGCGTGTGGATTCTCCCCGTAAGGGGTGTGGATTATTTCTCCCTGGAAGAGGTGTGAATTTCTTCCCATGGGATGTGGATAGTTTTCCCCGTAAGGGGTGTGGATTATATTTCTCCTCAAAGGGGTATTGATATTTCGTAGAAAGGCATTCTTACGGATGTTACGGTGTCGTTGCAACTCCGGATCGTGAGATTAAACGATCACTATAGCTAGCAAGTGAGTGGTGTGGTGTTTTGAGATGTGGTGTTTTACTTATCTTTGGTGATTTATTATATATGGTGATTGGTATTATGTTATACTGGATGGATTTGAATGGAACTTATATATTGATTTATTTTCACTGTTTATATTATGGTTAGATACTTATATTATGATGATTTTTATTATATATGTGATGTTTGTATACTTACGTTTGATCCATTAAAAATATTTTTATTAAGAAGACAGTACACTCGTAGGTGCCATAGATAGGCGTTTGTCCCCTACAGGCAATAGGTCGGATCTGGAGGTGCGATAGGAAATGAGTCTCTTGGGGGTATTACTTGAGACGAACCCAATGAGAGGTTTTGGATTATATATTTTAGTTGTTATTGAAATTATTTTTGTAGGGACAAGAGTGTCCCCGAGTAGAGAATGTATATATATTTGGTTGGCTTTTGTGATTATATATGTATGTGTGTATGTTGTCGTCTATAGTAATTGTCATTCAAGTGAGAGCGTGTCGACGACACGTCGGCTCCACAGGGACGGGTGTCCGGGGTGGGGTGTGACAACTATCACCTCGCTGCTCGGGAGTAAGGGACAACTGATGAGGGCTATTTCTGCCTTCCACCGAGGAGTCGAGGACTACTCATGGCCTCACACGTGGTAGGGAAGTTGTTGATCCCGGGATTTTGATGGATAATTAAGTGTTGATATTTTTTATAAAACTAATATTTTTATTGAGTGTTTTAGTATAAAGAGTTCCAATCAAGATAATATCATAAAGTAATTGTGAAGGATGTAGAGACGGACATTAAGAGATTGAATATTCTGAAGAATTTAGGTAAAAACAACTCAAATATATTTTACTCTTAATGTATTCCGATTAGGATCACACAAGACACAAATTAAATAATTTATATTTATGTGTGTTTATATTAAGGTCCTAATTAACTTAAATTATTTGCTCCAATGTGAAATTGAAAAAGAAAAATTGATCTAAGCAAGATTAGTAGTTAAAATTGATTAATAGTGTCAATTTTAGTTAATCGAGAAAAGAAATCGGTTAAAGGGTAAAAAACGTAGAAGATTGGAGTTGAAACAAATTGAGAATAAATTGTTCCAGCAAGTATCAGTCAACCGACCATGGAAGTTCGGTCAACCGATGGGCATAGGCTGGTGAAGGATGAGTATCTGAATCAATCGGTCAATTGGACCGAGGGAGACCAGTCAACCGATGGCCGAAAGATGAACTCCCTGTATCGATCGGTCAACCGACCATTGATAATTGGTCAACCGACCAGGGTCGAAATTTGGCCTGAGATTGTATCATGTATCAATCGGTCAACCGACCCATGGGGGATCGGTCAACCAATCAGTGTTTGAGAAAGGCTTGGCTAACATCCTGTATCAATCGATCGACTGATAGGCAGAGGCCGGTCAACCGACTGTGCTGTTTCAAATTTCGAGGATTTTTGGGATTTGAACAAAACTAGTCGTTTTTTGGCTGATCTTTTGGAGATATCTTAGGGATTTAAATGTATTGAAGATATGATACTCTTATTTAGATATCCCTATAGATATGGTACATGAAATTAAAGTATTTCTCAATTTAGTTCATTTAATAATTCCTATCTATTGATTTGAAATTGAGAATTATTCTAGGGACTAAATTGAATATTTTGAAAGTTATATTTAAGTCAAATATACTAAGATTAAATGATATTGATATATGAGGTCTGTATGTGCATTTAATTGTCATATCTTGTGTGAACTAGCCGTTAGAGGGCATGTTCCAAATCAATTTAAATAAACCTGAGTTTTTAGAGATCAAAACACAACATCAAGAGCTATTTAATTCCGAAGCTTTTCTAAGAGTTATCATTATACTAATATATATTTGTAAGAGTTATTGTGTTCTTGATTTAAAGCACTGATTGTGTTGGAGTCACCGATTTGAGCTGTCTAGTGTTTCAATCTATAATCTTTCGGTGTTATCCTAGTGAAATCTTTCCAAGCTATTAATCTTTATTGTGTATTTATTTTTCTATATCTGCTTGATTGATAAGATCTTGATAAAATCGTTTTTAAACTTTAAAGAGCATAAAAAAAAATTTAAAACGATTTTTGAGATTTTCTGATTACGTACTCAATTTTGTGCTACCTGTATCTTTTATAATCAGAATTTGAATTCCTCATGTAAATTCGATCACTGGTAATTTCGGGACATTTATTGAGTTTAATTAATTTGAGGTGGTAGAAGCTCCGAGTGGGAAAAAACTTATTAATTCTTGTAATTAGTGAGTTTGTGCGAATTAAATATTGTTAGGAGTATCTAGTCAGGAGTAACTTGGGTTTCAATCTTTTCCGAGAAAAAGACTGAGGTTTGATTTTTACTTAGTTGATAAAAAGGTTAGATTATTCTTTTCTCTTGAAAAAAATTAGGCTTGATTCTTCTTGATTAAAATTATTTTGAATAATTTGTAAAGGTTCCGTCTTTACCTGGGAAAATGATACTTGAAGTGTTTTTGGTGAGATTTGATTCTTAGCCTAAGGTATAAAAGAATTAGGTTTGATCCTTAGTCTGTGAAAGGATTCGATTAGTCTTTAGCTTGGTAAAAAGATAAGCTTCTTCCTTAACCCGTGAAAAAAGATAAAGGTTGATTCTGAGCCTGATAAAAAAATCGGTGTAAGGGTTTGGTTCCTACCTGTTAAAGGAATCTTGAGTTTAGTGGGTGCAAATCTCTGTGGAACTTGGAGAACTGAATTAGCCAAGATTAGCTTAGTGAACTAGAAAATATCCTTGTGTGCTGCATTGATTTACATTATTTATATTTTTATTGTTTGGGTGTGCATCTATTTTTTTTTTTTAACAAAAACAAAATGCATTCATAAAAGAAAACACGCAAACCGCATTATAAGGGGATTAGGCCAAAACTGATAGGAAAATCAATCATCCCAGTACAAAAAATCACTCGCATATCCTGAGTGATATCTTCTTTCCGTTGATCTTCCCATGGATCTAGTAAAAACACCTCTAATAGGGAATTGTAGTTTCTTTTTGTTTTTTCCTTTTTTATGGGAAACCAACTGAAATTCATCTTTATCGAGATTGACATCCTCACAAATTCGCCTTGGGGAGAAAGTCAAAATTTGATGGAAATCTGAATCTTGATTCAAATTCTTATTAACCTCCAAAACCATACCATCAAAAAAGGCTTCCTCATCCAAGTTTCTAAATCCTGTAAGATTAGGTGAATCATTCTTGTCCCCAATGCTTTGAGCGTCGGACACAATTTCTTTATCTCTACTCGTTTCTCCAATTAGAACATTAATATTACTAGCAGAAACAGTACCACAATCAACTATGGTGCCTTGGGGAGTGGCTTCCGTTCCTTTACCTCTACAATCTTCTCCGATTTGCATAGCGGTTACTTTTATTTTGGGACCATTTTCTACTTCAACTTCACACAAAACATTTTCTTTTTGACCATCGATTTCCTCCTGATTTCCTTTTGGCGGAGAATTACTAATATTTTCATCATAAACAATATCGTTACTCTTTTTGGCTTCCTTATGGACTAGAGTTTGGTTATTAACTCCATTTTTGGATCGTTTCTCATTAATTATTTGCCTCAGATCATTTGGTAAAGAATTTAACTTACATGAACTCTTCTCATGACCTTGATGGAAGCAATGAGTGCAATACAGAGGAATCTTTTCAAAAAAAATTGGTTGTCAAAATCCACTACCGTCATCACCTTTGCCAATCCAAACTCGGTTTGGCCGGGGCTTAAGGAGGTTGATTTCAGCACACACTCAAGCAAGATGAGGCTGAGATAGTTCTACAGTAGCAGAATCGAGTCTCAATGGAATAGCAAATGATTGTATGATTGAAAAGATACTTTGAACATTTTGAAAATGAATAGGAAGCTTAGACAATGAAATCCATACAGGAGTGACAATCGATTCTAAGTGGGATCTAAATGCAGTAGACCATTTAAAAATACGAATAGGAAAACTATACACAAACCAAATTCCTTTTAACCAGATCCTTTGAAAACCCTCATCTTTAGTTAACCGGATGAGAACATGTTTGTGATCAAGAAAACCAATCTTAAATTCCCTAAATAGACTCCATTTCATAAAGATTTTTTCCAAAATATAAAGAGGTCGGTTTTCTATGAGAAAACTTACCCACCAAAGTGCAACGAAATGGTTTAGCCAAACTCTGAATATCTTGATCGGAGAAGAAAACTGTTGGTTTACCTTTATGAGTTGCAGGAGGTTTCAGCTCGACAATTGGATTTACATCCGAAGAAAGGAGGGATGTGAAGCATTTCTAGGTAAAAGAAAGATGTGACTTGGGAGCCGGAGGCACAAAATCGGCAGGCAAATGGCCTGGCGGCGCCATGACCAAACCGTCTTCGGAATTACTCGAGCTCACACCCGAGAACCCATGTCAAAGCAGAAACCAGCGCTGCAACTAAGTCACTACCGCTAAAGGAGTCGCAAAACAGAGCCGAACCGTCAAATCGCAAACACTCCCCTTTGATTAATCCTACGCCCGACGCAGATGGTGACTATGAACGGAGGAAGTCTCTACAGAAGGTTGAGAAGGAGGACGGCGAGGAAGCCTTGCGACGGCGGAACAACAGAGATCTTGGTTGCAAATGGAGTCGCGAAACAGAGCCAAACCGTCAAATTGCATACACTCTCCTTCGATTCACCTTCGCCTGGCGCTGTGACCAGAGGAAGATGTCGAGGAAGCCTTGCGACGGCGGAGCAGCAGAGATCTTGGTGTAATTAGACGGCGGCGCTAGGGTGTGCATCTAAATTTGAAAACTTATCCGTTGTATTATAAAGATAATAATTGATTTACGATAAATTGATTATTTATGTAACGTCCCGGTTTCCTAGGGCTGTTATTATGGTTTCTCTTATAGAGAATTCCTACCCTAAAACTGACTGGTTGAATTTCCACTCTACAAAATCCGATAAATACAACCAATTACCCAATCTATATTTGCAATTTATCCATGAACTTTATATATAACAACGACAAAACTTATAATTTCATAATTTATATTTATAAAATAGGATATTTAATAATTCCAAAATTTAGAGATTTTGAATAACCGACCCACCGATTTTAATATATAAAGAATCCAATAGATTTTTTGATATGCCGGCGACAAATAATTAATAATCCAATATATGAAAATATTTCTCATTTAAAATTCGGTAGTAACTAGTAATTTCCGAACTCATAATTTAAAACCGAATTTCCAACATTTTATTAAACCGATTATATTCAAACAATTATATTAACCGAATATTCAATACATTAAAATTGAGAGAAATATTTTACAACAACTATGATAAGTAAAATTTCCGTTTTCTCCGATTACAATAATAAATCATAATTACAATTTTTATTTTTACAATTAGAAATTTCAAATAAAATTATTCTTTCGTTTTATCCCAGCCGACCCTGCAACCAAAAAACTATGGGGTTGTGAGCCAACACTCAGTAGAACTTCAACCCTTCTAATACGTGCATTTAATTAATATAACACATAAATCACAGAAGCATGCTTTTCACATAAATTTCCACATTGTCCAAATTATTTTATGTAATAATATAGAAGGTAAAACATCCACAATCATTTATCACCAATATCACACCACGAGCCAATTAAATACATATATTATGAGAGTTTAGAATTCTACATTTTCCGGATTTTTCGCCTGCCGCGAGATGAGATTTTGATTTTTATTGGGGTGGTTTGTGTGTTTTCCTTTTTTTTTTTTTTTTTTTTGTCTCTCGCCTATCACTGCTGTGGCGAAGAATCCATCGTCGTGGCGAACATGCTTCTTTTCTCTTTAATTTACTCACTGACTTCTCACCGCCGTGGCGACGGATCACATCGCCGCGATGCTGGTCCTCATTTTTCTGCTTTGTTTTCTGGTTTGGAACTAGCCACCGACTCTCTCTCTCCTTACCAACTCCGACGACTACCAACTGAACACACAGAGAACTCTCTCTCTCTCACACACATACACACACACAAAACTCACCCACATACATAATCGGCTTCACCCAACTCTACCACTATCACCACCGTTGGACCAAATTCACTCCACGACCACCCCCGTCGATCACCTACTGACCACACTCACCACACACGCATACATAACCAAACAAACGGAGAAATACACCCACACACATGCCCATAGACCTCACAAACACATATATCATATACGCCGGAGCACCACCGAACGGACAACCACCGACCGCTGGAGTTGCAACACCCACGAACGATACACACACAACAGTGCACACAACACATAACCGGGCAACGGAACAGCACACACGCATACAAACGATCAGAAACAGAGCATACACACACTCACCGGAGTGACGACCACATCGTCAAACGGACGGATATCACCCACACGCATACTTCGATCACATACGCACAACGAAACAAACATACACACATACAGCGCTAGGCACACACAACCACTACTCTCTCTCTCTCTCTCTAACTTTCACTCACCGCCAGCCAAACTAATTGACGGCGACACACCTACACCCACTTCACCGGCGACAGAACAACACCCATCGGCGGACCCCTTTCTCTCTTCTTTTCTCTGATCGCTTCTCGATTCTTCGTCTCTCTATGTGTGTGTGACAAAAGGGCCGCCAAGTGGCCGGTTTCTCCTCCCTTCGTTTTCCACCGCCTATATATATATATATAAAATATTTAATTTGCACTAATCTCCCCCTTCATTTTTGTTAAGTTTTAAATTAAACCAAATTCTAATTTTAATATTTTTAGGATTGCAATTTGACCCCTAAACTTTTAAATCGAATAATAAATAACGTTATCCACCCCGTTATTTTATAAATGTTCTAAAATACGACTTAAATTGTGTGTGTATAAAAAATTAGGGTCTTACAATTTAAGTGTTAATAGATTAGAAATTTGTTTAAATCTTTTATAACTACTCAATTCACCCTCCTCTTGGGTAGTTCACTAGGCCAACAGAAGGGATTTCGAGGAGACCGTTTGACTAGCCAACGTCCATCATGTATGCTGACTGGACCTCGGACTCCGAATGCATCAACTGAGGACTGTTCACAAAACAACAAATACCGTCCACCAACAAGACACCAATTCAACAAAAATCTCTACATGTACTTTAACCTAGTCCACCAGACTAACTACGGATGTTAGTCAATTTCCGACACCAACAAAAATATAATTAAATTCATCTAGCGATGGAGATAATCTTTTCACAAACTTTCATAATCCATTGTCAGCCATTTTTATTCAAATTAATTTCAACCCTCGTAAAAAAAAAAAAAAAAAAAAAAAAAAAAAATCATTTTTTAAACTCTCAAGATTTTTTTTTTCATGCACCCAATCAAATATGAAACCAACCCATATATTTCACATTCACAATTCATACCTTCAAACACCCAAAACAAGAAATGTAGAGAGAGAAAAATAGAAAATGGAAAACTTTTAGAGAGAGAGAGAGATGTCTTTACAACAACCCAGTACTTCTATTTGAAACAGCGTAGCTCCGGCTCCTCGGATAAACCTCCGGCCGCACCTTAACATCCCCTCCAAACTCACAAGCCTTGTCCTCGTCGATCCTCCCGATCCCCACGCTCTGACTCCGCGGCACGGCGTTGACTCCCCTCGCCGGCGAATTCCGCCGGAGAAGCTCCGCCTGAACCTTATTTCCCAGACTCCTAGTCGACGCTATCTTAACAAGCTCCCTGAAATCTTCGTCGTTGTCGCTCGCCCGGGAAGAACCGACGCTGAAACTCTTGGGAAGTGTGGTGAACTGCGGAGCGGGACCGCCGGAGAATCCGCCGGCGCCGTTGCCGAAGTTGCCGGCGCACTGGGACAGGCTCCGGATGTAAAGATCTCTGGCCCGGCTCAGGATTCTGATCGGCTCCTTCATGCACCGGCTTAGTTTGGTTTCTTTTTTGGACTTGGTGGCCATCTTGAAGTTAGCTTATGGCCAAAGCACATACCCAATGTGCATTATTATATAAGAACACCAAAATATTGGTAGTGAGGAAGGCGTCAATTTGTGTGAATATGTATAAACAAACGACATTGACTAGAATTATTTAATGGATGATTGGTACGAAGAACCAATGATAGTTGAATACATAAAAAATAAATAAAATGATTTGTTTGATTTTTTATTTTTTTTTGGTTGATTCGGTGGGAGATATTTTATTTCACCTTTAATTTTAAAAAAAATTTAAAGGCGAAAGCAACATGTTTTAGTCCCACATAGTTAAAAAAAGGCGGAAGCCCACTACATGCACGGTTACAGGTAACAATTTTGTATGTAATTTTTTTTTTAGATGTAACAAATATTATTGTATTTTGTAATATGTAACTAATTTGTGTGTAAAAATTTGTTAGATATAACAAAAATAACACAAAATATATATAATTAGTTACATATAAATAAATGTACATAAATTCATGTAACTAATATTAAACTAATTTATATGTGTGATATTTATTGAATGTCATAAATATTATACAGATATATGTAATTGTAACATGTAACTAATATTACATAAGTACATGTAACAAAAAATACATAAATATATATATAAATATAACAATCATTAAATTATAACTAATATTCGTTACATATAACAAATATTCATTATAATACAAATTTACTCACCAAATTCTCTTTACAATCTCTACAATGCGAGACTAAAACTCAAGCGAAATCCAACTTAAAAGACTAAATTAAAACTTATGTCTTAAGCGAGATTTTTTTAAAATTAGGTCTATTATTTGGGACTTTCGGCCGATTATACCTTATTTTTTTGGAGAGGTATTTATATAAACGCTGAAATTTGTTAAATTGTACATTTGATTCTTCAAGTTATACATTTGTTTCAATCATACAAAATTAGAAACGATGTTAATAATTTTGGATGAAAAATGAGTCTTGCACAATACGTAAATATTTTTGTTATTTTATTACTCTAATAAAGTTATGTTTTTCATTAATTTGTTTTTTTCTAACAACGAATTCTAATATTATTAGTAGAATGACCAAAAGACATAAATATTTCTACTAGAAGGTCAAGTGTTGAGCACAATCACTTTTCTGTTCAAGATCATTAATAATATTTTTTATTTTGTAAGATTAAAACAAAAATAAAATTTGAGAGATTAAATGTGTAATTTGACAAATCTTTGATCCCACACCCACCCATAGTTTAGGAACTAAATATATAATTTGTCCTAAAATCTTATTAAATGTTCACTAGACATTAAGAGTTACATTTTTTTTTATAAAGATAAAATTAAAATAAATAATAAAAAAAAATGAAAGAAGAATTTATCTAGAAATTAGAATGTTCACTAGATATTGGGAGTTACTTTTTTTTTTTTTTTAAATATAAATTAAAAAAAATTAAAAAAAAAAATTGAAAAAGGAATTTATCTCCTTTGGCAAAAATCCTAATAATGACACAAAATTAATAAAAAACCTTAAAATAAATAACTACTTTACTTTAAGTCCCATCTATTTGGGTTTATGAAAACACTAATGTTCTAATTAAGGTTGTGTCACCAACAATCGCCTACCATCATTGGCTATCGGACATTGGTCGTTGGATTCGAGTCACCACTATCGTTGAAACTTCGGTCATGGTCTTTAGAATTATTTAGTTATGTTCAATTAATTTTTTTTCATGTACATTTTAGTTACAATTTTTGAGTTATATTCAATTAATTTTTTGGTTGTTGGTCGTCGAAAAATTACGTAAATGTAATTAAAATACACTAAACTATAACTAAAAATATATTTAAAATATTACTTAAAAATTACATTAAACAATAGTTACATATAACTGAAAAATACACTAAAAAATAATTAAATGCAAATAAAAAATACAGTAAAAAGATAGTTACATGTAACTCAATAAAATTCTGGTGGCTGGACTTTGGTGATTGGAGTCCTAAGATCCGATGGAGGGTGACGGTGGGTGGCGACGAAGGGTGGTGTTGGTGGTAAATGATGCAATTCTTAATTGGAAGTATTTGATTGAAGATATAAGAAAACATTGACCATGTGACTAAAATACAAGTCAAAAACATAATTAAATGATTTGTGCTTAAATTAAAATTAATATAGAATAAATTATGGATTATGCTTTCCATTTGGGACTATTGACCAATTATTCCTATATAATAAAACAAGTATCTAAACCATCGACTTTTCTCTTATTAATTTTTCAAATCTATTTATTTTTTTTACTTTTTTTTTTTTTTTTTCCTTTTTTTTATGTTGTGATCGATATAATAAATAAAAAGATTATACCTTCAAAAAATATTTTGTAGAGACATTATTACCTATAAGATTTAAAAATAGGAAACAATTCAATATGCATTTTTTTTTATTTTTTTTTTATTTTTTTATAATTTTTGAAAGACATTTTCAAAACAAGTGGGTTCCATATTTCTCCTTCTCTCCATTTCAATAGAAAGTATCCAAATCACCCACTTGTCTTTTATTTAATTTTTAAGCCCATCTTTTATGTTTTGTAATTCAAAAAATTGCAAAAAATCCATCACCCAATATTTTTTCGTTCTTATTATTTTATTTTTTTTTTAATTTTTTGATTTATACAATAAAATAGAAAAGAGTAATATTTTAAGAGGCATTATTTGTAACGACCCGGTTTTCCAGAACCGTTACTCGGTTTCTCCTAAGGAGAAATAGAACTAAAAGACAAGTCATCCCACCACAACGCTTCCGTTGCGCTACTTTGATAAAATAATAATAATATATTTTTCCATTCCCAATTTAAATTTTAGCTTTTATACAAAGTCGTCTATTTTGTAACTAGATTACAAAACTATTTCAACCATTCACTTCCAACATCTGTTCTGACTGTCTCAAAAGCAACACCACCCCCTGACACTATCTAACGCCAATAGTGGACTCGTCTCTAATTGTGGTACCTGAGCCTAAATATTTTATCGATATATTGTCTTCATAATATAAAAATAACTTATGGATTAAGCATAATTATCAAATACCATTTTTTAAAATATAATATAATATAACCGCACACTAATCCGGAATAAAATTCCGCTGCCATCATCGCAATGAGATAATGTATTTAAATTAATCAATCCAAACATTTCGACATATAATAAAATACCGCACTTATATTTTTCTACTAACCATATGATCGTTTACCTCACGATCAGGAGTTACGACGGTACTGTAACATGTACAACTGTGTCATCTAAGGTGGTTGTCAGTATCAAGGCCATTCAATATCCTCAATGGTAGGGACAGCCACTTGTAGGATTTGCACTCCTGACAAGTCAACATATATCCACCCTACATGACTTATTTGACAGGTAACAATAAATATCTACCTTGTAGGACTTACGTGACAGGTAACAACAAATATCCACCCTATAGGATTTGCCTGACAAGTAACAACATATCCACCCTGCAGAACTTGCCTGACATGTAACAACATATCCACATCTCGCAGGATATGTTCTCTTGACGAGAAGACAACTCTAGCATAGTCGGATAATAAAAACCATTTTCCACTTTTAAAAATTTACTTGATCCACATAAGTTATAAAACCATCCATTTTAATAAATATTTTCTTTTCATAATTTATACAAAAATATAATTTGTCAATTTATAAAGAAGACAGTACATTCACCTCGATTTTTGCGCTACTAAATACTTTACTATTGTAATGCAGGCGTGATTAACGTAGCCTGTGAACCTACTAACGATAGGGTCTAAATTAATAATTTATTTAAATAACCCTTATATGCAATGCGTGACCTTAAAATGCAATATTTTCCATTTTCAAATTTTCTAATTATACGAAATTTATTAAAATTAATCGTTTTATTTTTCCTATTCAATATTAATTTCACAACTAAAATATTATAGTTACACTCATAAAGTTTATCGATAGAACAAATATTAACTGACTATAAACAATAAATCTAATATATGAAATACTAAAAATTATCATAATATATGAAATACTAAAAATTATTATTTTAATAAAAATTTAGAATTTCTACAATAAATTAAAATTTCATCATTTAAATGTTTTCATTAAAATTATAAATTCAAATTATACATATATATATATATACACACACACATAACAGTGTATATATAATATATATATATACATGCATAGTTTAAGATAAAAAAAATAAAAAAAAATAAGAATTATCTTTCGGAAGAAGACGAATTGAAGAGGCACAAAAATGAAATCAAGACAATTATTTTCTTTCTTCTTATTATTTTAATATTATTCAAGGATGATCATCACGGCCTCAACCACTTTCACATGTATGGACCCCTTTTCTTTTTTGTATGAATTGTTCCTAGAGATGCCACGTGTACATAGTAATACACTAATCCTCATAATGGATTATCAATGGAAAAGAAATACACATACCCCCCCAATTAAGTTTTTTAAAATATTATAATAATCCCTAAAAGTTTTAAAGTAAAATTTAAAATAACGTACTAGACCTAAATATTTTCTAGATTTTGTAAAATGCAATTAAAAATATGTACATCTGAAATCGGGTCTTATATTATTAGCCAAAAGATTTAAAAATAAATGACAAAGATCAAAAGTAAATTTGAGAAAAAATCCACCCAAAGAAAAAAAGGCGCATCTTCTTTTCTATATCTCTCTCTTTATCGGACAAGTATTCAAGCTCTACCATCTAAGAAGAACGGATATGGGTGTCAGACGTTGATATGACACGAGACTTCCCCTCAATTTTTGTAGTTTTGTAGTATTGTATAGTATTAGTAGGGAGAATTGTATACCTCTTGACACGAGTTTTGATTTTTGGGGTGGGGAGAAGGAATTCCTGCCCAAAAAATAACAAGACTTGATTGATAATTAAAAAAATTATGTTGAATTAGTGGAGAGAATTATGTAATTCTTGATATAGAAGTTTTGGTTGGGTTGAGGGGGAGAAAAATTTCTGACTAAAATTTCATATCACTACTTCTAAATCGTTGAATTAAATTATATTTTATATCATTTAATTTTCACATTTATATTTAATTATCAATTTGTTTTAATATCATTTACTATCTTGTGCATTTACAAAAAAAAAAAATTCCCTATTTTTATTTTGAGGTTGATTTTTCAAGTTAAAATATCTCATATTTTAAATTAATAATTGTATACTCAAATCAAAGGAAAGCACTAATAACACTCTTCAAATCATTATTTACATTATAAATTCAATATTTTCTCTACTATAATTATATAATTAGTGTAAATGGATATTCAAGGAATGACAATAGTACTTTATCAAATCAAGGACCTATGTTACCTTGAATAATTTTGCCCATACTTTTAACCTACCTTTGGATGTACATGGGTTTTTTCAAACAATAATTGAGATTTTTTTTTTTTAAAGGTAAAATACAAATTAATATCATATAAATATATGAATATAAGACCAATAGTTATAACAATTAATCTAAGAAAAAAAAGTCTCATGGAGAAAAGCTTGAACTGGTGTGATGTGGGATTCAATATGTTCCTCGCGCACAGGATGAACTTTTGACAAACTACTACTGATGAATATTGAAGGGCTTCCAATATTGATGTAGAATTTAATACATCCAACATTAAATAATAAATCTATTACTAATATCATGTAAAAACATAATAAATTTAATTCATATGATGCCTTGAAAGAAGAATATTGTCAATAATGTGCGATTCAATAATAAAATTATTAAAAATCCGAAGGTAAAAAAAACAAAGGAAATGAATCTTATATGAATGTAAGAGAAGAAAAAATAAACATCTTCATAATCATACCCCCAATGTTGAACTTTTCATCCTCCTCCCTTTTTTTTTTTTTTTTTTTTAAATAAAAATAAAAATGCTCCAAGTGTTAGGATAATAAGCAAGAATCGAGGAAGACATGATTGGTCTGAACGATACCCCCCCAAGGTGGTTGTAAATGTTATCTCATTCTCCAAATTGGGGGGCCATGATAGTATTCACTTTGTGCCTACCTAATTTATCCAAGTGTCCTTTGTCATTGTGGTCCAATGGGATCGAGACGCTTCTTCTTATTTTGACAAATATTATTTACATTCTCAGTTATTTTAATAATATTAAAGATATTTCTTATTATATTTTATTGATAAAAATACTCTTTTAATATAATTATTTTTATTTTTTTATATGATGTTTACAAAACAAAAAAATAAAAGTAATTAAAATTTGTAAGCTAGAAAACAAACAAAAAACATAAAATAAAAATTGATGCAGACAAAAATTACACTTTCTGCAAGTCAAAATCTGTAATAACCGAAAGACTTAAGATGACACAATATGACGTCAGCCAAAGAACCTCCAGCATGTGAATAAGTTAATATGTTCTGAGAATGTAAAAATTTTTGTTACATCAGTCATCAAAATTTCCTTATGTATTAATACATGTATTTGCTTATTGATTCCCTAGTTTCCTACGCCGTGTTGGAATTGGATGGTAATAAACTTCTCATTTCATCTATGTTACCAAACTCCTGTAATCGGCTCAAGGTGGCCATCATGGGTTGATCATCAAGGTGCAGTTGATTTTCCTACTTCCAGGCCCAACCTAGACATGCAGTGGGCAGTTCGGGTCATTTAGATGGGCGAGCTTCTTTGGTCTTAACTATTCTTTACGAGATTTATTAGGTCGTTTGGTTTAGTGGTTATCCAATTACTCAACCATTGGGCCCAACTATTGAGCTCATTCGTTGTGTCTCTTAATACCTTGAGAGTTAATGGACGGGAATCACACTCCTATCAAAAACAAAAACAAAACAGAAAAAGAAAAACTTCAAATTTTAAAACATTTTTTTTTGTTATTTTTTTTTTTGTTTTAATTTTTCTTTGTATCTGAATTCCTATTCTTTTTTTTTTCCTCCTTTTTTTTCCCTATGTTTTTACTTTTTATTTATTTATTTTTATTTTCCAGAAATTCCCAGCACAAAAAAATAAAAAATAAAAGAAAAAAATAAAAAATAGAAAACAAGAAAAAGATAGAGAAGTACATAAAAAGTAAAATACAAATGTATATATTTAAAAATAAAAAACAAGAAAGGGCGGTGACTAAGAGGTTCTAAAAAGCGTTAGAAACTACCGATTAAACCCACTCTTCTTTCCATGCACCGAGCAGTTTTTTTGTCATTTCTGTGATGAAAATATCACTCCTATGTTACTTTCAATGCTAACATAAAAATATATGAATTTTTTCGTAGTTTCTAACGTCGTAAAATTAATATTTTTATATTGTATTAATCAGTAAAATATCATATTTTTTACGATATGTTAATCATATTTTTTACGATATGTTAATCGTATTATGCGTGAATGTTACATGTAACATCTAATATAACAAATCTAATATAACAATGTAATAGTATCTAATATTAACAAATTTTAAAAAAATATTTTCAATAGATGTTACATATAACATTTATAATCAATGATTATTTTAAAACATATTTTCAATAGATGTTACATGTAACATCTATATATCAATAATTATTTTCAATTGATGTTACATGTAAAACATATTTTTATATAAATGTTACATGTAACATTTATATTTCAGAAGGTGTTAAATGTAACATTAATGCGATTTCCAATTTTTCTCACTAACACACATGTAACATCTATATTTCAGAGAATGTTATGTGTAACATTAATCCGATCCAATTACTCTCACTAACACAGATCCACATTATTACATACCCACATTTTCCTCACTATATTTCAAGAGGATATTACATGAAACCCATATTTTTCTCACTATATTTCAAGGGAATATTACATGTAACATTATAGGATACAATGTGTAAATAGTCAAAAAGAAACTCAAAAGACTTTAATACCCAGGAGATATTACATGTAACATTGTATAAATAGTAAAAAATTAACTCCAAAAACTTTAATACTCACTTCACCATTTATCTCTCTCTTTACAAAAAAAAATAAAAAATAAAAAATAAAAAATAAAAAATAAAAAAATCCACCAGATTGAAACATAACATAAATAAGGTGACAACATCCATTGAAATGCTTAGATTTGAGTTGCGAAGGTGGTTGAGAAGCCGAATCTGGACGGCGACGGTGGAGAAGGTGTCGGAGACGATGGGAAAGGCATCAGATTTGGATGGCGATGGCGGGAGGGGCATTTCGGCAATCTCGACAGTGATAATGGCAAGGCGATGCTAGCGCAAAATCACGGGAGGGGCATTTCGGCAATCTCGTCGCTAACTGTTTTTAAAAAAAGGACTAATCGGTGTAAGAAATTACCGGCATGAGAGTTTTTGGTGTAAGAAAAGGGATGTGGATTTTATTGGTAATTTCACGCTAAAGTTGCGATTGCCCGGTAATTTTCCCAAACAAAAATACTATATTACAAAGGTATTTTCGCTAATAAAATGTGAGAGTGATGTCTTAACTAACAACATGAAAAAGACAGAGGGATATTTTTTTTAATAAAATTTGTTGTAATAACATATGTGAACTCTAATAAATACTAAGTGACAAGTACAAAAACTGTATCATTTAAAAAAAATAAAAATTAGTAGTGTTTAGAGGCGCAAAGTTCGAATTTCAAAATTGGATTTAGATATGAATAATCGGTGTAAGAAATTTTAAAAAAACGAAAAAAAAAAAAAAAAAGTTAAGAGAAGTGAAAAATCGTTCATTCAAAATTTGCTCTCATTTGGACACAGTCACACAAATCATCGTAAATATCACATCAACAAAAGTTAAACGGGAAAATTATATATTCCTTAAAACATGAGGAAGGTATCTATATATGGATTGTGAAATTTTCAAATTGCACATTTTACCCTTCTTAAATTTTATATTTATTTTAATCTAATAAAATTAAAAATATTGTTAATGATTTGAGATGAAAAATAAATTGTGGTCAACAAATAGTCTTCATAATAAAAATATTTTCATATTTTCATAAATTCATCCGAAAAATAAGATAAAAAAGTCTGAATTGTTGCTAATGAAGAACATTTTAAGTTTAGTGGAGTGATAGATTGACGAAAATATTCTCATTAGATGACCGCATGTTGAGCACAATTCATTTTTCGTCCAAAATTATGAACGTTTTTAATTTTGTGGGATTGAAACAAATGTGAAACTTACAGTATGTTTGGTTTGATGGAATCGAGGGCGGAATGGAATCGCATTCTGCCCTCAATTCCTATTCCGTTGTTTGGTTCTCCAATTGAATCACTTTTGTGATTCCATTGGAATGAAATTGGATGGAATAAGATTCCATTTGAGATGGGGGTGAAATGAGATTCCAACCCAATGGAATCAATATCTTAAATTACATGATAGCCCTTGAAAATTGAGAACAAAAACAGAAATTAGAGAACATAAATTGAAATTAGAGAACAGAAAGTTGGGAATAGGAATAGAAAATTGAAAACAAAACTAGAAAATTGATAATAGAAACAAAAAATTGAGAACATAAACCGAAAATTGAGAACAAAAATAGAAAATTAGAGAACAAGGAATTGAGAACATAAACTAAAAATTGAGAATAAAAACATAAAATTAGAGAACAAAAATTTGAGAACAGAAATAGAAAATTGAGAATATAAACTGAAAATTGAGAACAAAAATATAAAATTAGAGAACGGAAAATTGAGAATGAAAACTGAAAATTGAGAACAAAAATATAAAATTAGATAATAGAAATAGAAAATTGAGAACAAAAACAGAAAATTGAGAACAAAAATAAAAAATTGAGAATAATAACTTAAAATTGAGTTGAATAGTGAAATATAATAAAATGATGAAAGGAATAGAATAGTGAAATATAATAAAATTTTATTATAACCAACCAACAAGAGAATAGAATAATAATTTTATAAGGACAAAATGGAAATTTTACTATATTTCACTATTCCATTCTTTCTTTCATTCCATACCAACCAAACAAGAGAATGGAATAGTTATTCCATTCACAATTCCATTCTATTCCTTCTCTCATTCTATTACTTCTTCCATTCTATTCCACTCTCATTCCATTCCGTCCAACCAAACATGCCGTTAGGGTATGCTTGGTTGAAAGAATGAAAAATGAAAAGGAAAAGATAAATGAAAGGATCATAATTTTATCAATTATGAAAGGAAAATTATTTTTCCTACTATTGTTTGGTTAGAAAAAAAATATAAAAAAGAGAGAACATAGTTCACTTTAATATAATTTACTATTTTAGCCTCACATATTATAAAAAAAAAATAAAAATTCAATTATCAAGGATATAATTGTTTATTTTTTCTCAAATTTTAATCATTTGTCCTTCATTTGCATTCCAAATTTGAGAGGGAAAAAAAAAACAGAAGGAAAAATAGCTTGTTTTTTCATCTTTTTTTTTTTTCCCTTACCAAACAAGAATTTTTTATTTTTATTTTTTTTTATTTTCCATCCCTTTTTTTTCCATCCACTTTTTTTCCACCCAACCAAACATAACACTGCGTTTGGTACATGGGATTCGAGACAGAATTGGAATGACCATGGGAATGATAAAGAAACGAGACCAAATATTTGAATTGGAATGCATTTACTTAAATTAACTATTATACCGTTTAAAAATTTAATTAAATTATTATTTGACCATTTGATATTATTCCAATACTACACGTAATCCTCTTTGTCATCAAACATATAAATGGTAATAACAATTTCATTCTATTATCACATCAATTCCAATCTTATTGTCATTTTATTCCATTTCATTCTATTCCAGTATACCAAACGCAACGTAACTTAAATATACAATTTGATAAACTTCTGATCCACGTATACACCAACCCCGTACTTTAAGGACCAAAAATGTAATTATTATACGTTGAACACATTTGAATGAGATGTCGAATTCAACAACGATATAAGGACACTTTGAGATTTGAAATTGATCCATTAAATGTGCTGCAATTTGAAGTCCCCATCAAAATTTATTGTGCTGCATTTGGAGCCTGTGACACAATTTGGTGTATAATATAAATGCTGCACATTGAACAAGATGTAATTAAATGTCAACTAAGGCCCCATTTGTTTCACTTTTTAAAAACCATTTTCCTGATTCCAAATTTGAATCAAGTGAAATGTGGTCATCCACTTTGAATTTCTGTTTAAATCGGGGAACAATTCGGTTTTGTTCCCGAAATCGGTTCTTATAATATGAGAGTAGAAGAGAAAATGAGGTGGCGTTTGATTTTGTTAGGTTAGTGTTTCTATATCTATTTCCAATGAACAGGGATAGGATGGAAGTTCTATTTTTCGTTCTGAAGTATTTCGAAAATAAAAACACGTTTGGTAACAACCATTATCCTGAAATTATTTTTTTAATTTTAGAGAACAAAAACAAGAAACACGTTTGATTATAACATTTGTTATTTTTTTTTTTGTTTTTTCCCTCTCTCTCTTTAAATGTATGGTGGCTAGGCGGGATAGTGGTGGGAAGTGAATAGAAATCAACATTTTTTTTATTTCTCAAATTCTCAAGGTATTCAATAGTTCTAAATTAATCCCAAAAAATTGAGAATAGAAGCATGTTTACCAAAGACGTTTCTGTACATTAATCCCAAAATTTTGGGAGTGGGAACGAGAATGTGGAAACAGAAACAGTAACCAAGGACTGATTTTATGTTCCCATATTCCTATTTTTTGTTTCTATTTCAAGAAAACTGAGAACGGAAAAAGAATCATGAAATGTTTTTAACTTGTTTAATTTTTTAGACCATTAAACACATCTTTAGTGTAAAATCTTAGGAAAATAGTTATATACAAGAAAGAAAGTACAATGAAGAAATGTTTTTGTTGTGTTTCCCATATTTTTAGAATAACTTTCAGGGAACCAAAAGAGTAAACAAACGCCGACAAAAATTTGTATTGAAAAGAGACTCGATCAAGTTATGTATAAGGTAGGTGGCGTCTGATTATTGTTTCTGTTTCAACCTTTTTTTGCTTACGTTCCCAAAAAACATGGATCAGAAAGAGAAAAACTGAAAAAAGAAAACACGTTTCTATTCTCACCCAGAAATTTATCCTTAAAATCTAGGAACATAATCCTAATTGGAACATTAATTGAATCGACAACCAGCAGCCAGCTGTGGCTGCAACCCGGCATCCGGAGTATAGTGACCGGTGGTGGTGGGATGGCAATGGACGACGTAATCCTAATTGGAACATTAGTGTTTTTATGAACTCTTTATTTGATTTAGGAGTTTTTATTAAGTTCGTGTCATTTTTAGAACCCCCACCAACTATCCCATAAATACGAGATAGATGAAGATCGATGGACTAAGACCTCTCCACCTATTGTTTTTCAATAATCTACGAAAACTTCCGAAATTAAAAGCCACCTAATTAGACCCAAACACACCACCACCGGAGTAAAAGCTATTACTTAGAGCATGTTTGACATCATAGTTAACACTCATAACTACATGTATTAAGTATTTATTCAATTAATTATATTTGATAAAAAATAAGTAAAATTTTAAATGATGAAACTATAAAATTTTCACTACTACGAGTATCATTAAACTACAACCATTACAAAATATAAAGTAGAATGTATAAAATAAAATTGTACAAAAAAGAAAATACAACCGAGAAAAAAAATTTGAGAGAAAATTGAGGACACAAAAACTTTATTAGAAATCAGAGTGAACTTTAAAAGTAAAAAATTGTAAATATATAAACTTATCCGTAGAAACACAATGGGCATAACTCACTCTCAAAAGACATTTTGAAAGAGAAGGATTGCCCCAAACTTTATATATAGCTCAGGATCAGGAAACACAGGGATGTGGGATTTAACACGCCCCCTCACGCACAGGGTGGACTTTGACAAACCACTGCAAATGGAATTCGGGGAAGGGCCCAACATTAATGTGAGATTTAACATGCCCCCTCACGCGCAGGGTGGACTTTTGAAAAACTATTGCGAACGGATATTGGGGGCTCCAACATCGATGTGAGATTCAACACACCCAACATTAGACAAGAGGTTTGACACTCTGATGCCATGTTGTAACCAATTCAACACTTAAATTTCAAAACTTAAAATTTAGCCGTTTTCAGTTTTCAACACTTACCTTTGGCCCTTAAGCCTCAAGAGATGTAGACAATACAAAATTCTACTATATTGATTCAGATATATGCACATCCAGTTAAGTTAAAGAAATTGCAAAATTTCCTTATGATATATTTAACACAAACCAGTAAATAATCAAATGCAACGATTAAAAAAAAATTATGGGTCATGATTTTACCTTCTTGTTGAAGAAAACAAACATCCAAACTCTCCTTAATTATCCCAGTAGTTCCTCAGCTGTGACATGTGTAGAAGAAGCTCATCCCTGCCCAAACCGGTAACACTGCTGGTCATGATCCAGGGAGGATGTTGTTCCTTGTAATTTTTTCTGATCACCGCTTGAAAATCCCTTATGTTCTCGTCGGGCCTCTTTCCTTTTCCTCCCTTCACTTTATCGCATTTCGTGAAAATGAAAGTGATCGGTATCTGAAAAAATACAGAAATAGAAAAGAAAACCCGATAAGAAAATGCGGGATTTAGAGACTATTTGGGTGCGTTTGGATGCAAAGATTTCACAAAATCTCTTTTCTGAATCAAAATTTTCATTGAAATACTTTGCTCCAACACACCCTTAAAAAGTATAGAATTTCAAAAGAGGGGGGGTGGGGGGTGGGGGGGGGGTAATACTTTGTTGCGTCCACAGAAATAGAAAAGAAAACCTGATAAGAAAATGCGGGATTTAGAGACTATTTGGGTGCGTTTGGATGCAAAGATTTCACAAAATCTCTTTTCTGAATCAAAATTTTCATTGAAATACTTTGCTCCAACACACCCTTTCAAAAGAGAGGAGGGGGGGGGGGCGTATACTTTGTTGCGTCCAAGCCAATTGGCGCAGTCGATATCGATCTTTTGAGGGGGAACACTCGCATCAATCAGAAGTAGGACGGAAACCAAAGTTTCTCTGTTCAAGAAGTAGCCTTTGGTGAATGAGGACCAATCCATTCTAGCAGAATCCGGGGCATTAGCAAAGCTGAAACCAATATAAATTGCAGTAAGATACTGATTAGAAGAAGAAGGTGAAAGCAATGATAGCGCCGAATTCTTGCCGGTGAAGGTGTAGGGAGAAAGAAGGCGGTAGACGAAAGTGTAAAAAACAAAAAAATAAAGAGATACATGTGTTAGAAACTGAAAGGATAAAATAATAATTTAATAAATTTTATTTATTTTTTTACCTAGTGTAGGGTTAGTGATATAGGGGAATCTCGTCAGGTATACCACGTGGTCAAAATACGTTCAATTATAGAAGAGCGGTCGGGATGAGAGCTGAAATCGACTCAGTACCAAGCTGAGATGCCCCCCAGCCGAACTGAGGGTCGTCTTAGTGAAGAAATCGGGACCGACAAGCTGAGATCCGACCTGCCGAACTGACAGTCTGAGGCACCTTTTGCTCGCCACCTCAGTACTCGGGAGTTCGCCGGGCCATTGTGAGGCTCTGGCCCATGGGCCTCTATTTATTGGCTCAAAAGCCAACCCAGACATTTAGAGGGCTAACCTATCTGCTCATTGGCTGTCCAGCAGATTATGTTAATTAACCTGAGCTGACCCCCTAATTTCGCGGCGCTAATCAAGCACTGGCGCCTATAAATACACCGGGGTACCCACTGCCCAGAGGTACGTGACGACTACTGAACTCAATATGTTTTCAACTCTTTATCCCGGAATACTTACTCTTACGCCGGAGGGACTTTACTGGGGATAACCCCAGTGGGTCTTTGTGCAGGTGCTTGGAGCAGAAGAGTGGAGCTCAACTCGGAGATCGTCACCACTCCTGAATTCAATCAGCTGCAGTGCTAATGGCCGTCTTGTGTCCCAAATATCCTCCCGGACCATATTGTTGACCCACCACCACTTTTTGGCATCAACAGTTAGTAAAAGGGGGTGTTCATTCAAAGGCAGTGTTTAGTAATGCCTGAGACACCCCATATTACATTTTATTGACCAAAAGTCCAAAATCTGCATACAATGTAATATTTGTTTTAGGGTTAATTGCGTTTAAGTTTTACCCTCCCCTACTTCACCTAACTATCACTTTGCCCCCCTCTACTTAAAAAAACTACACTTTACCTACTTCTATTTTTAAACAAAGTGAGGAATAAATTTTTTTCTATTTAAATTAACGAGATGTGCTAAAAAATGGATGAAATTAAAATTTTCATCTAATTTTTTGATGAAATATATGAAATTGCCTCCTTATTTTAGTTTAATTTTAATTTATTTTCTAAAAATATTTATAAGGGAAAAAAATTAATTTAATAGTTTATCACTTTATTCAAAAGTAGAAGTAGGTAAAGTGTAGTTTTTGAAGTGGAGGGGAATAAAGCGATAATTAGGCAAAGTTACAATTTACCCTTTTTTTATTATTTTTTAAATCTCCGATAAAATCTCTCTTAATTAAAAAAATCATAAATGTTTGAAAAAAAAAGCGTGATTTTTATTATTATCAATCTCTTAATAATAAAAATAGAAGAAACAAAAAGAAATCATTTTTTAATCCTAAAAAAACAACTTAAAATCATGTTTTATTTTCCTTTTTTTTTTCAAAAATAAAATAAAATTTAAAGGTGTTTTTTTAGTACAAAACACATGCTACTTTTAACATTAGTTCGCCAAAGTTTACTATGAACTCCAATCAAACTAAGTTAAGGGTTATAGTTAAATTCAACTGAACTATACAATCAACAATAATCCTTTTTCTCTATAAACTGGGCATTAATTACCATGCCTAGTTAATCGAGAGACAAATTCAAGAAGGTAATCTGGCTAAGCATTTTCGGTTGAGGTATTTGACGAAGAAATTCGATTTAGAAGATAAATTTGTTAAATAAAAAAATAATTTTTTTTTTTGAAATTTTTATAATCCTATTTTCTAAATCAAATTCCTTCTTCAAATCAAATATCTCGGCCAAACAATACCTAACCATGTGATTGTAATCGAATAGGTGACGTTTGGTTAGTGTTTCTATTTTTTTGTTTCTAGTTCCAATATACTGGGATGGAAATTCTATTTCCGTTCTGGAATATTTTGAGAATAGAAACGTGTTTGGTAACGACCATTGTTTTGAAATTGTTTCTATTAATTTATGAGAGAGAATAGGAAAAAAAAAACATATTTGGGTGCAACATTTGTTCTTTTTTATTTCTTTAAATGTATGGTGGCCAACATGGTGGCGGCGGCGGCGGCGGCGGCGGCTGGAGGAATGATAGTGAGAATAGTTTTGTGAGAGTGAATAAGAATCAACATTTTTTTTGTTTCTCATATTCTTAAAGAATTTATGAAATAGTTCCAAATTACTCCCAAAATTTTGGGAAGAGAAACGTGTTTACCAAACGCGTTTATGTACATTAATCCAAAAATTTTGGAAGCGGGGACAGGAACAGTAACAGTAACCAACGGGCAGAAGTGTTGAAGGCAATGCACAGCAATATGAGCATGATAATTGCAAGGAAATATGAAGATCAGATCTTACCCATAACCAGGCAAATCCACGATATACCAGCTTTTATTGACCAAAAAATGATTGATGAGCTGAGTTTTCCCTGTACAAATTCAATCACGCATGATCAACGTCCAAAATTCACAAAAATTTACAATCAATTTCACAGCAAGAACACGAAAATCAAGAGAAAACCTGGCTTTTTGGAAGTGAGAGCAACCTCTTTCTTACGAACCAGAGCATTAATGAGCGAGGATTTGCCCACATTGGATCGTCCAAGCATCGCGAACTCCGGGCGGTCGTCCTTGGGGCAGTCTTTAGGCCGATTGCTGCTCTTGATGAACTGGACCTCCTTGATTTTCGCGTCCCCGGCGTACGGACCGATCACGATGTTCGAACCCGGGAGTATCATTTCTTCCGTGACCTCCTCCGGCTCGACTCCCGGAGGCACAAACAGGAATTTCCGGACGGATTTTTCATCTTCGGTAACCGCCGGTCTGGAGGTCTTCGCGGCGGATAGATGTTGGGAGGTTCTGGAGTTAGGGTTCAGGTCGGGGCCAGAGGAGAAAGAAAGTACGTTTCGTGGAGAGAGGGAGAGATTGGGGTAGCTCCTGCGGTGAGGGAGAGACGACGGCAAGAGTGAGGAGAAGAAATGGTGATTGAAGAGGCGGCCCCCCGTCCTCAGCATCTTGTGCGGCGACTTTTTGTTTTCCGGCAATCCGGCGTCTTGGCATCATCCCCTTTGAGAAGCACTTAGAAGGGAAAATTACACTTTTGACCCATAAAGTATGGGATCAGTGCTTAAGGTTGCGTTTGTTTTTCTATTTTTCCATTTCCACTCCCAATAAACTGGAATGAGATAAGATGATAATTTTGTTTCTCGTTCTGGAGTATTTCGAAAATAGATACATATTCAATAACAATCATTGTCTTGAATTTTTTTATTTTTTATTTTTATAATTTATAAGAACAGAAACAAGAAATCCGTTTGATAAAAATATTTGTTCTTTTTTTTTCTTGAACTGTAGGTGATGGTGGCCAGTTAACGGTCAATGTGGTGATAGTGGGAATAGTTTTGTGCGAGTGAATATGAAACAATAATTTTGTGTTTCTCATTTTTTTAAGAAAAATAGGAAATAGTTCTAAATTATTGCCAAATTTTTGAAAACAAAAACGTATTTATTAAACATACTTCTGTACATTAATCTCCAAATTTTGAGAGTGCGACCAAAAATCAGGGAGAACTGAAATAATAATTGAATAGGGCCTAAAAAACTGGGGATGTCAATGGTCCGGTCTTATACAAAATTAAAACCGTTGAGTTTTTTTAAATGGTTTTAAAGTGAACCATTTGACCGTATACAAAACAAAAACTAAAACCGTGAAACTTTTAAGATTTTTCAATTTTATAAAAAAATAAAATCAAAATCACGAAACCCAGACTATTATTTTTTATATATAAACAAAAACATAATTAAAATATAAAATATAAATTTCAAAAAATAAAAACAGGCCACAAAACTATTTATTATTACAATAAACATTTCTAACCATAATTAAAATATAACTATAGATAATTATGATAATAATACAAATCAACATCTTCAAAGGAAATACTATCTTAATAATTCGGTTATGCAGTTTGGTTTCGCGATTATTATCGCAAAACCAAAATTAAAATTATAACTAAAACTGTTTAGTTAATTTCAAAAGCAAACAATTCGATTCAGTTTATTCAATTATCCCTCAGTTCAGTTTGATTTTAATTGTAATTCCTATATAAAGGACCAATATTTTGTCGAGTAATTAACTTCTGGTTTGAATTATATTGCACGGAAAATGCAAGTTAAATGTAATGTCGAAACGACGCCGTTGGATCCGAAAGAGACAACGAACGGCATCGTACGTTATTGTTCGTACATGACAGATAAACTCATCATCGCGCAACCCTCTCGCCAACCCATCATACAGTGGAGTATCATCATCATCATTATCGGTGAACTGAAAGTCTTGATCTTCGCTTCCACAAATGTCTTGGTTGGCTCGATCGATCGCCAATTCTCTCAAGCTCGACGACGAAGAAGACGATCGCAATCGCGACAAGACCGATGATTACGGCAACAGTTCCGACAAATCGATCGTACACTATTCGACCGATGATTCGCCGGCGTCGCCTACGTCGCCTTCGCGGGGAGTCAAAGAGGATCTATCCGAGCTCACCAAGACCCTCACTCGCCAATTTTGGGGCGTTGCCTCGTTCCTCGCTCCACCGCCTCAGTCCCCGCCGCCATCTCAGGCCTCCGAATCGGATCACCCTCGCCAGCCGTTTGGTCCCGATCCGGATCCGGAGGTGATTTCCGGTATTCGGAATGACTTTGCGGAGATCGGAGGGAGGTTCAGGAGTGGAATTTCGAAGCTATCGAGTAACATAGCGGTGACGGAGATTACCAAAATGGCATCGAATCTTCTTCAATTGGGACCGGACGGCGATGATTTTGATTCCGCCAGAGGCGCTGTTGGCGTCACTGAGGAAGTGGTGGTTTTCGCGAGGGATATCTCTATGCATCCTGAGACTTGGTTGGACTTCCCTCTGCACGATGATGAAGATGACGAAGGTAGGTGTGATTTTAAATTTTCTACTAATTCATGCGTCTGCCATTACTATCTGTGATTTCGTAATTTGTTGTTTAGAAGTTAGATCTGAATTCTGACTCCAGATGAATTTTCTTGCACATGCTTCATCCTTGAAATTGAATTTACAAGTGAAATGCAGTTCTTTTTGTTGTTTATTGCATACGATCGATCATATTTAGGATCGCTAATTGCTATTACTACTGTATGTTTACGCAATAAACTTTTACAAATTGCTGCTACTTCCTATATTGTGTAAAATTTGCTCATTTCTGGCATGAACAATTGTATACCTACATTGATGGACTTGTTCTCCTTTTCGCCCATTTCGGGATCAGATTTATCAGAAGACATGAGAATTGAGATAAACGACTTCTATACTTAATGGAAGTATAGTATGATGAGCTACTAGTAGTAACTCTGGTAAGAAGGTTGTTCGAGATTTTTCAGTACACTTCCATTCACAATTTGCCATGTGCAAGTAGTTTTCTTTTTAGTGGATGTGAGGCATTTCGTAATACACATGGCAATGATCGAATGGAGGATTGTACCGAATATCTTGTACAACCTTCCTACTAGAGATTTTTTGGTCCTTCTACATGAAGATTATGATATAGATGAGGAAGATTTTCACTTTTAGACTTCACAATATAGATGGGTTGAACAAGTGCGGCGCAATGTTATCCATTGAGAAAAATTCGTCGTTTGCAACTTTGTATTAGATCAATTTTATTTATGTAACGTTCACTTGTGCTTTCGGCGAGAATCAAGCACATTGGTTTCACTTTGAAAGCTATCAATCACATTTTCCATTATGTTACCAGGGGTGGTGTGTGTGGGTGTTTTAAGAAATTTATTGGCATTGGTAAATGCTCTAATCATGAGGATATTTTGATGGCTATGCTATAGGAATCATGCCGAAATCAAGTCATCTTATGTTCTTGTTTTTGGTTTTCATTTCAGAATTTGACATGACTGATGCTCAACAAGAGCATGCTCTGGCTGTAGAACATCTTGCACCAGGATTAGCTGCTCTTAGGATGGAACTTTGCCCAGGCTACATGAGTGAGGCTTGCTTCTGGATGATCTATTTTGTACTTCTGCATCCTAGACTCAGTAGAAATGATGCTCTTCTTTTGTCTACTCCTCAGGTAATTCTACTATGCAGCATACCCACTATTATTATTATTGTTATTTGAATTTTATCCGTCTCTATTTCCCTCAATATAATCTAGTGATTTTTAACGAACCTTGGGTTTTGGAGGTGTTACTATATTTTTTTTGGGGGGCGGATTTACGGTAAGGTGTATCCGGTCAGTTTATGCTCACCCCGACTAATCACCCGCTGGGTGATCTTAAGGGTGCACTCCCCCACATCGACCTAGTGCATTCAGGATTAAATTGAAAATTTAATTCTTAGAGTGCTCCTCAGGAGAATCGAACACTGGTTAACAAGGAAAGAGGCACCTCCCTTTGCCCATCAGACTAACACCTCTTGTGTTGGAGGTGTTACTATACTTTATTCGCACACAAACAAACACTTACACTCGGTCACATTCACATACATGCTTCTATATTCACACTATGAGAACTTCAAGATAATTAGTCTTATGTATACTTTCTTGTTTTTAGTTTTGACATATTTGTTGGATTTGGGTACAACATTGTTGTAGATGGTTTATGTTCCATGCATAAGTAATACTTGAGTGCATACTTAAAAGACAGACATTCCAATTCAGTTGAAGTTACCTAGAGGACCTTCAAATTTGTTTCTTCTTATGCATAAGGATAAAAAAGATGGAACATATTGGTGATAAGCTAGGAAGCACGGAGATGGACATGACACGACACGGACACGACGGAAAATTTTCAAAAATCCCGACACGTACAGGTGCTTTATGTATTTTTTTCCACAAGATAAGATAAGAATGCGTGGATATTTGTTCCCGCTTTCAATGTGCATTTCCCTCTTCCAATGTGCCTCTGCACCATGGTTCCCTCTTACAATGTGCACCAATGTTGACGTTAATGGAGTCTTCTATCCTCCCAAAAACAGACACATTTCAGGTCTGTTTGGCTCCCGCAAGCCTCTTGTACGAAGATAAAATCGCAATTATTGGAAATTATCAATAGAGGAACACAAGGGTTGTGTACGATACGAATGATTCAAAGCTTGGATTTGCGAAGGAGATCTGCCCTGGCCACCACTATCAATTTTCTATTTCTTAAAGTTGCTCTCTCTTTCTCTTTCTCTTTCTCTGATGCAGCAAGGAAGAGAATAAAATGCCAAAAACAGATTCATTATTCAAAGGGCATTTTATTTGCTTTGAAGGAGAAGACTCGATTCGAACTTTGTCTCTCTCTTCTCTCTTAATGAGCTGTATCGGCGTTATGTAACGACCTTTACGCTAAGGCGTAACGAGAGTAGACCCCGTTACGCCCCTGCATTGGCCCTAGACTCCAACACGCTCTTGTGAAGTGTCCGACACGGCTCCCTCACGTGTTGGAAATTAAGAAAAAAAAAGAAAAAATATTGACACGTTTTGACACGTGTCCGAGGCGTGTCGCTGGCGTGTCGGTGTCTGACACGTGTCGGACTATGATACTCTACCCCCGGCGGAGTGTCCGTACTTCCTAGGTGATAAGTGAATAACAAATCATATCCTGCTGTGTTTCCGTTTAGTTCTATTCTTTGAATAGCATGAGACAAAAGTTGGATAGTATTAATTTTGTAAGAGTTGAATGGTGTTTTACACCTTGTGGTTTGTCTTATATGCGCTTTTTACCCTCTATGGTATTTCGGTCACCACTTTGTTGCTTCCCTGTTTTGCAAAAAGTGCAATAGTTAAATTGTTGACAGAAATACGTGAAAAGACAAATTTACCCTTTATCCTATTTTTTATTTTTTCTTTTCTTTTTCTTTTGTTTTACTTATTTTATTTAAGTTTTATTTAATTAGTAAAAATAATACAAGTTATTTTTTAAATAAAGCATATGTCTCAATAGAAAGTTATGTTTTTGACAAAATTTCACTTTTGGGTTTTGACCGTCAAATTTCCAAGAAAAGTTATGCATTGCACTTTTCGCAAAACTATGACAGGGCAAAGTAGTGACCAAAATACTATAGGGGGTAAAGTGCATCTTGGCCAAACTGAGGGGGAATAAAATGTTGTTTACCCATTTTTTAATGTTGTTCCTATGTCCTGGATTCATGTGTACGATCGCATTTGCCACTTCCTCTAGTGAGTTATATCCAAAGTTCGAAAAGATCAAATCTTTGGTGATTTCATCATCTATGATTCATAAAGATCATGGGAATGAGGATGATACCGGAGCCTCCCTGTCTCTTTAGAAGAATAGAAATGACTTCGAAGATGAGTTTATCCTTTTCCTCCTGCCTCTAGTGTCTAGAGTGTAGTGTAGGCTGTATGTCCAATCTCTCTAAGCGAATAAGCTGATGTAAATATTACCTAGTCCATTTTTGGCAGCGTCATTTTTACTTGTCGTCTCACGTAGGAAGGATTTATAGAAACCAATTACCCAACCATTCCCTTAACTTTACGGGATATTTTTCAAGACCCTTCAATGATATGAAGTCAAATGCTAGAAAATGCATTTCTAATTGATAATGCATACTTTAGTGGAGATAATGTTTTTGACCTGGTATACCTACAATGTTGGAGACTTGAAGGCCATTGAAATGTAACTCAAAATTTAGACCGACAATAAAATTTAGGGTTAACACTTTGTGCCCTTGTAATTTGACCGAATTGTATTTTACACTTTTGTAGTATTTTTGTTATTACTTACTCTTCTGTGGTTTACAGTCAAGTGCAACTGTTAAATATTTAACATAATTAAGGGTAATTTCATCATTTAACTTTTAAATTGAGGTTATTTTTGTCATTTTCCTTCAACTAATTTAATAACATCTATTTGAACAATTACCAAAATTCAAGGGTCGCAGGTGTATTTTTTACCCTCCTTCTTCTTCCATTATACACTCCTCCAATGCCGCTCCTTCCTTTGGCGCCGTCCTCCTCCTCTGCTACCAACACACTGTGCTCTCTCTAAGAGGAGACGGTGGCCGTCAGTGGAGGAGCAGGCCATAGGTGTGGTGGTGGTTGGTTGGTCACAGGTGGAGGAGTGGTGGTTGGTTGGTTCGATGTGAAGAGAAAAGGTGAAGGAAGAAGATGATGGAAGAAAGGGTCAAAATACACTTTTGACCCATGTGTTTTAGATGAGATTTGAAATGATCCATTTTAAATTAGTTGAAGGGTATAAACGTCAAGTAACATGAATGACTTATTAATGTTGACGTTTGACCATTAATTTTAATGGAAAATGTAACCGTTGTACTTGAGTCAGAACCATAGGACTAAGTGATAGACGAAAATATCACAGACGTGTAAAGGGCAATTCAGTCAAACCACATAGGGCAAAGTATTATTAATCCTAAAATTTAATAGGAAAAAGGGTTGCAGGCGTGATACAACCACTAGTGTTCTAACAGAGCAAGGTATCAACATCTAGGAGAGGGAGCAGGGACTTGTTGACTTGAAGGTTCAAAGGTTTAGGAGAGGGAGCAGGGACTTGTTGAGTTGAAGGTTCAAAGGTTTAGTAGAGCGCATAAGAAGCATATAATTTTTCTTAGACAAATAAATAATGTGTTTGGTTGGTAGAAAAAGCTTAGTTTGAAGTGATATATTTGATTTTTTAGAGAATTTTTCTCTCGAAAATTGATTTTATGAGAGAGATTTCACGTGCAATTTGCTTTATTTTTTTAGGCTTTTAAACTATACTTTTGTTTTTCATAATAAAGAAGTGAGAACGGATAAATCTCAGTAACACCCAATGTCATTTGGAAAACGTACAAGGACACCTCCTAGTTTTTATAAGCATACATATATACATAAATACGCGCGCATACGCACACGCACACGTGTGTGTGTTCACATAGAAACATATGTATTTTAAAATTTGAAGTTTAGATAAAAAAACTATCGAAGATTTTTATTTTCTGTAAAATGAATGTAGAATTTCTTATTGTTGCATGAATTTTATTTAAAGTATGAAACTTTTAATTTGTCGGAGTCCCAAAATACTCTTGGAGTGTCCTTGTTGGGTTTTAGAAATGATAATTGGTGGTGGTGATATTTTGATAATGAGAGTGGGTGTCCATATAAAATTTTCAAATGACATGGGGTGGAAGTGAAACATATAAAAATATATTTCTCGGTTAATTACACTTTGTCCCTTGTGGTTTGATCGAATTGCACTTCATGCCCTTATGATATTTTCGTCTTATCCTATCCTATGTGGTTTAGACATAGGCGCAAAGCTAAATATTTGATAGAATTGTGTAAAGTGATAGATTTACCCTTATATCCGATTCGACTTGACTTGGGAAATAAAAAAAAGGTAAAAAATAAGACAAACGAATATTATCCAACCAGCGGGTAAACCCGAGGTATAAATGTCAATTAATAATAGTTTATTGATTTTGATTTTTTGAGATTTGACAGTTAACTTCAATGAAAAATGCAACCGTTGCACTTTGGTCTGAATTGCAGGGTTAAGTAATGATGAAAATATTATGGAGGTGTAAAGTACAATTCGGTCAAACACTGGGGGACAACGTGTAATTAACCCTATGTTTTTGGGCTAAAATAGTTGAACAACAATTCTTTTTATGGGGTGCAGCTTTGATATTTGCTTTTTGTTTTAAATAAAAGTACTTTTTTGTTCAGTTATTATTTTTTGATTATGAAAAATACGTAAAAAAAAAAAAAAGTTATCAAACATTGCGTTATCATCCTCTTTTTATTGCATATTGTCCTATTAAAAAGTGCCCAGGTCCAAGGTTTATATAAACCCCATTCTGTGCCCTAGTTGTAGTATTAAAACTCTCTGATGTGCCTGCAGATTCTGAAAGCTAGAGCCCTGCTAACAAATGACTTGAAAAACCGGGGCAAGGCAAAGTCAGGACAAGAGCTGTATGAAACTGGTTCTAAAGATACGGTAACCTCTCACAGCGAAGCGTCTCTTTCTGCTCTAACTGAATCACCAAAACCTAAGACGTCTGAAGCCGATATCGCAACCGAAAAGCACCTTGTCCTAATGACCGACATTCCAATCGTCGACAAATCAGTTATTGAGGAATGGCCGTCAAAACACAAAAGAGACGACGATGACGACGGTGATGATGATTGGTTGAAGGAAGAAGAAAGCACGGAGATGATTGGCGGCTCCACCACCACCACCTCCGCCGTTGCTACCACCACCACCACAATCCCCATTGATGATGAGGACGTATCGTTCAGTGATCTTGAAGAAGACGACGGGGATGCTCCCATGAGCTACAAGAAAGTGACATATTGCTCTGATTCATCAACGAAAGACTCACGAGATTGGGTTCAGCTGGGCAGGAGTTCTACCGACTCCGTCAGGGATAACAACTCGGGTACAGCTGATCGGGCAGGACATGATCAGACAAGTGCCTATAATTCGGACGCTAAGGAATCGAATGATTGGCTTAGTCTCGACGATATCGACGTGGCGTGATATGATATCATTCGATGGAAATTGCCCAAATTTATAACTGGGTTGTGTACGCTACTTAATGTTTTTTTTCCCTTCCCTAATTCTGTGTATAGCTTGGTTATGTTGTTGTTGAATGTTATGATAATCTGTGTATAAGTTGTCTACAGACAGACTGAGTCTGAAAACTTGCAAAATTTGGGTTCGATGATGTACGCGAAAACAAAGATGAAAAACAGAATTGCATGTCGTCGTGGACTCTGTTTTTTAATCTCTATCTACTCTCTCTCTCTCTTAATTAGAGTGAGCACACGTGTCATATAGGCGGTGGATAATCCTTATCCATTTGACTGCAAGGCACTGATTGCTTTGTCGGTCTAGGTTCAAGAACGCAAGAAGCTTGGGGGGGGGACCATGATCAAGTTATTTACACAATAAATATTATTTTAAAAAATATTTTTTGAAAACACGGACACATGAACTTTATTATAATACCCAAACATCCCGGTGTTGGGAATACCTGGACTAAGATCCCGGTATTCCGAACACCGGGATCAAGTATAATATTTTTTTTTCATTTCAAATGATCCCGGCGTTGTAAACGCCGGGATCACTAAATATTATGATCCCGATGTTCACAACACCAGGATCACTTTAATCCCTTTTTTTTTTTTTTCATTGCTAACAGAGAAGAGAGAGAGGAGAAAGACTTTGTTTTTCATTGCTAACAGAGAGGAGAGAGAGAGAGAACGAATGAAGTGACGTGGGTTTCAAGAAAAATGGGGTTTGACAGTTTATACCTCTAAAATTTGACCATTATTTCACTTTGAGCATTTTTTTTCTAGTTTGTACTTTTTTTTTAATTTCGTTTTTTTATAAAGCATTTTTTTTGTTTGTTAATTTTAATTTATTTGATTATTGTAATTTAAATCTAAAAGTGAGACAAACGGTTGGCCGAATAAATCAAACGTTTGACATGTTAAAGTAGTAAAGTAAAAAGTTCTGAAAACTAATACAATCAGTCGACTGACTTGATAAATCAGTCTACTGTTGAAAATAGCGCGTTTAAATTACATGTCTTGATCTAACTTGTCAATCAAATGGGACATCCTGTCGACCAAATTCAATTTGGTCGACAGGATGTCCTATTCGGTCGATCAAATTTAATTTAGTCGACGTGATGTCTCATTCGGTCGACAAAAAATTCAATTCAGTTCACCAAAAATTGATTTTGGTCGACCAAATTCAATTTGGTTTACAAGATGTCCCATTTGATCAACAAAAAATTCAATTCAGTCGACTATATTGAATTTGGTCGACAGGATATCCTATTTGGTCGACCAAAAAATCAATTCGGTCGACCAAATTCAATTTGGTCTACAAGATATCTCATTCAATTGACCAAAAATTCAATTCGGTCGACCAAAAATTCAATTCGGTTGACAGGAGACCAAAAATTGAATTTGATAGGCCAAATTGAATTTGGTCGACATGATGTCCCATTCGGTCGACCAAAAATTCAATTTAGTCGACAAGATATCCCATTCGGTCAACAAAAAATTCAATCATGTTGACCAAATTCAATTTTTTGTCGATCAAATTAAATTTTTTATCGATCGAATGAGACATATTATTGACCAAATTTAATCTAGTCGACCGAATGGGACATTCTATTGACCAAATTCAATATGGTTGACTGAATTAAATTTTTGGTTGATTGAATGAGACATCATGTCGACCAAATTCAATTTGGTCGACCGATGGGATATTCTGTAGATCAAATTGAATTTGGTCGACCAAATTCAATTTTTGGTGAACTGAATTGAATTTTTTGTCGATCGAATGAGACATCCTGTCGACCAAATTGAATTTGGTTGACCAAATTTAATTTTCGGTCGACCGAATAGGATATCCTGTCGCCAAATTCAATTTGGTCGATAAGATGTTTCATTCAGTTGACAAGTTAGATCAAAACATGCAATTTAAACTCACTATTTTCAACGGTCGACTGATTTGTCAAGTCGGTCGACCGACTGAATTAGTTTTCAGAACTTTTTACCTCACTACTTTAACCTGTCAAACGTTTGACTTATTCGATCGACTGTTTGTTTCACTTTTAAATTTAAATTACAACAATCAAAGAAATTAAAATTAACAAATAAAAACATTTCTTTATAAAAAAACGAAATTAAAAAAAAAAAAAAAAAAGAGTACAAACTAGAAAAAAAATGCTCAAAGTGAAATAATGGTCAAATTTTAGAGGTATAAAGTGTCAAAACCCATTTTTCTTGCAACCCACTTCACTTCATTCGTTCTCTCTCTCTCTCTCTCCCCTCTCTGTTAGCAATGAAAAACAAAGGCTTTCTCTCCTCTCTCTCTCTTCTCTGTTAGCAATGAAAAAAAAAAAAAAGGATGAGAGTGATCCCAGTGTTGTGAACACTGGGATCATTCAAATTAAAAACAAAAAAATATATATTTAGTGATACTGGCATTCACAACACCGGGATCATTTGAAATGAAAAAATATATATATTATATTTGATCCCGGTGTTCGGAACACCGGGATCTTAGTTCTGGTATTCCCAACACCGAGATGCTTGGGTTTTGTAATAAAGTTCATATTTGTTTTCGGGAAAATATTTTTTAAAATAATATTTATTGTGTAAAGAAGTCGACCATGATTATTAAATTCTCAGCTATTACCCCATATTTTTTACATATTTTTTTGCTTAGAGTATGTTTAGTTTATAGTTGAAAAGAAAAAGAAAAAAAAGAAAATAATATTTTTATTTATTGTGATTTTTTTTTTTTTTTTAACATAATTTACAATTTAGCGTTGTTTGGTTAAAAAAGAAAAATGAAAAAATAATAAATTATTTTAACATAATTTACTATTTTACCCTCATACATTATAAAAATAAATTAAAAATTGTACGACGAGAGTATTTTAGGGCATCACTGAATCAACCCCTGGGACCCAATCACGTGTCAATTCTCGTAATGACATGGACGCATTTTGGAATCTGCAGCCCTTCGCTAGAATATACGCTAACTAGGGCTCCTCTCTGTAATCTCCTTTGCACCCAAGGAGGTGCAAGGTGCTCCGTAGGGACGTGTTACTCTAAGCTTTGCTCCGTGCGCGTGCCCTAGACGGCCAACTTCAGGGACTCAGCCGTTCATCTCGACCGGCTCCCCAATCTAGATCGCTTCTCATCCAAGACTCCACGGATCTTCACTCTCCTCCACTAACTCACCACCATAGGCCTAATAGAGGCCTGCAGACTTCGCCAAATGAGCCAAAAAGCCCAAGCTCAGTGATTATCTCCTAAACGCTTTGGATTATCGGCTGAACACGTGGTTTCACCTAATTAACCGTGTTTAGACCCGATTAATCATCTCCGATGTCAATATCTACCAGGGGTTATGCAAGCCCGAGGTATGTTTTATTTTATGTGCGAATGTTTTGAGTTCATTTGTTTACTTGACGTATTTCTATACTTTTTTTTTTCTGAGCTCTTATTCTCACGCTGGAAAGGTTTCGCCGGAACAAATCCCTGCTCGAGCTTTCTGTAGGTACCACTTCCCAAGGAGTAGAACTCTGGGCATAGCAAGTCAGTCCCTCCAGGACCCAGTACAACTCATGTGAAGAATTTCCAACCGTCAATTCCACCTCAGCAAAAAGATGTTTGTCACCTGACTGGACCATACTCAAGGTGTGTACCAATTTTATACACTAACATTATATTATCAATGGTATAATTATAATTTTATTAATTTTTCATTACTTCCTTTTATTTTTCTCTCATATTTGTAAGGAAAAAAATTATCTCAAAAATTGTGTTTTTTTCATCCTATTTTTTTTCCTCCTATTTTCCATCAAACCAAACAAGGTTTTATTTTTTATTTTTCTTTTCATCCATTTTTCACCCAATCAATCGCACCCTTAGAGTCCTTTTCTTTTAGGAAAATTATACTTTTGACCCTTAGGTGGCGTTTGGTAACTATTTCTATTTCTATTCCAGCAGTGGGATGGGGATGAGATGAGAATTTTGTTTTTTTCTTGGGAGTAGAATCGCGTTTGGTAACGATAATTATTTTTTTTGTTTTGGGAAGAGAATTGTGTTTGGTAACGATTTTATCCTACTCTTTTTTCTTTTTTTTTGGCTGGACGGCGGTGGCGCCGGCGTCGGCAACGGACGGAAGGCAATGGTGCCAGCGCCGGCGCCGACGATAGATGAAAGGCAATGGTGCCGCCGCCAGCAACGGCCGGACAACGGTGGCGGGTGGGTGATAGTGGCCGGCTGCCGGAAGTGGCCGGAAAGTTTCCGGCCAGACGGTGACCGGCGGCGGCGGCAGATGGTGGTTGACCAACGGGTGAACAGTGACTGTGTGTTTTGGGAATAATGAGAAACAACTTTTTTTTGTTTCTCATTTCTTAAGAAAAAAATGGGCACAATTCTCAAATGGGAATGAAATGGAAACGGAAACAAAAATTACCAAACGCTATTCTCAAACAGAATTCCCAAAAATCTGGGAATGGGATCGGAATTTCTGGAATGGAAACGGTTACCAAACGGGGCCTTAATTTTTAGAGCGAGTGTATAAGGTGCCGTTTGGTTAGTGTTTTTGCTTTTTTGTTTTTGCGTTCTAATAAATTGGGATAAGAATTATGTTTTTCATTTTGGAGTATTTCAGAAACAAAAACATGTTTGGTAACGTCCATTGTCTTGAAATTATTTCTTTTAATTTATGAGAACAGAAACAAAAAACACGTTTGGTTGCAACTTCTTTTTCCCTTTCAAATGTATGGTGGTCGGAAGGATGGTGGTGTGGTAGGAGTGTATAAGAATCAACATTTTTTTTTTATTTCTCAGATTTTTAAGGAATTCTGGAATTACTCTCAAAATTTTGAGAATTGAAACATGCTTACTAAATACGATTCTATACATTAATCCCAATATTTTAAGAACATGAATAGAAATTAGGGAGCGTAACCAGTAGGTTTAGAGTTGGTATAAATTTGACCCTATTATTAACTCTCTTAAAATCTGGAAGGAAATCATGAAATACGATATTTTTGGGCAATGCTGCCAACCAACGATGACACAAATAATCAGTCTCGCAGAACAATAGGATTTTTTTAGTCAAGAGAAGGAAAAAAAAAAAAAAGATCTTGTACAAGTGCCTAAATTGTTCATGTGAAATTAGTTATACTTACGGTGATAAAATTACTCACAAAATTAATATTTTGTGTTTTGCACGTGCACATTTTCGTCTATATGTTAACCGACAACAAAATTGACACCAAGTCCAAACCCGAGAGTCAAATTTATTGTTTCATAAATATAGGGACTAATTAGACACCCATCTCAATTTTTAGGATTTTTTTGCCATGATCCAAATTTTTGAATTCACTGTTTATCCAACCCAATTAATACAATAATTCTTTAATAAGTTCGATAATTTTGTGAAAAGTCCAAATTCATTACATGCCATTAAAATTACTATAACTTTTTATATGAAAAAATTATAATGACATTCACATAGTGCAATAACTTTATATTTATGAAAAAAAAATATTGTAATACATAAATTGCACGAACAAAATTTTTAAATTCGTAAACTATTTAAAAAGAACCCTCAAAATTTAAGGATAAAAGGGCAATTTTCCAATCAATCAAAAATCTTACAAGCTTCAATGGATGTTAAATATTTAAATCCGAAATATAATTCAGAGGCTTTATGTGTAATGACCCCAGGCCAGACTAATTTGAACCAAGAACACCCAAAAAATAACCATGCGATGAAGAAAGATGCGCATTGAAGACGATATAACCACCAACATAGTATAACTCGAGTAATAAAACATAAAATTTGTTTGAGTTAAATCAATTAAGAGACCTCTGCAAGGTTAGGGGTTCGAGCCTGCAAAAAAATACTTGTTAAGACGGATAGCCACGCACTCCGAACGAGATTAGTTTCACAGCCTGTGTAGACATGGACACAATAAAGACAATATAGCCACTAATATAATGTAGTTCAAATAGTAAGACTTACTTGAGTTAAAACAGTTAAGAGATCTTTGTAAGGTCAGGAGTTCGAACTTGTGGAAAAACACTTATTGAAAGAGACAGTCATGAATCTTGAACGAGATTAGTCTCACACCCTATGTTGGTGTGAAGATACGAGTTCTTTACCTAATAAATATTTTTTTTTTAAAAAAATCCTGACAACACGCGTATTTAAACTTATTTACCAGGCCCGAGTATCCCGATGTTTGGAACACCGGGACCATTTGTATTTTTTTTTAAATTTTTTTGGTCTCGGCGTTCTGAATGCCGGAACAAAAAAATAATAATACAAATGGTGTTAAAACACTGTTTGTTTGTTTGGCTTGGTCCCGACGTTCACAACGCTGGGACTAAGTCCCCCCCTTTTTTTTTTGTTTGCCAAGAGAGAGAGAGAGAGAGAGCAGATAGAGAGAGAGAGCCCAGAGAGAGAGAGAGCACCGGGCTTGGTCCCAGTGTTCACAATGCCAGGACTAAGTCCCTTTTCTTTTCTTTTTTGTTTGCCAAGAGAGAGAGAGGAGAGAGAGAGAGCACACAGAGAGAGACAAAATAAAAAAGAGATGGTTTCATTTTGATCAATTGTTTGACATTTTATACCTTTACGGCTCGTTTGGTAGGACGGAATGAAATGAAGGTGAAATGAAAGTAAAGAAGTAATGGAATGAAATTGTCAATAGAATTACCATTCCATTCTCTTGTTTGGTTAATATAGAATGAAGGAATGAATGGAATAGTAAAATATTGTAAAATTTCCATTATACCCTTATTAAATTATTATTTCATTATCTTATTTGGTTGGTATGAAATGAGTGAAGGAATGAAATAAAATATAATAAAATTATAATTATGCCCTTATAATAAAATTTTAATATATTTCACTATTCCATTCTTTCCCTCATTTTATTATATTTTACTATTACATTAATTTTAAGTTTTTGTTCTCAATTTTCAGTTTTTATTCTCTAATTTCTGTTTCTGTTCTTAATTTTCAGTTTCCGTTCTCAATTTTCTGTTATCTTGTTGAATTCCACATCGCTTGTGTTACTTGATCCTGAGCTATACATAAAGCCAAGGGCAATCTTCCTCTTATAAGGCATCTTTTGAGAGTGAGTTAGGCCCATTAAAATTTTTACATGGTATCAGAGCTAGACTTTTATCTGATAGTGGACGTGTTAAATCCAAATCAATGATGGGCCCCCGATATCCGTTCGCAGTGGTTTGTCAAAAAGTCCACCCTGCGCGTGAGGGGGCGTGTTGAATCCCACATTGATGTTGGGCCTCCTGATATCCGTTCGCAGTGGTTTGTCAAAGTCCACTCTCCGCGTGAGGGAGCGTGTTAAATCCCACATCGCTTATGTTACCTGATCCTAAGTTATACATAAAGCCAAGGGCAATCCTCCTCTTATAAGGCGTCTTTTGAGAGTGAATTAGGCCCATTAAAATTTCTACATATCTAATTTTCTGTTTTTGTTCTAATTTTCAGTTTATGTTATCAATTTTTTTATTTTTGTTCTCAATTTTCAGTTTATGTTCTCAATTTTCTATTTCTGTTCTCAATTTTTTGTTCTCAATTTTCTGTTTCTATTCCCAATTTTTTGTTTTCTAATTTCTGTTTCTGTTATCAATTTTTAATTTTTGTTCTCAATTTTCAAGCGCTTAATTACAAGGACTATTATGTAATTTAAGATGTTAATTCCATTGAGTTGGAATCCCATTCCACCCAATTTTATTCCAATGGAATTACAAAAGTAATTCTATTGGAGAACCAAACAACGGAATAAAAATCAAGGGCGGAATACGATTCCATTCCACCCCGATTCCGTCCAACCAAACTTGCCGTAAATGTATAAAATGTCAAACAATTTATCAAAATGAAACCATCTTTTCTTTTTTTTTTTTTTTTTTTATTTCGTCTCTATGTGCGCTCTCTCTTGGCAAACAAAAAAAGAAAAGAAAAAAAAAGGGACTTAGTCCCGGCATTGTGAATGCCGGGACCAAGCCCGGTGCTCTCTCTCTCTCTATCTGCTCTCTCTCTCTCTCTCTCTCTTGGCAAACAAAAAAAAAGGGGGACTTAGTCTCAGCGTTGTGAACGTCGGGACCAAGCCAAACAAACAAACGGTGTTTTAACACCGTTTGTATTTTTTTTTTTCGTTCCGGCGTTCAGAACGCCGAGACCAAAAAAATTAAAAATAAAATAAAAATGATCCCGTTGTTTCGAACACTGGGATATTCGGATCTGGTAAATAAGCTTAAATACGCATGTTGTCAGGATTTTTTTTTTTTTTTTTAAATATTTATTAAGTAAAGAACTTACTCGTGGTATAAAAAAATATATATATATATAGCCGCCGCAACTTCCCAGCGGATCAACTCTATTGTCTCGCTCTCTCCTCCCTCATCCCTCTCTCTCTCCTCCCTCTCTCTCATCCCTCTCTCTCCTCCGGAGCTTCGTACAGAACACCTTTTCCCTCCCCCGCACGGGTCGCCATTTTTTCTTCTTCCTATCACAACTGATTCTACGTCATCCCTCTCTCTCTCGCTGTCTATAATATACACATAAACCCAGATGATTATTGTTCTTAAATGCTCGTCTTTCCACCAACCTGCGAATGAAATCGCAGCAGCAGCGCACTAAAATCCTCAATTGAGTCCCAGAAGACCTTCAATTCGATCGAAAACATGTATATTACAGATTCGGATTTGATACAGAAGGGTTTGGATTATACGCGAAGAAGGAAGAAGTGGGTGTTCCTCTTTGCAGCTCTGGGTTTCACGGGCTATGGCGCATACAGGGTTTATCACTCGCCGTCTGTCGTTAGGAAGAGGAAGAAATTGGGGAAGCTTTTTGGTGCCCTAATTTCTATTTCTGAATTGGTTTCAGATTCCGCCGACGCAATCGGCGTTGTATCCAGAGATCTAAAACTGTTCCTACAATCGGATTCCGATCAAATCCCCAACAGTTTGAAGCAAATCTCCAAGATTGCTTGCTCCGACGAGTTTTCCTACTCCGTTATGAGGGTTACAAGAGCTTTAACCGTCGGAATTCTCCGTGGGTACAACTCCGGCGACCCATCAACTGGGGATTCAACCTTTTCCGATCGGGTTTTCGACAGGCTTTTCTCCGCCGCCGGCTCTGGTTTTGCTTCCGTCGTCGTCGGGAGCTTTGCCAGGAACTTGGTCATGGCGATCTATTCCAACGCCAAATTCAACGGCGATCCGGATTCCGAGAGATGGGTCGACGTTCTGTGCGACGATAGATTCAAAGAACTCATCGCCGACTGTATCCAAACCTTCGTCAGCACCGCCGTCGCCGTTTATCTCGACAGAACCGCCGACATTAATCCCTACGACGAGATCTTCTCAGGCCTGACAAATCCAAAACATGAAAAGCAGACAAAAGAGGCTCTGACAGCAATCTGTAATGGCGCAGTCCATACTCTAATCACAACTTCTCACCAAGTCATGACCCATCAAGATTCAGACTCAAATTCTTCTTACACAGATGATCATGACCATGGTCATGATGGGATTCAATCGAACTTGAAAAAACCAAGAAATTCGGGCAGTGATTGGGGGAGGAAGATGTCTACTACATTGGCAATTCCGAGCAATAGGAGGTTTCTTCTTGATCTGACCGGTAGGGTTACATTCGAGACCGTTAGATCATTAATGGAGGTTGTGTTTGAGAAATCCTATGATGTAATGCGAGGTGGTTGTGATGCAATTCACGACGAGGTTATCGAGAGAGGGGTCGAGGTTTACAGGCACATAACGTCGAAATCGTCGGCTGTTCTTACCATATGTCTCTCTCTTTGTCTGCATATTTTGGACAGCCCTTGGATTCTTGTTCCTGCTTAAAGCTGCCTGTTCTTAGTAACATTCTTTAATTTTATTGTAATTTTTTTTTCCTATTCTAAGCTGTCTAGAATGAATTTGTTGCTTCCCTCTTGGGTGTGTGTGTTTTTCTAGAGAGAGGAGAGAGAGGGGGAGCTGAAGAAGAAATTTCAGGCAATGCAATGGATCCATTTTAGTTTCTTTGTATTGTGAACAATAACAAAATTGTATAAATTTATATGTGATGAAGGTATTTATCCCTTTTTATGAACTACCCAAAATCAAATATTACCCAAACACATCCTTAGCGTCCCTTTGCTAGTCTAAATCATACTATTTTTTTTATATGAATTGATATACAACTGTTTTAGTTTAGTTAATTTTTGTGTGATTCTTGATGAACAGTCGACAATTTATACTTTTTGCCCATTCAACAATTTTATTAAAATCCAAGAAAGTCGTTGCAAGTTTCATCAGTTTATGTCGTGCAGTGACTTTAAACTTATTATAGAATTATAGACTTCTCAAAAAGTTATTGTGATGAATAGTGAGTTACAAAATTTAGGACCCATGTAAAAAATACCCCAATTTTTAAAACTATTTTAACTCGTAAAAAATACCCCAATTTTTAAAACTATTTTAACTCCAATTCCATGAGAAAATAGCATCTAAATTAGAACAAAAACGATTAGCTAACTACTTCAACTATCTTTAATTTTTACAACCAAACACATAACTACAACAATTCATAAATTGCCTAGTTGAAAAATAGTACAATTTAAGAATTAAAGGACCGCCAAACGGGCCCTTAGAGTCGGCTTCATTGCAAAATTTGATACCCACGTAAAAAAACCCAAAATTTTAAGCTCTTTTCACGACAAAATAGCATCTAAATTCGAACTGAAACGATTAGCTAGCTACTTCAACTATCTTTAATTTTTACAACCAAACATTGAACTACAACAATTCATGAATTGACTAATTGAAAAATAGTACAATTTACGAATTGAAGGACCATCAAACGAGCACTTAGAGCCGGCTTCATTGCAAAATTGGAGGCCCACAAAAAACACACACCAATTTTTAAGCTATTTTCACTCTAATTTCACAAGAAAATAAAATCTAAATGAACTAAAACAATTAGCTAGCTACTTCGGCTATCTTTTATTTTTACAACCAAACACTGAACTACAACCATTCATAAATTGACTAATTGAAAAACAGTACAATTTACGAATAGAAGGACCGCCAAACGGGCCCTTAGAATCGGATTCATTTTTGTTTTTCTATTGAGAATTTGTAACTTAAAACAATTTTGAGGAGAACATGTATGAAAATAAGGTGAGAAAATTTAATTGGAAACAAAAACCTGTTTAAGAGGTGGAGGTGGAGGTGGAGGAGTCAGTCTCTTTTGTTGCTGCATCTTCTTCAAGTTTCTTCTTCCAATATTCATCAAGTGGAGGTCCAAATATTGCTTTCCCAGAAACAACTCCAATCCTACATATTACACATAGAACCCCACCCAAATAAGACTAATAAAAAATAATAATCATAAATAAATAAAAATAAAATTTGATGCAGAATTCCTAATGATAATAGATAATTGTATCTGGGTCATGATCAACTGGATTTATTACACAAAATCTTACATATATATCATGGATAGAGAAACTTGTAATTAGTATATTTCATAGTCCTAGGAATATGCAAGAACCGTTAATATCATTCCATTGTATAAATGATTCTTTAATTGTAGGGAATTTAGTACAACTTCTTTGAATGAATCTCATTAGTTGCAATCAATTAAAAAAATATAATGTAATTCCAAGTTTTAATTACATATCAATTTTTTCAAAAAAAGTATGAATCAAATGTAACAATTTAATTGCGTGTTCCATTTGTGTACAATGAGAAACAATTGTAACAGTCCAGTGATCAGAGATTTAAGTATCGATCGTTACGTAGCGTAATAGCCGATATGTAATGTATTTTTGGCCCTTTGTTACCGTTATGGGCCGATAAATTGGCTGCAAGCCGATTCACGTGCAAATCAGGTCGTCATGGTACAGTATCGGGGCATAATGGCATGTAACGGGCCCAACGAGTGTTAACGCTTTAATGGCCGTAGTGTCCGATACAGCATATTTGCACCTAGACAACACTCTTTCCTAGCACCCAGCCCTTCTCCATCCCTCCTCCAACTCAACCAACCAAGTTTCAACTAGATCCAGGCTATCCAACCCTACTCCACTCCATTTTCAGCCAAATCTGAGCCTTCCACTCCATTTTCAACCAAATTCAAGCATTTCTAGCAGGATTTCTTCATCAAAATAACAAGATTTCTCCATTTTCGGCTTAGATTTGTAGATCTATAATATTTGTATATGGTAATATGATGTACAATTTACTTTTTTATATGTTTGTGTAACATATCTTTTGTGTTGTCACGGATCTTCTATTTTTTATTTTTTATTTTTTTTGAGATTGTTCAGTATAACCGTTCCTAATTTTTATTTCTCATTTTTTAATTTTTTTTTTAATGTGTTGTCTACATAGTTAAATGACATAATATCTATTAGAATGTGTTTATTAAAAATCAAATGAGTAGAACAATCACAATTATTGAGTTTAAGATTTTGTAGTGATTTTAAAAAATTCACGACCATTATGGCTGATTCTCATTACGGATCGACTGATACTCCTGACATCGTTACATAGCGACCATTACCGTTACGTAACCAGATACCGCGATTTAAAAACTTAGCAGTGATATTATAAATCTGCATTGTTACAGATTTTATAGTTACATTATAACTTGTTTCTGCTATTCACTTATATTTTTGTAGAATGTAATTGTACTGTTACAGAAAAACTATTGTTGTAATGTGTTTTTTTTCTAAATAAAAATGAAAACGTGAGTTTTGTTTTTTAAAGGGAAACATAACATGTTCGAAATTGGAAATGACAAATTGAGAAAAAAGGTTGATTCTTAAGATATGATTTAGGGTTTTAATCAGTAGATTGATCCCACACAATCAATGCTCCAAACAATTTTGATATTTCAATATATTAAACTCGTATCCACCAAACAATTAAGGGGGTAAAAATATGAAAATAGGCGTTCCTAGAATTCAGAATGGGACTAATTCTAAATATTTCTTTATAGAAAAATGTTTGAAAAAGTTATAATTCAAGACATGAAATTAAAAACAGATTAATCTCTTGCAATAGGATAAACAATAAATTTTCCTATTTTTCAAATGACTTATTCAATTATGACAGATCAAATTTGAAGTCTTGAAGATGATCGGTGTGTGCAAGGAGCATGTACAACATGTTCGTAGGAGTTTGAAAAAATGTAAAACTTGACAAGCTCTTTTCATGGACAAAGTGAGTGATAATTCATGGATCCAGACAACGAGAAATTTCATTAGAATTTGTTGGTGACGGAAATGGGCCGACTAGTAGTATGGTCTGGACACCCTCGGATCGAGGGAGATGGTGCTTGAGTGATCCTTGTCGTCTCTTGTGCATCGCAGCCGAGTTGGACAGGCGTAATCCGACTTACGTCCGAGCCCAGGTCTCGTGTTCCTGGCCTGATGCTCATTGCCGTTGTCCGGGTCGAGCTCCAATTTGTCACCTGCACACAGGACGAGCCGGGTTTTTCTCGGCATGTCTCCTCCGGCGTGAAAGTAAGAGTCCAGGGTAGAAATTTAGATTGGAAAGTCACTGTTACTTCGATCTGTCATGCGTTCCTGGGGAGAACGACCGGACTTGCGCCCCACCCAAGGGGTTTATCACCTGAGAGGGAAACTCCACCATAGGTCGCTTAGATAGGTCGAGGTAACAATAACTTTCCGATTTAAATTTCTACCCCAAGCTCTTACTCTCACGCCGAAAAGGACATGCCGGGAAAAACCCGGTCCATCCTGTGTGCAAGTGACAAATTGGAGCTCAGCCTGGACAACAGCAAGGAGCATCAGGTTAGGAACATGAGACCCGGGCTCGGACTTAGGTCGGATTACACCTGTCCAACTCGGCTACGATACACAAGAGACGATAAGGATCACTCAAGCACCATCTCCCTTTTCTCCGATCGGAGGGTGTCCAGACCATACTTCTGGTCAGCCCATTTCTGACACCAACATAATTAATTCACATGTTCTTGGTTGTGAATTCGACGTCCAACATTGAGGATTCAGCTTTACTCGATTAGATAGATTCTTACATGTATCATTCAACCAACAAATGATACTTCTATCTATAATCTCTTAATCTATAACTGTTGATATTTAAATATTTAGTTTCTTTTCTTTTTATGCAGTCCTATATCCAAAACTACGCCCATTTGGTTGTCTAAATTATCCTATTTTATGAATTAGCTTATTTTTTTATGAAATGATTTGTGTATTTCTCCATCCACCTATGATTTAATCAAATTTGTATATTGTTCTTCAGTTTAATTGATTTTTTTACTGTATTTTACTCCAATTACATTAAAAAACACATCCACACTAGAACTAAAATGATTAGGTATTCCCTGTGGATATGCTTATATTAATCACTACATTCATCAAACTGAAAGATAAAATGAAGTGAAATCAGTAATTAAAGCTACCTATTTGAATTCAAACAATTGCATTTCCGATTATCTTCTCGCTCTCGGAAGCTGAATTTCATGAATCTGTCAAACGAATTAGGGCAGTATAATTTCAATTTTCCGGCATTCTTGATTCGATTCATGTTTCGCTAATACTCGGGTTCGTCTAGTGAAGGCTAACGTTAGCAAAATCATCTCAGTTCGTGAGCGTGTTTTCAGAGAAAATCATCATTCAGGGAAAAGGAATAAAGATCACAAACGAAAAGTTCTCATCATCTGAGGGCGAATCGCAGGCCGACGATCGACAAATCGAGATTCATTTCATGTAAAAATAATTCATACATACATCAAATACGATACACGAAGAAGGAAAAGGAGAAGGAGAGAGCTTACACGACGGCGCCGACGACCATCGGCAGTGACAGAAACCTTCTTCTACTGAACATTCTCCTCTACTCCCTCCTTCCCCCCTGCAAAGCTCGGCCGCTTTCTCTCCGATTTGATTTCCCGGTTGATGCCGGAACCGACCCCCTTCAAATGGATCCAAAGCCCACTGCATTGTCCATTAATAACCAGTTGGGCCTTAATAGTAAAGGAGCCGGTTGCGGTATAAACTATTTTTAAATTTTCAAAAAATTATTTATTCATGCATGTTTTATTTTATTTTTACTTTTTAAGATTTTTTTTTGGTACAAAACATGTTATTTTTAAAATCAATTATTATTTTTTCACTTAAAAAAAAAAAAAAAAAAAAACTTGAAAATCATTACTAAACAATGCGTTGGATTCCAACTCCTCAGACTGAGGGATCAAGAGAGTACGCCGCCGGTCAGGAGTCACCTTCCACTCTGAACTGTTGATAATTACTGTTGTCTTTTTCTTTTTTCTTTTTTTCTATTATGTATTGACTTCTTTTTTGTATTGAGACATTATGTATTTATATATTTTTTTGTATCTCAATTTTCCTAGACGCGATGGTGTGTTATGTTTGTATATTTCTTTATGACATATATATGTGTGTTATCAGGGTTTATCTGTAATCATCTCCCTTTTTCTTTGGCTGATTCATTATTCTTTTTATTACTCTTTTAAAAATCTAATTAATTATTTTTGTATTAGATTTTGACCGTTGGATTTTGAGGTTACCTATGACAAGTACTTTTTAAAAATTAAATAAAAATAAAAGTGGAATTTCGCCTATTTCATCCAAAAATTTAATAAAATTTTTAATTTTATCAAATTTTAAGTTTATTCTGTTAATTTAAAAACAAAAAGAATTTAGTTTCTCATTTTGTTGAAAAATATAAGTATGTTAAGTGGAGGAGAGTAAAGAGATAATTAAACCATGTAGGAGATAAAAGATAATTTACCTTTTATATTATGTAATGTTTAAAACACTAGCTACTCAATATTAGTATTATGGTTGTTCATGGGTCCAGAGGTTTGTCCAATTTATTACTTATTTTTTAGGGTTTGAGAGTCCAACGATCATGCTAGGACTTTGAATTTTATGCCAGCCAATTTTTAAGACCAGATAAAGGCCAAATTTTTAGGATTGGCATGAATTAGCCCGGTCATTTATCATTAATTGAAATCAATTATAAAGATTTTTGCCACGAGCCCCAATTTTGGGGGTCAATATTCATTAAACTTACGCTTTTTTAAGTTTGGCCTCAAAATCAAAAAAAGAATTATTTTGCTACCAAAGATTCATTTTATGACCACAAAACCTTATTTCTAAATTGTTTTTCACTCTTCTAAAGTTGAAGCGAATCGTTTGGTTCATCGAAGAAGTCCATTGTCTCACTTCTTCCCTCACCATCTAGCTATGATGAGAGAATCCTTTACATTATATTTGTGTCAATCACATTTTTTCTTTGCTACGAAGATCGTTGCGTTAGGACCTCGTTTGGATGGTGAATGTCGAGATTATTTTTTTGTTGTTAGTTTTTTTTTCAAATGTAAGGTAGGATTCAATCCAAGATAACATCGAATTCTCTTTTTGTTTTTCACAGCTACTCTTGTACTCCCTCTCCTCCACTCTCAAAGAAATCAATAAAGAAAGGAAGAAAAATATTGGGTTAATTACACTTTATCCCTTTGTGGTTTGGTCGATTTGTACTTTGTCCCCTTATGGTTTAAACGTCGTCACTTATCCCCCTTATAGTATTGAACTTAAGTGCCACGGTTAAAATTAGGGGTAATTGTGTCTGTTCACTTTAAAATTAAAGGTAATTTTGTCATTTTGTTTAAATAATTCAAGGGATCTATTTGCAAAAATTTTAAAAACTAAAAGGGTCAAAATGTATTTTTCCCTAAAACGTTTCTCTGCTCCGACGACTCCGATGACGAAGTTTGCTCCGGCGAACTTCCGACGTCTTCTTTCTCTCTCTTTTGGGTACCAACCACCCCCAACCCAACCATCCAACGTCGCCGGTCACCCCCAACCCAGCCATCCACACCGTCGATTTCGAAATCGATCACAACCCAACCATATACATACATATACATATACATATACATACACATACGAACTAGGGCTTCGAAATCGATTTCGAAACTGGGTTTCGATTTCAAAATCGAAATCAAAACGGAGAAACGACGAAAAGGGTTTTTCGATTTCGAAATCGAAATCCAGTTTCGATTTTGATTTCGAACGTGACAGCGAAGATGAAAAAGAAGACGAAGACGACGGCGAAGACGGAGAAGAAGACGAACGTGAGGGTTGAGGGTTTCGATTTTGATTTCAAAATCGAAATCGAAATGGAGAGCAGACGGCCAAGAAGGAGAGCAGACAAAGAAGACGAAGTTTCCGTACTGGTGGTGGTGGTTTTTTGTGTGTATATGTGTGTGTGTGTGTGTATATATATATATATATATATAGAGAGAGAGAGAGAGAGAGAGAGAGAGAGAGAGAGAAAGAGATAAGGTGATGATAGTGTGGTTGGCGTGGTGTAGTAGTGGCCGTCGGAGAACCGGAGAATCCCCGCCGGAGAGAGAGTGTTCACCAGAGATGGCGGACAGAGCAATGGAAAGAGAGAAGGGAAGAAGATGAAATAGAAAATGCACAATAGCCCCTTAAGTTTTTGAATATACAAAAACAGTTCTTACAAAATGTTTTAAAGGTATAAACGTCATTTCACACTATTTAACGGATTTTGGTTAACTCTCATCCGTTGACCGTTAGAGTTAATGGAAAACTTAACCGTTGCACTTAGACCCAAGACCACAGGGGGATAAGTGGCGATGTTTGAACCACAGGGAGGTAAAGTGCAAATGGGTCAAACCACAGGGGGATAAAGTGTAATTAACCCAAAAATATTTTTTCCCTCTTTGTTCTACTCTAAGGTTGTGTTTGGGTAAGGGATTTGGGGGAAGGATTTGATTTGTTTAGAGGATTTCAAAATCCTTTTATGACAAATCATTTATTTGGATAGTTATAGGGAGAAATTTGTAAAATCCATTTTATCTTAAAAAAGGGTAAAGGGAGTCATTTTGAAATCCACTCTATCTTGGTATCATTTGCCAAATTCCTCCATCGAAGGATTTGTGAAATCAATCCCTCATCTTCTTCGCAACCCTCCTCCTGCTTCTTCGTCGTCCGTTTCTTCTTTCATTTGCTTCGTCAACGCCGTCGTCCATTGATCTGCGCTGCGTTTTCCTTCTTCCGCTTCTTCGTCATCCATCGTCTTCTTCTTCGGAGCCCTAACATTGATCTGCACTGCGTTTATTTGTCGCTGTCGTCCACCTTTGCTCCATCAGTTACCATCGCCGTTGTCCATCGTTCTTCGTGGCCGTTGCCTTCGTTATTTAGGTTCGTTTTCAATGACAAATTTCGACGAGTATAGGGGGAGGTGAACGATATCAATCTCTCCATTTTTTCTATTTTCTTCTCGAATTCTCTCGACTAATGTTCCAATTTTAATTAATGATACCCATTTTGAGATTGATGTAAACCGGATAAAAAAAATTCAAATGGTATTTGCTGGATTTGTGTTCGAATTGGGTGACGGTGTTACAGATTTGTTCAATAGACGCCCCCAATTCTTTGTCACAACTATAACTAGATTGATTCTCTACATTGTTCTCATCATCTGTCCTTTCATTGGTCAACCATTTTCATCAGAGAGAGAGAGAGACCAATATGGCACGGCAGTAGAAGACGGTGGTAGTGGTGGAGCGTCGAAGGAGAAGAACAGAGAACAAAGAAGGGGAATTTTTTTTTTTTTTTTTTCACAAATACTTTACTTATCCAAACAAGAGAATTACACGATCAAATTCTTCATCTAAAATAGTTATTCAAATAAAAGATTTGTAAAATGATGGAATTTTAAAATAATGAATTTCGAAATCTCATCATTTTGTAAATACTTAGATTTGTTAAATCCCATATCCAAAGGAAACCTAAATTTTTATCTCATTTCCCTTTGTTTTTTCCTCCAAGTTCTTACAGATAGGGAAAAGCAACTGATTTTTTTTTTTGGTTGGTTGTTATTGTTGCTCTTTGTTTATATTCCTTGTAATAAGTGTTGCGCATTTTATTCCACTTATCATGTTGGAACCTCGTAACATTCATATAATCAAGAATAATGAGAAACGCGATTATTTGGTTGATGCCTGTAAGGTGTTCAATGAAATGCCTGAATGAGATGTATGTGGCGTTTGGTAACCGGTTCTGTTTCCATTCCAGCAGTGGGATGAGAATGGGATGAGATTTTTTTTTTTTTTTTTTTTTAGAGTAGAATCGCGTTTGGTAACGATAATTTTTTTTATTTTGTTTTGGGAATGAAATTGTGTTTGGTAACGATTTTATCCTAAAATCTTTTTTTTTTTTTTCTTTCTGTCTTGGCCTGACGGCGGTGGCTCCGGCGCCGGAGACGGTGGTGGCCCCCTGGCACCGGTGATGACCGGATGGCGGTGGCGCCGGCGACGCTGGCCGGAAGGCAATGGCGCCGTCGCCGGCGACGGCCGGTAGCGGCGGAGGCGGTGGACGATAGTCGGCCGGTAGGTGAACAATGACCATGTGTTTTGAGAATGAAATGGGAATAATGAGAAACAACTTTTTTTTATTTCTCATTTCTTAAGAAAAAAGTGGGCACAATTCTCAAATGGGAATAAAATGGAAACGGAAACAAAAATTACCAAACGCTATTCCCAAAAATTTGGAAATGGAATGGAAATTTCTGGAATGGAAATGGTTACCAAACGGGCCATAGTTTCTTGGAATTCAATGGTGGCTGGATATGCTCAAAGGGAATGACTCGATGGTGCATTAAACATTTGTAGAGATATAGAATCGTAAAAAGAAAAATTTCGATGTTGATACTAACGGCATGTTTGGTTGGATGGAATCGAGGGCGGAATGGAATTGCATTCCGCCCTCGATTCCTATTCCGTTGTTTGGTTCTCCAATGGAATGAAATTGGATGGAATGAGATTACACGACGGCGCCGACGACCATCGGCAGTGACAGAAACCTTCTTCTACTGAACATTCTCCTCTACTCCCTCCTTACCCCCTGCAACGCTCGGCCGCTTTCTCTCCGATTTGATTTCCCGGTTGATGCCGGAACCGACCCCCTTCAAATGGATCCAAAGCCCACTGCATTGTCCATTAATAACCAGTTGGGCCTTAATAGTAAAGGAGCCGGTTGCGGTATAAACTATTTTTAAATTTTCAAAAAATTATTTATTCATGCATGTTTTTATTTTATTTTTACTTTTTAAGAATTTTTTTTGGTACAAAACAAGTTATTTTTAAAATCAATTATTATTTTTTCACTTAAAAACTAAAAAAAAAAAAAACTTGAAAATTATTACTAAACAATGTGTTAGATTCCGACTCCTCAGACTGAGGGATCGATGGAGTCCGCCGCCATTCAAAAGCCACCTTCCATTCCGAACTGTTGAGAATTACTGTTGTCTTTTTTTTTTGCTATTATGTATTGACTTCTTTTTTGTATTGAGACATTATGTATTTATATATATTTTTGTATCTCTATTTACCTAGACGCGATGGTGTGTTATGTTTGTATATTTCTTTATGATAGATATATGTGTGTTATCAGGGTTTATCTTTAATCATCTCCCTTTTTCTTTGTCTCATTCATTATTCTTTTTATTACTCTTTTAAAAATCTAATTAATTATTTTTGTATTAGATTTTGACCATTGGATTTTGAGGTTACCTATGACAAGCACTTTTTAAAAATTAAATAAAAATAAAAGTGCAATTTCGTCTATTTCATTTAAAAATTTGATGAAAATTTTAATTTTATCAAATTTTAAGCTTATTCTATTAATTTAAAAAAAAAAAGAATTTAGCTTCTCATTTTGTTGAAAAATATAAGTACATAAAGTGTATTTTTTTAAGTGGAAGAGAGTAAAGAGATAATTAAATCATGTAGGAGATAAAAGACAATTTTATGTAATGTTTAAAACACTAGCTACTTAATATTAGTATTATGGTTGTTCATTGGTCAAGAAGTTTGTCCAATTTATTACTTATTTTTTAGGGTTTGAGAGTCCAACGATCACGCTAGGACTTTGAATTTTATGCCAGCCAATTTTTAAGACCAGATAAAGGCCTAATTTTTAGGATTGACGTGAATTAACCCGGTCATTTATCACTAATTGAAATAAATTATAGAGATTTTTGCCACGAGCCCCAATTTTAGGGGTCAATATTCATTAAACTTACGCTTTTTTAAGTTTGGCCTCAAAATCAAAAAAAGAATTATTTTGCTACCAAAGATCCATTTTATGACCACAAAATCTTATTTCTACATTGTTTTTCACTCTTCTAAAGTTGAAGCTAATCGTTTGGTTCATCGAAGAAGTCCATTGTCTCACTTCCTCCCTCACCATCTAGCTATGATGAGAGAATCCTTTACATTATATTTGTGTCAATCACATTTTTTCTTTGCTACGAAGATCGTTGCGTTAGGACCTCGTTTGGATGGTGAATGTCAAGATTATTTTTTTGTTGTGAGTTTTTTTTCAAATGTAAGGTAGGATTCAATCCAAGATAACATCGAATTCTCTTTTTGTTTTTCACAGCTACTCTTGTACTCCCTCTCCTCCACTCCCAAAGAAATCAATAAAGAAAGGAAGAAAAATATTGGGTTAATTACACTTTATCCCCTTGTGGTTTGACCAATTTGCACTTTACCCTTTGTAGTTTAAACATTGCCACTTACCTCCCTTGTGGTTTTGGACTTAAGTGCCAGGGTTAAAATTAGGGGTAATTGTGTCTATTCACTTTAAAATTAAAGGTAATTTTGTCATTTTGTTTACATAATTTAAGGGATCTATTTGCAAAATTTTTAAAAACTAAAAGTGTCAAAATGTATTTTTTCCTAAAACGTTTCTCTGCTCCGACGTCTCCGACGGCGAAGTTTGCTCCAGCGAACTTCCGACGTCTTCTCTCTCCCTCTCTTCTGGGTACCAACCACCCCCAACCCAACCATCCACACCGTCGATTTCGAAATCGATCTCAACCCAACCATATACATATACATATACATATACATATACATATACATACACATACACATACATATACATATACATATACATACACATACGAACTAGGGTTTCGAAATCGATTTCGAAACTGGGTTTCGATTTCGAAATCGAAATCGAAACGGAGAAACGGCGAATAGGGTTTTTCGATTTTGAAATTGAAATCCAGTTTCAATTTTGATTTTGAACGTGACAGCGAAGATGGAAAAGAAGACGAAGACGATGACGAAGACGGAGAAGAAGACGAACGTGAGGGTTGAGGGTTTTGATTTCGAAATCGGAATCGAAATGGAGAGCAGACGGCCAAGAAGGAGAGCAGACGACAAAGATGGAGAGCAGACGAAGAAGACGAAGTTGCCGTGCTGGTGGTGGTGGGTTTTTGTGTGTATATGTGTGTGTGTATATATAGAGAGAGATATAGATAGAGAAAGCGATAAGGTGATGATGGTGTGGTTGGCAAGGTGTGGTTTGTGGTGTGATTAGTGTGGTGTGGTAGTGGCCGTCGGAGAACCGGAGAATCCCTGCCGGAGAGAGAGAGTTCACCGGAGATGGCGGACAGAGCAACGGAAAGAGAGAAGGGAAGAAGATGAAACAGAAAATACACAATAGCTCCTTAAGTTTTTGAATATACAAAAACAGTCCTTACAAAATATTTTAAGGGTATAAACGTCATTTCACACTATTTAACGGATTTTGGTTAACTCTCGTCCATTGACCATTAGAGTTAATGAAAAACTTAACCGTTGCACTTAGGCCCAAGACCACAGGGGGTAAGTGGCGACGTTTGAACCATAGGGAGGTAAAGTGTAAATAGGTTAAACCACAGGGGGATAAAGTGTAATTAATCCAAAAATATTTTTTCCCTCTTTGTTCTACTCTAAGGTTGTGTTTGGGTAAGGGATTTGGGGGAGGGATTTGATTTGTTTAGAGGATTTCAAAATCCTTTTATGACAAATCACTTGTTTGGGTAGTTATAGAGAGGAATTTGTAAAATCCATTTTATCTTAAAAAAGGGTAAAGGGAGTCATTTTGAAATCCACTCTATCTTGGTATCATTTGCCAAATTCCTCCATCGAAGGATTTGTGAAATCGATTCCTCATCTTCTTCGCGACCCTCCTCCTGCTTCTTTGTCGTCCGTTTCTTCTTTCATCTGCTTCGTCAACGCCGTCGTCCATCGATTTGCGTTGCGTTTTCCTTCTTCCGCTTCTTTGTCATCCATCGTCTTCTTCTTTGGAGCCCTAACATTGATCTGCACTGCGTTTATTTGTCGCCGTCGTCCACCTTTGCTCCATCAGTTACCGTCGCCGTTGTCCATCGTTCTTCGTGGCCATCGCCTTCATTATTTAGGTTCGTTTTCAACGACAAATTTCGACGAGTATAGGGGGAGGTGAACGATATCAATCTCTCCATTTTTTCTATTTTCTTCTCAAATTCTCTCAACTAATGTTCCAATTTTAATTAATGATACCCATTTTTAGATCGATGTAAACCGGATAAAAAAAATTCAAATGGTATTTACTGGATATGTGTTCGAATTGGGTTACGGTGTTACAGATTTGTTCAATAGACGCCCCCAATTCTTCGTCACAACTATAGCTAGATTGATTCTCTACATTGTTCTCATCATCTGACCTTTCATCGGTCAACCATTTTCATCAGAGAGAGAGAGAGACCAATATGGCACGGCAGTAGAAGACGGTGGTAGTGGTGGAGCGTCGAAGGAGAAGAACAGAGAACAAAGAAGGGGAAAAAAAAAATAAAAAAGATTTCTTTTAACAAATACTTTACTTATCCAAATAAGGGAATTACACGATCAAATTCTTCATCTAAAATAGTTATTCAAATAAAATATTTGTAAAATGATGGGATTTCGAAATCCCATCATTTTGCAAATACTTAGATTTGTTAAATCTCTTATCCAAAAGAAACCTAAATTTTTATCTCATTTCCCATTGTTTTTTCCTCCAAGTTCTTACAGATAGGGAAAAGCAACTGATTTTTTTTTTGGTTGGTTGTTATTGTTGCTCTTTGTTTATATTCCTTGTAATAAGTGTTGCGCATTTTATTCCACTTATCATGTTGGAACCTCGTAACATTCATATAATCAAGAATAATGAGAAACGCGATTATTGGTTGATGCCTGTAAGGTGTTCAATGAAATGCGTCAAAGAGATGTAGGTGGCATTTGGTAACCGTTTCTGTTTCCATTCCAGTAGTGAAATGAGAATGGGATGGAAATTTTTATTTTTTTTTTAGTAGAATCGCGTTTGGTAACGATAATTTATTTATTTATTTTTTATTTTGGGAAGGGAATTGTGTTTGGTAACGATTTTATCTTAAAATCTTTTTTTTTTTTTTTCTCTGTTTTGGCCTGACGGCGGTGGCTCCGGAGCCGGCGCCGGCGGTGCTCCGGCGACGCCGACGGCAGACGGTGGTGGCCCCGGCGCCGGTGATGACCAGACGGCGGTGGCCCCCGGCGCCGGCCGGAAGGCAATGGCGCCGTCGCTGGCGACGGTCAGAAAATTTCCAGCCGGACGGTGACCGGCGACGGTCGCCGGAGATGGCCGGCGGCGGCGGACGGTGGCTAGTAAGTGAAAAATGACCATGTGTTTTGGGAATAGAATGGGAATAATGAGGAATAATTTTTTTTTGTTTCTTATTTCTTAAGAAAAAAGTGGGCACAATTCTAAATGGGAATGAAAACAAAAATTATCAAATGCTATTCTCAAACAGAATTCTCAAAAATCTGGGAATAGAATGAAAATTTCTGGAATGAAAATAGTTACCAAACGGCGTAGTTTCTTAGAATTCAATGGTGGCTGGATATGCTCAAAGGAATGACTCGATGGTACATTAAACATTTGTAGAGATATAGAATCGTAAAAAGAAAAATTTCGATGTTGATACTAAGGCTAGTCTTTTTTCTGCAGTTATCAACCCAAGTTCCGATGATGTATTGTCTGTACAAAAATAGTACAATGACTATCGCGGTGATTTTTTATAAACCCTTTAATGGTGATGATAGTGAATTTTATTTTACAGACGACAACGGATTTCTTTTTATTTTTATAAACTCTTTAGAGCACTATAATAATTTTCCAGCATGATGATTTTTTAGCACAATCACTTTTGGTGCAAAAGTTTTCTTTAGAAAATTTATAAATTTAATTTTTATTGTTGTATTCATGGAGTTTGTAGTAATTTTTATAACATTAATAAAAGTATTATTTTTTCAACGAGTGTTTGGACTGAAAAGTAAAATCTCTAAACCAAGCCGGGGGCCAGGCTTAGACCTTAAACAATTCTATATTTTTTTTATAAACCCGATCCAACCCATGAACATGGGCACCATCACAAGCCCTGTTCTTAATTCACCATTCTTAATATACGTGACAATCTTTTCCATTACAACAAGAGGATAAATAATTACTTTTTTTTTTTTTGTCTTAACGCCTTTGTACTCACACACCCGACACACACACTCTCACACGGATGGGATTGGAGATCCACATCCTAATATGCATGGGAGTGGAATGGAACCGCTCTCCACAAGTGTGGGAGGGAGTAGGCAATTTCCATTGAAACCAACTCCGAATCCAAAAGGATAAATAACTTACATAGTCATTTCACATATATATGTATTATACACAAATGGTAGTGAAGATAAGAGGATATGCTTAGGAGAAGGTGCACCTATGGCTTTTGCTTTTGGGTGTAGATATAGTCCAAGTGAGCAGCCAATGTCCTCCTCATCAAACACTCTTCCTCCTCCACTCCTCCTTCACACCTCTCCTTCACCACCTCATCTACTCCATGTACCTTCAATTCACCAAAAACACAAAGAGAATAGAACATTAAGAACCGTTTGGTCGCCCTTCAATTTGCAAACTGTACTGTTTTTCAATTAATTTGTCTGATTGTCTATCTGTTTCTTTGTTTAATCAAATAATACGTAAACTGACATTGGCCCCAAGTCAAAACCACTAAACCAATTGCTTTAGGCCACAATTCAACAAGGACATGTGTCATGTGTGTACTCTAATCAATGTCTGGATTTGGTAAAAAAAAATATATATATATTTTTAAGAAACCATACATAGTAATTACATAGTTTTTGTGCTAAAAAAAATATATAAATTATTTTTTTTAAATAAAATAATTCATAAAATAGAATAATTGACAATCAAACGGATCGTAATTATTTTAATCTAAAAAATAAAAAAAAAAAAAAATTCAATTGATTATTGGCTTATCAAAAAAAGAATAATAATATTTATTGGCATATATAATATATAGGGTTTACGGCGCACCTCGTGTTGGGTTTTGACCATGGTAGCCTTCGGAAGAAGGGCAGGTGGGATGGGGCGGGCTGCGCATGATAGGGTGTAGCCGAGGAGCAAGACTAGCATGAGCAGGGTGGTAGCTTTAGACATGGCTGCTTTATCTAGAGTTTTAAGAAAGTTGGGATATGTATGTGAAGAAGAAACCGAGTTGAATGGAATATATAGCTAGTGGCGTAGGACTTTTGGTGTGAATTTGTAAGAGTGAAAATGAGACTTTAAATGCAAACCATATATTTATTTTTTATTTTTTTTATTTAAATACATTCCACACATTCAATTTATTATCTTTCGGGAAAATTATATTTTTGGTCATTGAAATTTCTCAAATTTCACATTTACTTCAATCCATGAAAAATTAAAAATGTTAATGATTTTGGATGAAAAATAGATTGTACTCAGCACGTTTTGTTGAGTTTATCCCACATCGGATGTGAAATGAGTTGATGGTCAGGTTATAAGTGTTAGAAAAATCTTATTTCATGAGCTAGTTTTTGGGGTGAGAGAGACCTAAGATCACCCTTACACCTTCTATTGGAGATATTTTCGTCATTTTATTACTCCATTAACCCTGAGGTATTTTTCTTTTATTTTCTTAACAATATTTTGTTAGAAAAATGATATCATAATCGTTGTTAGAAAAACACGTCTTACATTTAGTGAAATGATAAAATGAAAAAAAATATCTCAATTATTAGAAGGTCACGTCTTGATAACAACTCATTTTTCGTGTAAAATCATCAACAACGTTTTTAATTTTGTGGGATTGAAATAAATGTAGAACTGGACAAATCAAATACGCAATGTGACAAATTGTAGGATCCACGTCCACCCCATACTTTAGGGACAAAAATGTAATTTCTCTTTAGGGGGAAATTAGTGAAGCAGGAGACTTGGAGATTGATTATTGGTCGGTGGAAGTCTACATGCCGTGGGGAGGGGGCAAAGGACAAGAAGACTCATTTATGGTAATGCATGGGGGTGGATTGTGTAATTAATTAAAAAGAACGTATGGATGGATTGAAATTGAATGAGTCAAAAGCTTTCCTGTGGTTTGTTGGAAGTACCTTTCGACAGGTAAAGCTTTTAGTTGAGTATTGAAACACCACATCACTAGGTTGTTGGTGTTGAATTATGAATAACTTGGCTTTACCGCCGGTAGCTCAGGGAGTTAAAACAGTTAGAAATTTTTGTAAGGTAAAAAATTTGAATATGCAGAAAAATACTTGTTAAAAAAGGTCATGCACCCTGAACAAAATTAGTCTTACACTTTATATAGGTGTGGGGACACTAGGGGATATAAAAAAAATGAATAACTTGGCTTTGGTAAAAAGTATTTTTCTTAAAGAAAATGACAAAAAAAAGTAATTTTACTTGAATTAAAAGGACAAAAAAAAAAGTGTGTTTGATAGTGTATTTGTAATAATATTTTAGTATTATCTATATAAATGATTTTTTTAATTCTAAAAATATTCATAAATTATTAAAAGTTGATGAAAAGATTTTAGTTCGTCAATCTTCATTTACCTTGTATAGTATAAAAATTGAGATTTTGATGACCAGTCCATGTAATTAAAACTTTACTTTACGTAGTCCACGCGTTATAATAACTTTTTTAAAAGTCCAAAATTACTGTAATTTATAAAAGTTACTAAAAAAATTTCATGTAAAAAATTGTAGTAACTTTTATACCTTACTACAGCAGTAAGTTTTGACTTCTAGAAAAATTATTGTAACCCGTGGATAACATGTTAAAATTTTAATTTAGTAGATTGTTCACCCAAAAAATCCTAAAAATTAATAAAAATAAAAAATAAAAATCTAAAACGTACTTAAAATCATTTTTTTAAAGTACAAAGCAAACACTATTTTTAAAATTATTTTCTTTAAAATAATTAAGAAAAAACATTATCAAATAGTGTCTTAGAAACTGATATCTAAAATATTATTTTAGACTTTTAGGTCGATTTCAAAACTCGATCAACATATTTTTTAAATTTAAAATCGCTAAAATTGGAAAATCTTAACAATAGACTTTTTCACCTGTTGACTCTGCAAAGACATAAGAGGAACAAATTTACTATGCTTAAAGATGGTAATTGTTGGCCTAATGAGTTACCCAAGAAAGGAGGTGAATTGGGTTGTAATAAAAATTATTAAATAATTAACACTTCAAAAATCAAATAATTAATTTTGTCCCAAATTAATTATTATCTTTGTAGCAGCATATATGTGTTATCAACTAGGTGCACACCCAAACAGCAAAATATAAATAATGTAAAGAAAGCAGCAAACAAAAAATTTATACTGATTCACGAAACTATTTTTGGTTAATCCAGTCCCCAAGTTCCACGGAGAGTCGTATCCACTAATCACTATGATCCCTTTAATCAACTAGGAACCAAACATTTATAAATGATTCTTCTCACAGACTCAAAATCAACATTTACAATTCTTTTTCACAGGTTAAGGATTAACTCTATCTTTTTCCCAAGTTAAAGATTAATCTAATTCTTTAATACTTAGGCTAGGAATTAAACCTTACAAAAATACTCCAAGTACCCTTTTACCTGGTAAGGATTGAACTGTTACAAATTTAATCAAAATAATTCTAGTCAAGAAGAATTACCCCTATCTCTTTTCACGGGAAAAGAGTAACCTAATCTTTTTTTACTCTAGGCAAAGATCAAACCTCAATTTCTTTACCAGAAAAGATTGAAACCAGCTACCTCTGATTAGATACTCCCAATAGTATCTAATCCGCATATAACTCACCAATTAAAAAAGAAAAAAAAATTGATAAGTTCTTTTTCCCACTCGAAACTTCTACCACCCCAGATTAATTTGAATTAAATTAATGTCCCGAAACTAGTAATAGAAATAAAGTGAGAAAAATAAAAAATTGAATTATAAAAATAATATGGGTAGCATAAAATTGAGCATGTAATCAGGTTACTACCAAAATCGTTTTAAAAGATTTTTATGCTTTCAAAATTCAAAAAACAATTTCTAAAAAAGATCAATTCATGAAGAAAATAATAAAATACTCAATTAAAGAATAAGTTTGGAATGATCTCACCAGGAGTTCACTGAATGAATAAAGTATGAATAACTACCACCCCAGATTAATTTGAATTAAATTAATGTCCCGAAACTAGTAATAGAAATAAAGTGAGAAAAATAAAAAATCTAATTATAAAAATAATATGGGTAGCATAAAATTGAGCACGTAATCAGGTTATTACCGAAATTGTTTTAAATGATTTTTATGCTTTCAAAATTCAAAAAACAATTTCTAAAAAAGATCAATTCACCAAGCAAATAATAAAATACTCAATTAAAGAATAAGTTTGGAATAATCTCACCAGAAATTCACCGAATGAATAAAGTATGAATAGCAATTAAACTTTAAATCGGCAGTAGCAATAATCCACAACAAATTTTCTTAAGAACACTTCTCAAGAATAATCTCACACTACACTCAGAATGATCACTCTCAAAAAGCTCAGAAACTGAATAGCTCTTAAAATTTGATTTATTGAGATATCTTGGATTTTAAAAACGCAGGTCTATATATAAAAAATTAAAACAAGCCCTCCAATGGTTAGTTTCCATTTATCATGACATTTAATTACTCTAATAGACCCCTTATATCATTATGATTCAATCATGGTACAATTTACTTAATTATATCTTTTAAAATATTCAATTTAGTCCCTCAAATATTTTCTCAAACTCAATTAGATAGGATAGAAAGAATTATATGAACCAATTTGAGAAATAATCGAAATATATGAACCAAATATCAATGTCATATCTTAAATACCATCAGATCCCTAAGATAACTCTCAAATTCTAACCATAAAACAGCTAGTAACGACTATTTTTTTGAAAAAATCCACGAAATCCTCTAATCCTGAAACCTAACCATCGGTTGACCGACCAAAGTCCATAGGTCGACTGATCGATTTAGATTGTAGCCCAAGCCAAAAATTCAAGTCTGTCGGTCGACCGCTGCTTCTTGGTCTGTCGACCGAACAATTTAGGATGCTCCCCAGGCCAAATTCCAACTATGGTAGGTCGACTACTACTCCTTGATCTGTCGACCAAACAATTCTGAGAGTTCAACATTTGGCCACAGGTCGACCCGTCGGTTGACCGATCGATTTAGAGACTACACCATTCCCAGCCACTACTTCATCGGTCGATCGATCCTCATTGATCAGTTGACCGATCCTGTTAGAACACTTCTTCCAATATTATTTTTTAACTCAACTCTTCGACGCTTTTGCCCATTTAATTGATTTCTTTTTTCAGTTAACTTAATTGACTCCTTAAATCTATTTTAATTTATAATCTTTCTTAAATCAATATTTCTTCTTTAATTTCACATAGAAGCAAATATGTTTAAATAATTAGGATCCTATAAAAAACACACATAATCATAAAATCATTTTTGTGTCCTGTGTGATCCTAATCGGGATACATTAAGAGTAAAAATTAACCTGAGTTATTTTTCCCTAGATTTTTTAAAATCTTCAGTCTTTTAATGTTCTTCTCTTTGTCAGTCTCTTGCATCCAAAATTATTTTCAATAATTTCTTCATGGTTAAATCGTCAATGAAACTTTGTCACTGAAACACTCAATAAACTCATTAATTCCACAAAAAATATCAACATTTAATTATCCATAAAAATCTTAGGATCAACAGTAATAACTGGATTTCTAATGTCAATGACCTTAAACTTTTAGTTAGGAATTACTTTGTAAGTCTGTTTATGTGTGAATCTGTTACTCCTTTAAACTGTTATCAAATTAGTCATCCTCGTATTGATTTTCTTCATCATAATAGACTTGAGATGGTGCCTTCTATGGCCGAGATATGGGGCACCCTTAAGGATATGAAAGATATGAAAGTCTTAGGCCCTGATGGTTTCCAACCTGTTTTCTTTAAAATGAATTGGGGAGTTGTGGGACAAGACGTCCATAAATGTGTGTCTGATTGTTTCAAAGATTCTGTGATGTCTCCTAGTTTAAATAAGACTTTCATTGCGTTAATCCCTAATATAGAGAATCCTGAAAGCATTAACCAGTTCAAATCCATAAGTCTTTGTAATATTGTCTATAAATTGGTTACGAAAATCATTGTGGGTAGGTTAAGGCCTTTTCTTAAAGATCTTATGGGTCCCTTTGAGAGCAGTTTTGTTCTAGGTCATATGACCACGGACAATGTCATTATAACTCAAGAATTAATCCACTCGCTCAGAAAATCTAAAAATAAAGATGGTGGGCTAATTATAAAGATTGATCTTGAAAAAGCGTATGATAGAATTGACTGAAATTTCCTTAAAGACACTCTGTTTTTCTTTAACTTCTCTGTCTCTTGGATTAATTTGATTATGTCTTATGTTACGAGAGCTTCTATGTTTATTTTATGGAATGGTGAACCTTTGGAGGAATTTAAACCCTCCTAATGTCTTAGACAAGGAGATCCCTTGCCCCAGTATCTATTTACTCTTTGTATAGAAAGACTTTCTATCATGATATGTGACAGTGTTAATAAAGGTGATTGGAAATGTCTTAAAACAGGGAGAAATGGCCCACTGATCTCTAATTTATTATTTGCGGATGATATTATTCTGTTTTCTAAAGTCAATTGTTGGCCCAGTGAGCTACTTTAGAGGGGGGTAAATTAGATAGTTCTAAAAATTATCAGAATATAACACTTCAAAAAACAAACAATTAATTTTATCATAAAATTAATTATTATCTTTATAGCAACGGATATGTGTTATCAACTAGGTGCACACCCAAATAACAAAATATAAACAATGCAGCACATAAAAATTTATATTGGTTCACCAAGTTACTCTTGGCCAATCCAGTCCCCCGAGCTCCGTAGAGAGTCACACCCATTAAACTCAAGATCCCTTAGGAACCAAATCCTCACAAAGATTCTTTTTGTATGCTTAGAATCAACCTTTACAATTCATTTTCAGAGGCTAAGGAATAACCTCTATCTTTTTACCAAGCGAAAGATTAACCTAATTCTATTATATGGAGAATCACGACATAATTATTTTTATACCTTAGCCTCAAGAATTAAACTTCACACAAATACTCTCCAAATATCCTTTTACTCGGTAAGGATTGAACTGTTATAATTCACTCACAATTCTATAAATGAAGAATTAAAAACTAATCTTTTTATCCTCTAGGCAAAGATCGAAACCTCAATCTTTTTACTAGGAGAGATTGAAATCAACTACCATTGATTAGACACTCCTAATAGTATCTAATCCGACACTCATCTCACTAATTACAATAAATTGATAAGTGATTTTTCCACTCGAAGCTTCTATCACCCCAGATAAATTCAAACTCAATTAATGTCCCAATACTAGTGATAGAAAAGTGAGAATTTCAAAATCTAATTTCAAATAAATATGGGTATCAAGCAGTTAAACACGTAATCAGATTTTCTCAAGAAAGTATTTCAAAATTAATTTTCAATAAAAATTCGGAAAACAATTTCAAAGATCAAATTCCAAATAATAAATAATAGAATCAAACAACAATTAATAGTAAGTAATTTGAAATGATCTCACTAGGATTCTATCAAAAGAATAATGATTAGAATAACAATGACACTTCAGATCGGTAGTAGCAATAATCCACAATAAAAGTTTCTCAAGAACAAATCTCAAGAAAGTATGATTACTCTTAGAAAGCACGAGAGTTGAATAATTCAGAATGATTGGGATTATCTTGATTAATTAAAACCTAAAAAATGCAGGTTTACTTATAGAGGATTATAACAAGTCCTTTAACGGCTAGTTCTTACACAAATAATTACTCCATAAGCCCCCTTATATCATTAAGACTCAATCCCGATATAATTCACTTAAATATATCTTTTAAAACATTCAATTTAGTCTTTCAAATTTTTACTCAATCTCAATTAGATAAGTTAGAAAGAATTACATGTACCAAATTGAGAAATATCAAAACTACTTGAACCATATCTATAAGGATATTGAAATATTAATTAATTCGCTCAAAATATATCAGATCCTTAAGATATCTGGCATATCTTAACCATAAACGGCTAGTAACGACTATTGTTTGATCAGAATCCTCGAAATCCTCTAAACCTGAAACAGATCCATTTGTCGACTGACCAAGGCCCGTCTGTCGACCGCCTGATTCAAGATGTAACCAAGCTAAAAATCCTTTGCCAATCGGTAGACCGCCCATACTTCATCTGTCGACTGGACGATTCAGGATGTTTTACAAGTCAACTCACTTGTTGACCGGAAGATTCAGAGACTTCATTTTTTGGCCATAGGTCGACTTACCTGTCGACCAAACGATCCAGAGAGTTCAACATTTAAGCTTAGGTCGACCTACCTGTCGACCGAAAGATTCAGCAACTTCACTTATCTTTCATAAGTCGACCTACAAGTCGACTGATCAATGCTGAAATCATCTCCTTAATTCGATTTTAATTCATTTTCTTCGACGTTTTCACCCCTCTAACGGATTTCTTTTCTCATTTAGCTCTACTAAAATCTTAAATTCAATTTTAATCAATTATCTTTATTTATTTTTCAATTACACATATGTGCATATAATTTAACTAAATTAGGATCTTATAAAAACACACATAATTTTGAAAAATATTTTGTATCGTGTGTGATTCTAACCAGAATACATTAAGAATTAAAATTTAACCTGAATTGTTTTTTCTAGGTTCTTCAATTTTTTCAAACTCTTAATCTTCCATCAACATTTAATTGTCCATTAAAATCTTAGGATTAACACCAATGATTTGCAAATTCTAAATATTCTGAAAGTGCTTGAACAATTTTATGAGGCTTCGGGTCAAAAAATAAACTTTTTCAAATCGAAAGTTTTCGTAGCTTCTTCTATTGCTAGATGCAAGGCTAGAAATTTTAGTAATATGCTTAATATTTTAAAACTAATAACTTGGGGAGATACTTAGGTTTTTCCCTGGTGCATGGTAGACTTAATACCAATCATCTGCATAATGTTGTTAAAAAAATGCAGTTGAAATTGTCTAATTGGAAATTCAATATGCTTTCGGTGGTACGTAGAGTGACCTTCGTTAAATCAGTTACTGCCATCATTCCACGCTACTCTGTGCAAACGATTCCCATGACTAAAAAACTATGTTCTAAAATCGATCAAATAAATAGGAATTTTCTGTGGGGGTGACACTAATTTAAAGAAAAAAATACCACCTTATCAATTGAAAAAAGTTTGTCTAGATAAAAATAATGGGGGTATAGGGTTTAGAGTGTCCAATAACCAAAACAAGTTTTTTTTTGCTAAATTAGGGTTGAAGTTAGCCAATGCTGATCAAAGTTTATGGGCTAGAGTCTTGAGGGCTAAATACACTCTTGATAACGGCTCGTCTCCGTGGAAGAAAAAGTTGGGTAGCTCTTATATTTGGAGAGGTATTCACTCGACTAAAGACATCCTGACCAAAGGCATCAAATGACAAGTAGGTAATAAAACTACCATCAATTCCTGGTCTGATTGGTGGTGTGGGGATAAGCCGTTAGGTAGCAAACTGTTACAAGAGTCTGTTAATCTTAAAGTGGCGAACATTGTTGATGATCAAAGAAATTTGTTCTTTAACCCAATTCTCCACCTCATCAATGATGATATGGAAAAGTGTATTCACAACACTAGTCCCACGTCTTTTACCCATTCTGATAAGCGTCTCTGGTGGCTTGAAAACTCGCCACTGTTCTCTATTAAAACCGCTTACTCTCTGGATTTGGAAAATCATCTTGAAAATCATAATTTGAGTAAATGAAATTGGATTTGGAAGTTAAAAGCCCCTCAAAATTTTAAATTTTTTATTTGGACTATTTTCCATAAAATCTTATTACTAATGCTTTTAGAGCTATTAGGAACAAAGACGTGTCTAGTTTTTGTCAGAGATGTAATAGATGTATTGAGGATATTGATCATGTGATTCGAGCTTGCCCTAAAGCTTGGACCATTTGGAATCAAGTGGGTTGGAATAATTTTAGCAGGTACAATGAAGCTTCAAATATTTGGGAATGGATCAAATCCAATCTCAAAGGGAGTTTTCTGAATAATAATTTTTATGTTCATTACGACCATTTGGAAGGATAGGAATAGTGAAGTTATTAATGGTAAAAGTAACCCTCCGAGTATTGTTCTTTGGAGGATTGCAAATTATGTGAAAGACCTTAGGAACACCTTCCTTGAACCAAATTTCCTAAATGGGGATTTCACTCCATGTACTGATTAGTTTTTCCCCCTGCAGGATACCTAAAGCTGAACAAGGATGATAGTGCCAAGGTAATTCGAGAAAAGGCGGCATTGGAGGAATTCTCAGAGATAATCTTAGCGTCTAGAAAATGGGGTATTATGGTAGCCTTGATAGCTGTACGACGCTGGAGACAGAGTTGAAAAGTATCGCTACGGGGGTTAAGATTGCTACTAGGAAATTTTTTCCTCGGGTGATAGTTGAGACGGATTTGGCCGAACCTGTGGACCTTGTGCAAAACCCATGCCCGGATAATCATCGCTACAAAGATTGGATAGGAGAGTGCAAAAGGGTCTTCCTCCTGAGCGACTATACGCTGTAACTCGCTCCTAAAGAGATAAATAGGTGTGCGGATGTCTTGGCCAAGAAGGAGCAATGGAGGATTGTCCGCTTAAGATTCTGGAGACCCATGTCCCAGAGATTAAAGATTTGATCATGGAAGAGATGAACAAATGAGCCTTTGATTTAAACCTGCCTAATTAGTTTTGTCGGTTTTTACTTGTTTGTTTTTTCGTTTTGTTGGTTTCTTATTCTCATTTACCCAAAAAAAGAAAAGATGTGAATCTCCTGTTAATGTTGATAATGTAAAAGCTTATCAATATGTCATGCACAATTATTGTACATTTTCTCGAAAGTTTGATAGAAAATAATAGAGTCATGACATGGATATTGAACATTGTGGAGTCTTCATGGGCTCCATGAAAGAAAAAAAATACACGCTCATCTAAATTCGTTTCACATTTGTGTGTTGAATATTTCAATACTAAATTTAGATTTATGTTAACACATGTTTTATTTAATGGTGATGGTTCATTTGATGTGAATAAATAGATAAGATTATATTATAAAAGAATTTTCTGGGCGAAGAATTTTCGTCCAAAAATTTCATAACGACTCTTTTGATACAGTTACATTAAATGATATATTTTGTACCATTTAAATTATATATTTGTATTTAATTGGTAATTATTTTTATTTATTATTTTTTATAATTAAAAATCAATATAGTACCTCTAAACACGAATAATCCCTAGTGTGTCTGTATATATGTATATTAGTGATTGTGACACGCACAATTTAGATATAATTTATTAAAGTTGTAAGATATATTAAAAAAAAAAAATTTAATTAAATTATAGTAAGGATTAGATAAACGTTTCATGCATAAATTTTACTCGTTGAAAAAAAAATCTCAACCGTTTCTATCTATTCATATATATAGTGTAAATCGATTAAATTTTTTTTTTTTAAATATATTTTTATTAAAAGATTGGATTGATTTAAGGGAAATAGATTGTTCAAATGAGTTGATTAAATAGTTAGGAGAGAAAATTCCCCTAAAAAAAATTTCACATCCTTATTTTTTAAATAGTTTAGTTAAATTATATTTGTACTCTTTAAGTTTCATATTTGTATTTTGTTAGCTAATTTTTTATTTTTATTTTTATATAATTTTTAAAAAAAATTAATATAGTGTATTTAGCACCAAATTTCTAGTCCACAAATAAAGTGGCAAGAGCTAAAATGAGACGAGGGGTTTGAATATGGTATCTATTGAAACAGAATGTCTAGTGGAAGACTCAAAGTCTTTATTGTTTATCTTTTCTCTTTCTCTTATTTAATAAAAAAATAATTTTTTTTTAATGAATAATGAACGAAATTAAAATTTGAATTTCAAGCTTTATATTGATTTTTTTCTTAAAAGTTTAGGGTATGTTTGGTTGGGAGGGTGGGAAAGAAAAAGAAAAAGGGAAATGAATTTTTTTTTTTTTTTTTTTTTATCTTTTGTAGAGGGAAAATTATTTTCCTTAGTGTGTTTGGTTGGAAGGATATAGAAGGAGGGAAAATAATATTTTGTATGTATTAAAACAAAAATATATATTTTTTACTTAATTTACTCTTTTATCTTTAATACAAATGAAATAGACATTTGTTATATAAAATAAATGAGTAAAATAGTAATTTTGGACTTTTTTCCCCTCTACCTTTTCATTTTCACCTCCTTTTGCCCGGGGGAAGGGGGGAACACTATTTTTTCTCTCAATTTTTTTTTTTTTTTTTTTTTTCATACCAAACATAAAAAAAGAAAAAAATATACCATTTCACCTCCTATTTTTCAGTCTCTTTCTCTTTTCCTCTCATACCAAACAATGCTCTAATGTTACTATTAAAAGTTCAAAAGTCATTGTACATTGTTATAAAAGTTATTGTAATATTTCACATGAAAAAATTAGAGTAATTTTAAATTTCTGAAAAATTTATTATAGCACGTAGACTGTATGAGATTAAAATTTTAATTTTGTGCACGATTCACCAAATATATATAAATTTTAAATGAATGCCTATTTTTTAATAATTGAGTCCATGGAAAAAATAATAACAAAAATTCCAAATCCAAGGTGGGGGTCCCTTTCAATGTGTGAAGCACGCATTTGTTTGGATATGTATAGAAACTTAGATAATTAAACGCAATTATTTAACGTAATTAAATAAAATAATATATACAGTAACTACCCCCAAATTAAAGATTTATTAAAATAAATCACTAACAATTATTGTTTGGTTGTACATATTTGTCACCCGTCCCACCATCTCTAAATTAATTGATGGATAGGATTGGGGATTATGTAATGAACGAACACGACAACCGTTGAAAGTCAAACGTCTTAATGGGGAGATAATATTTTATGATATTGCATCTTAAATTTTATATTTGTTTCGGTCCGGTAATATTATAAATGTTGCTACTGATTTTGCGCGGAAAATAAGTTATACTGAGCATGTGACATTCTAATAAAAATATTTTATCATTTCATCACTACATTGATCTTAGACATTTTCACCCGAAAGATATTAATTCAGTTGGTAAAGGAAAGTTTTCTCTTTTCTATCAATCAGGGTTCGACACTCCTGGAGAATACTTTAAAAATTAAATCTTGAATTTGATCCTAAATGTAACAGGCGCATGTGGGGGAGTGCACCCTTAAGATCGTCCGAGAGAAAGTGATTAGTCGAAGTGCGTGTAAACTGATCAGGACACACCTTATCGTATAATATTAAAAAAACACCTAAGACATTTTGGCCTAACTTTTTCATAATAACAATTCATCTAAAGAATAAGAAAGAAAAATATGAATCCTTTTTAGAGAAATACATTTTAAATTTAGTGGAGTGGTAAAATGATAAAAACATATCTATTAAAAGATCACGTACTTTTAATATATATATATATATTATTTGTCATTTTTATCACGTACCACCCAAGAGTTGTTAGTTCGATTGGTAACGAGAGATGCTCCATTTCTTTGTCAGTTAGAGTTTGAGTCTCTTAGAGAGCACTTCGGGAATTAAAATCTTGAATTTAATCCCAAATACACCAAGTTGATGTGCGTGGAGTGCGCCCTTTTAGATCACTCGGAGAAATGATTAGTCGAGGTATGTGTAAACTGTCCCGGATACACCTTATTATTATTAAAAAAAAAAAAAAAAAAAAAACCACATCCTCAACACACTCTATTTTTAAAAATCATTAACATTTGCAAATTTAGTGAATTGTAACAAATATAGAATTTAAGGGATTAAATATGTAATTTAATAAACATCAAAGTCCGTATAAAAACCCACACAATACTTTAAGAACGAAAAATGTAAGGTGGCCTTTGGTTAGTGTTTCTATTTTTTTTTTCTACTTGCAATAAACTAGAATGGAATGGAATAGAATGAGAATTATGTTTTCGCTCTGGAGTATTCCGTAGATAATAAAAACATGTTTGGTAATGATCATTATTCTGAAATTACTTCTTTTAATTTATGAGAACAGAAACAAGAAAAACGTTTGGTTACAACATTTGTTCTTTTTTGTTTGTTTGTTTAAATGTATGGTGGGCATCAGGGTGGTGGTGACCGACTAGATGGTGGTGGGAATAATTTTGGGAGAGTGAATAAGAATCAACATTTTTTTATTTCTCATTTGTTAAGAAATTCAAGAAATAGTTTCAAATTACTCGTAAAATATTAGGAACATAAACATGTTCACCAAACGTATTTTTTTACATTATTTAATTTCAAAATTTTGGGAGCGAAAATAGGAATTAGGGAACAAAAACATTAACCAAATTGGAAATTTTCCCATGTCCGGAACAACAATAAAAGTACTTATTAAAAAAAAAGTGTCTTTTTATTGGGCCGCGGGGGTGGATTTACTAATAGGCTGTACTGAATTACAATTTGGGTTTTACTATGGGCCCTTTTGGTATTTCAGTAATTTTATGGGCCTATTTAATTTGGATTTACCAAAGTTGGGCTACAATTAAATTCTGGAATAATTAATGATTATGTAATGTGTTATTAGTCTTATGTTTTACTCCCACTTACGGTTTATATGTAATTATATTATATATACTTATTTAATATTTATTATATCTAATAAATATTTACACATAAATTAGATATGTGTTATTGTAATATTACAACGCATATATTGAATTTTTTGTTATTTTTTAATACGGCAAACTTAGATATAAGTTGGCATTAGGTACGATACTTTTTAAAAATTAAGGTTGAAATAAGAAATTTTGGGACGACATTCTTAAAAATTTTTTCTACTTGTTCATGAAAGACGAATGGAATTGTGCCACGTGTAATTTGTGATCCCAGCTGTTTTGTTTCTTCACGTCTAAGCATGAAAAATGTGGGTCGCACTACCATGTCACCCCATGTACACTCTTTAAAAAGACGAATATGGCCCCCACCACCCTTAGTGCCACCTGACTCAAAAGCATGAAACATATGTAATGACCAATATACCCTCAGGTGGACCACCACATATTCTCTCATAAATACCAGCCCCCTACCCATCGTTTCTTCCCTTTCCCTCTCCTACCTTCCTCCCCTTCTCTATAAGCAGTTTTCCGGCCATGTTGTTCACTCTTCCGGCGGTTCCTTCCGGCGATGGATTCTCCGGAATTCCGTTCCCGGAATTCGGAGGCGGTTTCTCACCGTGGGATTCCCCGGACCCTCTTTTTGTCTTTTCACACCAACAAGAACCGGCGGTTTTTCCAGAACAGCCACCCGAACCGGTTACTTGCAATTCCGATTATTCCGATACTTCGAAACCAAAATCCGTTTCCTCGAATTCCGGTTCGGAGGAACCGAGCCGGAATGGACCGGTTGAGATTGACGACGAGCGAAAGCGCCGGCGGATGCTATCGAACCGGGAGTCGGCGAGGCGGTCCCGCATGCGAAAACAGAAACACCTGGAGAACATGAGGAACCAGCTGAACCGGCTGAGAATAGCGAATCGTGAACTCATGAACCGGGTCCGTCACGTGACGCAACACTTCCACCTCGTCCGGAGCGATACCGACCGGCTACGGTCGGAGTCCGCCGTGCTCAGACAGCGGCTGTGGGACATGCGGCAAGTCTTGCTCGTACGGCAACTCCAGCAGCATCCCTTTTCCTCTGTGTCTGCGTCTGGGTCTGCATGGCCATGCAATAATTTCACGACCGCCTATGAACAAAACCCACCTTCATTAATTACGTAAAAATTTAACCATAAGAACAACCCTATTGTTGTCGAAAAACCTGCTCGTTGTTTGAACCCAATATATATATATATAGGACTCTCTCTCTCTCTCTCTCTCTCTCTCTCTCTCTCTCTATAGATACATATATATGTGTGTGTGTAGATTAAAAAGCTGCTAGCAGGAGAAAGTGAAGTAGGGGTTGTGTGGTGTCGGTGATTTTTGGGGAAAAAAAGGATGTTTTGGGAGGGGAACCAGAATTTATATCCACTCTGTAAAGATTGACTCAGTGGTATTATATGGTTAATGAGATTAATTAATTAATTAGAACTTCCCAGTACTCCATTTAATGGCCCATTTATATAATTAATTGTCATTATTCTATAAGTAGAAATATTATTTTTAAACACATAAATGGACCACTAGCTAGAGTGGTCTCACATTGTTTTGCCTCATTTTATGATTTATGATGAAAGTATATATCAACATTTTTTAACAGTTACCTTCAAGCACACGGGTTATACGCTAATACTTCAAATGCATAATTACCTTGAGTTCATAACAATATATAACTTACGTTTATTTGTTTGTTCGGTATTGTTTGTAGAGTTATTATTTTGATTTGTCAACCTCGTGGTACATATATATACTAGCAGAACACTATGCAATTAATGAAATTTATTTAAAGAATAATATAATTATTATTAATTAAAATGTAATAAACATTATAATATTTGATTAAAAATATTTGTTATATTTAAAGCAAATAACTAAAATAGAAAAGGTCTATATATTGATGATACATTAGTTTTGTAAGTTTTTTGATTTAATATATTTATTAATAAAATAATTAAAATACAATGAATTATAATAGAAATTGTAAAGATAAATAATGACAAAAAATATCGCCAATGTATCTTGTGCGTAGTTATTAAATAACACATAATCATTCAATGATAATGAATAAGGAGATGTAAGAAGAAATAAAGAAAAAAAAAATGATTTAAGTGCAAAAAAAAAAAAGGAATAAAAAAGATAAATTACAAATTAATAAATAAGATTCAAATAACAATTCATATTTAAATACACAAAATAATTCATATTTAAAAACTTTTGCACTCTTGAAATTTGAGCATTCCCATGATTTCAATTCGAACACATTACATCTTAAAATTTTCTAACAATCCCGTTTCAGTCCAAATTATTAATCTATCTATAATTTTTACCATAAAAGGTCACATGTCATTCGCCTAACTATTTTTATGAATTTTAGTGGACACTTTCAGTCTACTCCCTTTCTCTCCACCTTCACCACAAATTTTTATGCAAAACCATACGTGTGTGTCTATTCATGAGTCCATGGACAGGTAAAACAATAGGAGAAAGAAAAATATCGGAAATAAACATAAAGTCCTTTAATAACTAAAAGTGTGATGCACGATGTTGTTTACCATTCAAATTGTAACGTGAATAATGATTTGGACTAAAGTGGAATAATTAATAATTAAGAAACTTCAGGGCATTAATGTATTCAAATTAAAGCCATGAGGATAACTTCAATGGTATAAAGTGTCAAAAACCCTAGATTTAGGGTTTAGTAGGCACATATTAGGTTCAATGTTGCTGGGCAAAGAATCAATGAGAGAATGGGAATATGGATTTTCTCAGGCACAAGCAACAAAAGGAATAAGTCCACCATTTTTTTTTTAATTATTATTATTATTATGATTATTTAGTAAATTAGTCCATTTGGTTTTAGATTAAGTAGTCTAGAATATTAATCAAGTGATGGATGACTATTTCATACTTTATTATAATTTAAACAATAAATTTATTAATAAATCACAACAGAAAGAGATTTTGACCGTCCAAATTTAAGTTTAAAAGATAAACAATTGAGATTGAACTTGTACAAACTCTTACCCTTTAATTGATTTAAGTTTAAAAAATAAACGGTTGAGATTGAACTTGTACAACATCTTAACCCATTAACTTCAAACTCTCTACACCTCTCAGTCCACTTAATTATTTAATTACAAATATGATATATTCGGAAAAAAATTCCAAGCCATTAAATTTAAAGAATTTTCTTCCGCAACTCTTATTTTAAAACAAAATAACTTTTTCACCCACACACAAATAAAATATTGTTCAAAACTCCTATTTTAAAAAGAAAATATACGTGGACTCCTATTAATATATAAAAATTGAAATTTGTGTATATAAATGAAGAATAATTTTAAAATGATAATTTTTTTGGTACTTTTTAAGTTTAATTTTAGTAGTCTTTAAAAATATGTTTTTATTTTTATTTTTAGGCCCCTTAGAAAAAGGGAAAATTGGTGAAAAATCCATTTTTTTAAGTCTAATTGGTGAAAAGTCCTTTTATGTTATTAGGTTTTGATTTAATCCTTTAAGTTAGATTCCACTTGTGTTTTAGTCCCGCATTGCAGGAATTGTAGGGATATTGCAGGGATTGTAGGGAATCTTTTAGTGAGTACATTCAATTTTTATAGTGAATTCTGTTACATGTAACTAATATTAGTTATAATTTCATAATTGTTACTTTTCACATATATTTGAGTATTTTTAGTTACATATGTTTATATAATATTAGTTACATGTTACAATATATATATATATATATATATATATATATATATATATATATATATATATATATATATATATATATATATATATATATGTATAATAGTTTGTGACGTTATTGAAAAAATATCAAACTTTTTAGTTACAAATCAGAGATATGTAACTAAAAAATTACATATTATTAAAATATGTAACTGAAAAATATCAAATTTTTAGTTACATATCAGAGACATATAACTAAAAAGTTACATATTATTGGAATATATAACTGAAAAAAAAATAAAAATAAATAAATAAATAAATAAAATTAATTACTTGTAACTAATACAGTGATAGTATACAGAAAATAGTTACATGTAACTAACGCGTGATTATCACATGAATAAGGCTTCTGCGTTTTTAAAAGAGATGGGACTAAATCAATTTTTTTTACCACATGTAGGATTTCCTACCCATTGTCCCTTAAAAAAATCCGAAATTTAATTATAATTTGTATAGACATTAGGAACTAATTATTTATTATTTTTTATATTTAAAAATTTAAAAATCGATACAACACTTTTAAACACGGGGAATCCTCATTATATAAATAAATCACATGAAAAAACAAAGAGAAAGTGGCATTTTAGCGAAATTCATATTAAAAAAATTATTAAATGCATAGATATCGTAATCAATTACGTAATCCAATCAACCAATAATAAAGAGGAGAAGAGGGGTACGTCACCACCCATTTAAATTTAACTTTAAATAAAAAGTAATAATTAAGTTGTCCAAAATCCAAAATGATATTTGAGTGCGCAACTAAGGAAATATTAGACAAGGATATTCCCCGCGTATATAGATATACATGTATGACAATTGGTCACATATATATAATATCTACTAGCACTACTTGAAGCACAAAAGAAAATAAAACAAGTAATTATTAATTAATTTAGATGGTCACATATTTTAATAATTTATGACACAAATATAATTTTTTTTGTTAATAATAATAATAATAAAAAAAAAAAATACAAAATATAATTTTATTAACTCAATATAATTTAATCGTATTGTGTATCGGCGGAACATTATGGGCAGAAATTTTTTTTTTGATAAATCAGGATGAGAACATTTTTATTGTCATGATTTATTAGAAAAAATTCTCTCACGTATTATAACCCCTAAATTTTTTGTAATTTTCACCTCACTCATCTCAACCTTCTTTCTGTCACTCTCTTTACCGGTTTCTAACTATTGGTAAAGATAACGAATTTTTTTTTTTTAGGCTAGAAGACATCACTAGTCTACCGATGAATCAAAATGTATTTTTAAATGTCTTCCATTAATGGTTTGGATTAATTTGAGGGGGAATGGGGTGAATGAGATTGGGTTATTGAATTTTCTGGAGGAAAAAAATCCCACCTGAGAATCATTCCTCCCCTTACAATTTAAAGTGACTAAGTTAAATTATATTTTGCAACTTTTAAGTTTGTCTTTTAGTTAAGAGTTAAGATTGATTTAAGTGAAATTAATGAATAAGATTGGATTATAGGATTTTTTCGTGGAAAATTTCCACCAAAATTTTTTGCACACTCACTGCTAACACGGTTAAATTAAATTATATTTTGTACCTTTTACATTTATTAATTAATCAATATTTTTATTATTTAATATCATTTTATGCTTATAAATTAGAAAATCAATATCATCAGCTTAAGTCCAAAGAATCCCTAACAAAATTGAGAAGTTATTGATATTTTGTTTTCGTTTTTAATTTTTTTTTTTTTTTTTAACTTAACTCAAGTTTAAAACATTATTAAAAATAATTTTAAAACTTAAATAAATTAAAAATAAAATTTAGGACAAGAAAACCTCTTTAACCCTCTACAATTGTTTAAATATTAGTAGTAAGTTTTTTCGCGTCATTATTTATTAATAGACTACCAGAACTCTCCGTGCCTAAAAACACTATATCTACTTAAATTTATAAGTGTAAAAATATATTAAATAATAAAATTATAATTAACAAAACACATGTGAAACTTGAAAGGTACATAGTATATTTAAGCCATTGAGTGAATTGACTGTGATGAGTGATATAAAGAAATTTAAAATTAATAAGCTCAGATGATTGGTCTTTTAAACTTAAATCTGGACTATTAAAATGTTTTTCTGTTCTGGTTTATTAATAGATTAAAACGACCGCTTTGTGAGAGAGAAAAAAAAAAAAACTAGGACTGTCTGTGGCCTTCATAGGCCATTACCATTTACCAGCAAAATTAGCCAGCAATATGCTTCAACAAAACAACAATATGACCCGATTAACTTGGTATCAAAGCTCGAGTCACCAAGCTTAGACTGTGGTTATGGTATCAAATGAAACATCGATCATGGATGAGCGAACAATGGAACGCAGTCATGAGGAGAGTCATCCCCCCATTCGTCAAGGTAAGAAAAACAAGTCTAACGACACTGTCTAAAGCCTCGGCTTAAAAAAAAATAAAAATAAATAAATAAATAAATAAAAAAGAAAAAGAATACAGACATGTTTAGCCCGGGAATAGCATCTTCTACTTTACCTTTTCGTGTTTAGATCAAGTTTCCGTAAAATGGTAAACTTATACATATGCATTTCTACCAAAATGGGTTTCCCCTACCACCAAGAAGACTAAGGACGTGTTTGGCTTGCTCCCGATCATTCTCAAGAATTCTTTTTTTTTTTTTCCCTTTTTTTGGGGGAGTTGTTGATCTTTCACCATCACAATTGAAAGCACGAGCAATCTACGAGGACCACCAAAAGATTAATTATTTGTTAAAAAGACCATCAATCAATTCATCATTTGAAATTAAAAAAAAAAAAAAAGGAAAAATTAAGTGAGAGAAATTAAAGGTTTTTTTTTTTTTTTTTTTTTTACATTTTGAGCCCCTGAAAGTCAATCATTATCTCGCTTTGGCCCTACTGATTTTAATTTAAACACACAACGCCTAGAAGTTTCCTAATTATCTAACTACAATCCAAATTATTATTCTCATTACTGTAGTAAATCAATCGGCCTAACTCGCTCTAAAAAGACAAGGATTACCCCTACATTTATATATAGCTCAGGATCAGGTAACACAATCGATGTGAGATTCAACACCCTCCCCTCATGCGTAGGGTGGACTTTGACAAACCACTGCAAACGGATATCGAGCGCCCAACATCAATGTGGGATTCAACAATTATTGTTTATTGGTAAACAATCACTTAACGCACATGTGACTACATGTATCATATATATTCTTCCACTCGCGTTTCCGTGAACTCAGTAATAGAAGATTGTATAAAAACCTTTGGTACCAACAAGAAAACACATGATATATATTTGTTTTAATGTAAAATATTTGATTGGGGAGGCTAAAAATGCCCATAACCCCTCCCCCCCCCCCTTAAAATAATAAAGTACAAGACTATTTGCCGTCAAAAATTGTAACGAGACTAATGATTTGGTCAAAAATAAAATAATTAGAAAACTTTAGGATGCCGTGTGTTCAAATTGAAATCATGAGGATCAAAGTATGATAATGATCAAAGTTGAGGGTGTAAAGTGTCAAAAAACCCTAAATTAAAGCATATTTATCATATTGTTTCACTTTTGTTCATATATGATTACATGCCTTGAACATTGTCACAATTTAGAGAAGAGGCAACTTTTGATCAAAGCCTTAAACTATGAAGGCCTACTTCTCAATCAATAAAGAACACTAATAAAGTGTTCAAACACATTATTACAACCTTAATAAAGTAATCCTTTTTTTGATTCATGCCATCTCAAGATGTAATAATTTGGTAAAGAACTAGCGTGTGTGTTTGTGTGTGACCCCTTCTCTATTCTAAAACAAAAATTAGCAAAAATGACAATGAAGGTGGTTAATTTAGTATGATTGGTTTCTGTTTTTGTTTCCAAGAAACTTGGAACAAAAACCAAAATTTGTATTATGAAAAATTCTGTTTCAAGAAATTAGTTCTAAAAATCTGGGAGCGGATAAAAAACACTAATATTGCGTTAGGTAGGGCAGAATTCAGGGCTCCGAATTGGAATTAGAGACGAATGCATGTATTTTTTCAAATTGTTTTTTTTAATGTTTTTACACATTCATTTTCAATTCCAATTTCACTACAATTCGATGTTTCGAGAAAGTCATTCTCAAAAATCTGGGAGCAGCACAAAACCAATAAGGTTGCGTTTGATGGCGCTGAATTCCAGGCTCAGAATTGGATTAGAAATGAAAGCATGTGTTGGGAGGTTTCAACTTGAAACTATATGGTATCAAGTGAAATAATTCTTTTCATATATATAGACTACTTTGAGAAGCCTTATAAATTCGATGTGAGATTCTAATATGCTCCCTCACGCGCAGCGTGAAATTTTTGACAAATCACTGCGAACGCATATCGAGGGGCCCAACATCAATGTGGGACTCAACATTGATATGTGATTCAATATGCCCAACATCAGACAAAAGGCCTGGTTCTGATACCAGGTAGATACCCAATGAGCCTAACTCACTTTCAAAAGACGCCTTGAAAGAAGAGGATTGCCCTATACTTTATATATTGCTCATGATCAGGTAACACAAAAGATGTGGGATTCAACACGCCTCCTCACGCGTAGGGCGGACTTTTGGCAAACCTTCGAACGGGTATCGGGAGAAAGGCCCAACATGAATGGGGGGAATTCAACATGATGTAATTTTTATTTTCTTTTTTTTTTTTTTATTTTACATGCATTCATTTTCAATTTCAAGACTCCAAATGTTTCTATAATTCCATGTTTTGAAAAATTGCTAAAAAGTAAAAGTAAAAAAATAAACCATTAACGTTACATTTGGTAGCACGGATTCAATGATCGGAATTGGAATTACAAATAAAAGCATGTAACTTTTCTCTTCTTTTCTTTTCTTTTTTATTTTACATGAATTCAGTTTCAATTTCGAGAATCCAATTCCATGTTTCATGATCAGAGCAGAAAAAAAACACTAATGTTGCGTTTGGTAGCACGGAATTCAATGATCAGAATCAGAATTAGGAAGGAAAGCATGCAAATTTCCCTTCTTTTTTTCAATTCCAATTTCAAGACTCCAATTCCATACAACCAAATGCTACCTAAAAAAACACAGGCCAAACCACATGAAACAGTCAGGGGTTCTTGCCTTATATGATTTTGAACTTCTTTGCCACGTCAGCCGCCACATAATCCGATGTCAGCATCACATAGGCCTTCTTGTTTCGATCCGGCTGCATCAAAGTATTGACTTTCTTGATCCTTATGTCAAATAGATTTTTGACGGCATCTTTTATATTCTTCTTGTCAGCGCGCCTGTCCACAACAAAAACTAGGGTGTTGTTATCAACAATGTTCTTAATCGCACATTCAGTGGCGAGAGGGTACTTGATGATCTGATAGCAATCGAGCACGTTCCTTGGAGGACTACCAAGGTTGTGGTGCTTCGGGTTTCTCGGGTTTCTTTTTTGTGTTTGTGTTTGCGTTTTTGTTTTTGGCTGGTGTAATGAAATTGGTTTTTCGATCTTCTCGTCTGAATTGATGAAGGTTAATGTTGCCTCTGTCTCATTGGAAGAGACAAGGTCAAAAGGAGGAACGGATTGGGGAAGAACCGGTTCAAGAAATTCATACTTTCTGGGTTCGAAGCTGAGGGGCTGCATAATAAGAAAGTAAAAACCGTTAAGGTAGTGTTTGGTTGTACGGAATTGGAACTTTGAACTTGAAACTTCATAATGACCACATGCAAAAATCTAAAACAATTGCATGGTTTGTTTTGAAATTCGATTTCGAGACTCGAATTTTGTGTTTCCAAACAATGCCTAACAATCATATGTTTGAACAAGAACAAAACAAGAAAGTTTAATAGTAAAGTTCAGTAAGTTCAGGAATCTAGGTGACAGTCTATTCTTAAGGTGGGGGGTTGGGGGTGGAATAACAACATGCACACCTTTTAGGGTTATAAACATAAAATTACACGATATGACAGGGTTTCCGACGGTTCTTTCTTTCTTTTCTTTTTTTTTTTTTCGTTTGGGGGGAGTGGCAGGGGAGGGAGCATTGACGCCAACACACGATACAAATAAGAGCGATACACACATGGAAACACAACAATTTCTCCAAATTATCAACACCCGATACAAATAAGAGCGATACACACATGGAAACACAACAATTTCTCCAAATTATCAACACCAACACGACAATAAACAAATATGTTTTTTGTATATATTAGCTTAAGTTACTAAATTATGATACACATGTTGTACAATTAAAATTTTTAATAGCTTAGGTTACTAAATTATGATATACATGTTGTACAATTAAAATTTTTAACTCCATTTTCATCATTTTATTGTAGCAAAGTAACTGGAAGACCATTCAACTCAATCATTTAACTATTGTTATTCAACACCATCACCAATTGAATGACCAATAAACATAATCATGCAAACATTCATCCACAATTATTGCACGATATTCCTTAAAATATTAGTTTAGCCTTTTAGTCCAAATTTCTCAAATGATAACATTACCATTTGAAAGAAAAGAAATTGTATGAGAAGTGTCAGGAAGTGCCGGACACAAGAAAGACGTGTCCTACAGGATTAGAAAAAATAAAATAAAATGATTCGACATATTTAGACATGTGTTGGGGGGTGGGCGTGTCGGGATAGTGTCGGTGTCAAGGATGACTTAGATGAAAAATGGCCAAGACCGGCCTGGGGCAAGGCGACCAAGGTTGTCACCTACGGCCCCCAAACTTTGAAGGCCCCTTCAAATCCAACCCTTTTTTTTATTGATTTCAAAATATATTTGATCAATATCATGTTAAGTAGAAAAAATCTCAAATTGGTTCAATCACTGTATCAACTATTTTTTTCAGATAATGCTCTAATTTTATGAAAATTATAATTATATATAAAAAAATATATAAGCATTAAGGGGCCATGTTTTCAAACTTTGCCTAGGGCCTTCAATTTCTCCAGCCGGCCCTGAAAATGGCCTTAGAGATGACAATGCCTTGGATGGAAAATTGTTCAACGATTTCCAGTGTGTACTGATTGGGTTTGAACTAACAAATCCAACTGCTGATTCAATTTATAAACCTAGATGCTGAGATTCAGAAATTGGTCAATGTTCTGCTAAAATCCTTTATCAAGTGTTTCCAAGAAGTACAGAAACATCTTTGTAAATTGTAATTTACTCATTTCATGGTGATCTTTCCCCCTCATCTTCAAGCAATTTTGATAACAAGTACCATATCAAAGCATAAAACAAACAATCTGTATAGATTTCATATATGCATACACATCATTAATTATTAGAAAATAGACATGAGGAAGAATGGAATGGAAGAAACTTCTCATTAAATTTCAATAAAAAAAGAGATACAATATATAGCCTTTAGGAGCTACCATAACAAACTATAACAAACAAATAACAAACCATAACAAACTAGTAAAGAAGGGAATAAAAGGTTTTAAGAAAGATTCCCCTAAAATCTAATACTCTCCCTCAAGATGGAGAATACAAGTTATGAATTCCCATCTTGCTAAGTGAAAGATGAAACTGTGATGGATGAAGAGTCTTTGTGAAGATGTCAGCTAGCTAATTCTGATTAGAAACATGAAGGGTTTTCAGCAACCCAGCTTTAAGCTTTTCTCTGACAAGGTGATAGTCAATCTTAATGTGTTTGGTACGCTCATGAAACATAGGATTGGCTACAATGTGGAGAGTTGCTTGATTGTCACACAAAATAAGTGCAGGTCCAGAATGATTCACTCTCAAATCGGCAAGTAAAGAAAGCAACTAAAATATTTCATAAGTAGCATTTGCCGACGAACGAGAAATAGTGTGTTGTTTCTTAGATTTCCAAGACACCAAGGAAGAGCCTAAGAAAACACAAAAGCCACTAATAGATTGCCTAGTATCCAAACATATGGCCCAATCGGCATCAGTAAAAGCCTTAAACTGGATAGAGGAGTTGGCAGGAAAGAAAATTCCTTGACCTGGTGCCCTTTTTATATACTGTAATATCTTTTGTGTAGTATGGAGATGTGGAGTTCGAGAAGTAGCCAAGAATTGGCTAAAACAATTCACAGCAAAACTTAAATCAGGCTGAGTAATAGTGAGGTATAAAAGCTTCCCAATCAATCGCCTATACATAGTAGGATCCTCAAGCAAAGGGCCATCATCTTGTGACAATTTCAAATTAGGACCCATAGGTGTGGAAGAGGGTTTAACAACCAAAGACCTTGTATCCGATAACAACTCAAGAGTATAATGGCGTTGACAAACAAAAATGCCTAAGCGAGAATGGGCCACTTCAAGACCCAAAAAACATTCAAGGGACCCAAATTTTTCAACTTGAAGCGACTATTGAGGAAAAACTTTAACTTGTCCACATAACTTGAATCATTACTAGAATTAACAATATCATCGACATAGACCAAAAGAGCAATGAAAGATTTACCGCTGAACTTGGTGAAAAGAGAATGATCACTAGAAGATTGGGTGAAACCTTCACCAAGGAGAATACTGGTAAACTTAGAAAACCATAGTCGTGATGCTTGTCTCCATCCGTATATGGACTTGGTAAATCTACAAATAGCATTAGGTGGCAAAGACTCCCCCTCACGACAAGAATACCCAGGTGGAATAGCCAAATAGACTTCTTCATAGAGCTCACCATTTAAAAAGGCATTGTTAACATCAAGTTGAGTTAATGACCAACCATGGATAGCAGCTAAAGACAAGAGAACTTTCACTATAACGAGCTTGGAAACAAGTGAGTAAGTATCTAAAAAATCAACACCCTCCTGTTGGGTGTATCCTTTAGCAACCAAAAGTGCTTTATATCGCTCAATGGACCATCAGCATTAAACATTATTTTATACACCCACTTACAACCAACCGGATGTCTCCCTTGAGGAAGAGGAATAATATGCCAAGTGTGATGACCCTCTAAAGCTCTTAGCTCATCATTCATGGCCTTACGCCACTCTGGAATCTCAACGGCTTGGGAAAAGGTGTGGGGCTCGGTATAAGAAGAAATGGCGGTGAGGAGGCGAAAGGTGATGATAGCGAAGAACAGAGGAAATGGAATAGAGAGTAGGATCAGAAGTGGGAGTAAGAGAAGAGGGTTGAATGGCCAAAGAGCAATGATAATCATTAAGATAGGAAGGAGGCTTAGTGACTCTATGAGGCCGTGTGGAAAGTGAAGAAGGCGTAGGAATGGGAGTGATGATAGAAGGTGAGGGGGGGAAGGAACAGGAGAATTAGATTTGGGACAATCAGGAATGGATTGGGGTAACACACGGTCATGAAAGAAATCAAGAGGAGAATGAGGTGTGGGAGTCCCAGAAAAGAGAAAAATTATCTCATGAAAAATGACATTTCGAGAAATGAAAGTGGAATTTGTGGTGAGGTCAAGAAGTTTGTAACTTTGTATCATTTGTAGCCAAAAGGATAACCAAGAAAAACACAAGGATGAGCACGAGGAGAGAACTTAGAGCGTTCGCTAAGTAAGGTGGAATCATAGCAGAGACAACCAAAGGCTCTAAGATCATTGTAGGAAGGGGATTTGTGTGTTAAGGGTTCAAGAAGGGTTTTATTGGCTAACAAAGGAGATGGAATCCGATTAATCAAATAAATGGCAGTCTTGACGCAATCCCCCCAATAACAAAGCGGCAAACTGGACTGAAAAGATAACGCACGGGCAACATTAAGAATGTGTTGGTGTTATCTTTCCACAACAGAATTTTGTTTGAGGGTCTCAACACAAGAGTGATAATGTACAACATCTTTTGAATTAAAGAAGTCAACAAGTTCAAATTTTGGTGCATTATCAGATCGGACAACTTGGATAGAAGTGTGGAATTAGGTCAAAATCAGATTAAAGAATTTAAGAATGATGGTTTTAACATTAGATTTTGCACGCAGCAAATACAACCATGTTGGCCGTGTGCAATCATCAACAATAGTGAGAAAAGATTTGTGTCCCTCAGTTGTTGCAACATGAAATGGACCCCATATGTCAATATGAATTAAAGCAAAAGGCTTATCATACAACTGATTATGTGCAACATAGGGCAATCTTTTTTGCATGGCCAACAGACAAATAGGGCAATGAGGAGTAGACCTGTGATCGGGAGGGTTGGATGGAAGAGAGCTCATGTAAGATGAGGGAGATGGAGATGTTCGGGTTGGGTACTGGGCCAAAGTAAATTCAGCAGAGGGAGATGTTTGGGCTGGGTATTGGGCCGAAGTAAATCCAGCAGAGGGAGGGCTTGGGGCGGAATTAAAAAATGGGAGAGAGGTCTGGTGTGGCTTGAGGGTTCTGGGCTGATGAAAGGTGCGGTGGGTATTGAAGAAATCCAGTTGAATTGGGTGGATGAAGAAAGGACTGATGGGCTTTGGGTTTGGGCTTGAAACCGGGTGGAAATCCATGTAAATTGTAACATTTAGAAACAGTATGCCCTAAGCATCCACAATGAGAGCAGAGGGGTAGATCCTGTTTTGGGCGTGGATACAAAGCGGCAGCTGCAGCGATGGGTGGGGAGGAAGAGTTGAAAGCCATGGATTCCGTCAGGAGAGGGTTGGAGCCGATGGATCGTTGGCATTCCTCTTGGATAATGAGATTGAAGGCCTTGCTAACAGTAGGAAGAGGATCGATCATCAAGATCCGGGCACGCACAACAACAAAGGAGTCATTGAGACCTATGAGAAATTGCATGAGGTATTCTTGTTCTATGATTTCATACTACCACAGTTGCAGACGGGAATCGGCTGGTAATATTTGAGTTCATTCCAAAGAATTTTCAGCTTTGTAAAATAGAGATTGACCTCGAGAGAACCTTGAGAGAAGGCAGCCAATTGTTGTTTGATTTGAAAAATTCTAGGAGCATTGCTTTGATGGAAACGAGCATGGAGATCGGTCCAAAACTTCTTGGGCAGTGGCCATGTAGAGAAGACTATGGTCGATTTCTTTGTCAACAAAGTTTAGAAGCCAAGAAGTGACCATGCTATTACAACGGGACCAAGCACCTGAAGAAAGATCGTCCGGAGGAGGCTACCGAAGAGTGCCATCAACAAAATCGAGTTTGTTCTTGGCATTGAGAACCATAAGCATCGCTCGGTTCCAGGTATTGTAATTAGAACCAGTAAGAACATGAGAGACGAGTTAATCTGGGATGGTCACCACTATGAGGAAGAAGGGACTGTGATTATTATCCATGGGAAAGGAATCCGGTTGAGATTGAGTAGTAGAAGAAGAAGGAGGGGTGAGAGGCTGAAACCGGTTATTGGTGTTGGTGGTTTGTTGACCCACGAGCCATGGATGAACCGGAAGAAAAGAGTTAAGCAAGGCAAACACTTCTGATACCATATGAGAAAATAGACATGAAGAAGAATGGAATGGAAGAAACTTCTCATTAAACTTCAATTAAAAAAAAAAAAGAGATACAATATATAGCCTTTGGGAGCTACCATAACAAACTATAACAAACAAATAACAAACCATAACAAAGGTTCTAAGAAAGATTTCCCTAAAATCTAATATTAATACATAGAAACACCGACATAGGTCGGCACATGAATGTATGCTCAGATTGGAAAACGATAATTGCAATTAGAAGAAGGAAGCACAGTTCCAATCTACGGAATCCAAAAAGCATATGTAATTCATGGAGAAATTAAGAGAAAACATACCGCTTCTTCGCGTTGGGGATTGGTGGCGCAAGAACAACGCCGTCTAACGGAAGGTGAAGCCACCAAATACGGCGAATCGGAGATCGATCCATTTGAAAAAACTAGGGCACTTACACTTGCAATTGGCACAGAAGTTCTCAGACGAACAAGATTAAGATGGAAAATCTTATTACGAGGAGCAAATGCGACCGGAGAAGAAACGGAAAGTGAAGAAGCTAGTAGAGTAGCCATATTTCTGATAGGATAAATGACGGAGATTCATGGGAATTAGCAGACGAAGGGTTTTAGAGGGGGATAAGTGAAAGAAAGGGAAAAATAAAATAAATAGGACAAAATATATTTTAAATCCTCAAAATATATTTTAAATTCTCTAATTATTTACACTTTTTAAATTTATTTATTTTAATTTAAACCTTTTAAATATAAGAGTGATTTTAACAGGTCATTCTGTTATATTTTCTATCCAAACTAACATAATTAAAGGATAAAATTATAATCTTTTATTTTTAATTCAATTTTCTCTTTCTCTTCCATCTTCACCGAAACTCACACACACTCTCTCTCCCCTTTTCATTGAATTTTTCTTTCTTTCTCTTTCCACCACCTTCTTCTGTCGTCGCCAAAACCTCTATAACAGAGGGTGTGCGACGATGACGATGGTTGTGGCGGTAGAAGAAGATGGTGGAGAGAGACAAAGAAAGGCTCGGTGAAGAGGGGAAAAGAGAGAGAGAGCTCGATGAAGGAGGAGAAAGAGAAAAGAAGAAAAAGGAAAAAAGAAAAAGAAAAGAAAAAAGAAAAAAAGAGAAAATTGAATGAAAAATAAAAGACTATTTGTCAATTAATTCTGTTAATTTGGATGAAAAATCTAACATAATGACCTTTTAAAGTCACCTTCATAATTAGAAGGTTTAAACTGAAATGAATAAATTTAAGAAGATTACATAAAAATGTATCAATAGTTATAGAGTTTAAAATGTATTTTTTCCAAATTAATAAAAGAAATAATTTTTTGAAGCTAACTCTAATTTCAATCTTTTAAATAACAAGGACCATATGTTAAAACAAAACTAAACCTAAGATTTCTAGCCCAACGGTTATCTAGTGTGTCTTTTTTATGAGAAGCCTAGGTGGCGTTTGGTTAATGTTCCCACTTTTGTAAACTCAACTAGAATGGGTTGGGTTGGGTTGAGTTAAGAATTTTATTTCCAACTGGGTACAAAATTGCTTTGGTAATGACAAAATTTTATTTTGTGCTGGGAACAGAATCACGTTTGATAACACATAATTCTGTTTTCTTCTGGGAACAAAATTGCGTTTGGTAATAAATAATTCTGAAATTGTTTCCTCAATTTTTTCACAAGGTTATATTTTAATTAAGAATTTAAAACTTTTTTAAATTTGTTGGGATATATATAATTATATCAATTCTTCCATAAGTTGGGATATATATAATTATATATATCCCAACTTTCAGCACTCCAAGATTATAAAGTTGATAAATAAAGTTGCAATCGCAGCAATAGAGACAAATAACTTGGATTAAACAAATGAAAAAAATGGTAGACAACCAGACATGAAGGTAATATCAATCGATTTATCTCATAATTTTACTAATAATTTCTTTTAAGATAACAGTAACTTGACAAAAATTACATAAAAAAAATTATAACTAGAACTTTCACAAAAATATGAACGACTCAACTAGAACTTTCCGTCGGGATCATTGCTGCAAAAAAAAAAAAGTATAAAAGTGTGTGTTAAAAGTTCATAGATAAATTTGTTATAATTTAAATAAAGAAAATATTTAAACTTATTTAATTTATGCACACCGGATTTGAATCATGCCAAACCCGTTCGACAATTAAATCCCTATTTAATCCCATTTCGATGACACTTTGATTGCTCGTTTTGATCTTGACTAGAGCAGGTTGTTGGCATTGTCCCTCTTCATCTTCTGCATATCATTCCCTACTCCATTGTTCGAAGAGGTTGTCATTTAAATTATGCAATCTTATAAAATTATGAATTGTACAACACGTGATTGGAATATACTTTTGCACGCGCAATTTATAGGGAGACATTTTCTTGAGTATTTTGAATCTAGCTTTAAGGACACCAAAACACCGTTCTATAAGATTCCGAAGAGATGAGTGGCACTAATTGAACTTTTCTTCTATTTTAGTTGGACGTCTACCTTTAAAATCTTGCAAGTGATACCTCTCCCCCCTGTATGGTGCCAAGAAACCATGTGTATTCGTATAGCCTAAATCCACATGATAATACTTTCCTGCATGTGCAATATTTATAAATAACTAAGACCAATAAATTTATATATACAAACATTATATATATATATATATATATATATATATATATATATATGTGTGTGTGTGTATGTGTATGTGTATTTATACCTGGGGGAGGTGCCGGAAATGAATTTCCCAAGTTAGTGACACATTCGGAAAATACTTTAGAGTAATTGGTCGTTCCTTCCCAACCAGTATATACGTAAGTAAAAATCATATTGAACGTACATACGCACATGACATTCTGAGATGTCTCTGTTTTACGACCTCAATACGGAATTTGATCTTCCAATGGAACTGATGCATCAACATGAATCTCATCCATTGCCTCCACACAATCCTATTACATAGATACCCAACAAAGGATTAATAAAATTCTAAAATGTATGTATTTTAAGTAATTACTCTTTTCGTATTTAAAAATAAATAAAAAATAAAAACTTTACCTTAAAATAAGGGTAGAATCTCGGATTGTTTCTTATTTCTAGAGGGCATTCGTTTAAATTCGGAGGTGCAATCAACTCAATACCCAATTTACATATGGCCTTCAACACAAGACGGAAATAACGCGATATAATCTCTGTAGAGTGTTGGAAACGATCTACGGTTAGTCGGTTAGCCGTGTAGAGTCATTTTGTGAGACAGTATACAAAAAAAATCTTACTTGCTCTTGCACAGTAATATTTCTAGAGTGGTCGAGATAACCTTTAGACATTAAAATGTCACAAAGCATCTTAAACGTATCTTGGTGCACCCTGAACGTATCGTAACAACGTCCATCATGCCCTTCTAAAATTTCTTTCATATATATACATCCTTGCAAAACGGATGCTTTACAAGCTTGTTTCGCTTTTTTCGCTTTTCGTTGACGCCTTTTTCTAAATGCTCTTAAATGAGCAAGATAAGCTAAATCCAAAAACTGATGATCGTAAAATATATTTTCAATTTCAACCAAATTCATCCTATAATTTACAAACTAGGATTAAAAAAAAAAAATCACTCACAAAGAAAAAAAAATCAGCCACAAAAATAAAAAAATAAAAATGCAACAAATACTGCACTAATTTCAGCACTAAAAATGCATTACTTTACCACAAATACTATACTATTTCAGTACATACAAATACAAATACTGCACTACTTTAACTGCACTAAAAATGCATCAAATACTGCACTAATTTCAGCACTAAAAATGCATTACTTTACCACAAATACTGTATTATTTCAGTACACACAAAAACAAATACTGCACTACTTTAACTGCACTAAAAATGCACTACTTCACCACAAATACTGCACTATTTCAGTATACACAAATACAAATACTGCACTAAATACTACACTAAAAATGCAGCAAACACTACACTACTTTACCGCAGATACTGCACTACTTTAACTGAAAAATTCAACACTTATTTAAAATGAAATACAATCATTTGTCTTCATCGTAGACATAAACAATAACACACAAATAAGAAGCAAATAACCACCTAAATGGTGTTACACACAGGAATCAAATAATAGTCAATATTTTGATATAGATTTGTATTGAATCTCTTGATAATTGATGATGGAAAGATTAACTCTGTTGTTTCTTCACCAAAGATCAAGAAAAACTTGACTTTTTTTATACTTTTATGGAAAGATTTGTATTGTTCATTTGCTTTTTGGGTATTACACAATCATATTGTTCAATTTGTTTGTGGATGTGTATTTTTCCCCTTCGTTGGATTGTTTGTTGTTGATTTAATGTTACATATAGTTTGTTGTTCAATTTGTTTGTGGATCTATTTGTCACACCTCACCCCGGGCACCAGTCACCTGAGGCCGGGTGTGATGTCGACCTGACATCACCTGATCAATTCACGAATGTCCATACATACGTATATACATACCCACTCGCACTACTGTAATTTTTTTTCCAAAAATATATAAATACATGTTCTCAGAATTTGGGAGCACACTTGTCCCGAATATCCACAACTAAAATCACTAAAATACCTGAACCTTCCACGGTTCACGTCCGACCGACTCACCTCCAACACGACACTATCTCCTGACTCTCCCTAGTACCAGTATTGGGACCAACTCCTAACCACAGTACCTGAAACTAAATTTTTTTTATCGGTGTACTGTCTTCATAATAAAAATATTTCATGGATCAAGTATAAATAATAAGCAATACGATTCGAAATATAACATTATATAATCACATACCCGGTTCTACTGTCACCAATTAAATGAAATAATATAACAATAAAACCGTATATCGCACACCATATTCGAAACCAGTTCCCCACTGTCACCAATGTAAAGAAATAATGTATTCTAAAAACACCCAATACAAATATAATATAATCCCATACCGTACAGAAATCCAGTTTTCCTATCATCAATGAAATAAACCAATATATATTTAAAATTCCCAATCCAAATATTTTAAATCAACTACACCCAACAATTTTAAATCCACCAATCCAAATGTTTTAAATCCACCCAATCCAAATGTTTTAAATCAACCAAGTCAAACATCTCGTCATATAATAAAATACTCCACACCACTCTCCTACTAGCCATAGGATCGTTTTTACTTTACGATCGGGAGTTACAACGGTACCGTACCACCAGTCAGGTTTGCACTCCTAACGGGTCAACCACCCTACAGGACTTGCCTAGCAGGTAATCCACATCTCGTAGGTCATATCCGCCTAACGAGAAGAAAATTCACATCCTTTACGGGAAGAAAATCCACATCCCTTACGGAAAGAATATCTACATCCCTTACAAAAAGAAAATTCACATCCCTTATGGGAAGAAACTATGGCATAGTCGGACCAAACATCACTCTCCACCTTAGAAATTGACTCGATCCAAAAATCATTTTCCCACCTTTAAAACCAACTTGATCCCAAAAATCATTTTCTACTTTTAAAACCAACCCATCGATCAAAAAATATTTTTTTTCCACTTTTAAAACCAATTCGATCCAAAAATCATTTTATTTCATTTCCCACAAACCCCCAAAACCGCTTGATTCATATAAGTTGCAAATTCGTCAATTTTTAAATAAACACATTTTCCATAATTTATATGAAAATAAAATTTGTAATTTTTATAGAAAATAGTACACTCACCTCGTTTTTCGCACTGCAAAACTATCTCCGTCCAAAACCTATTAGGATGTTGGCGCCTATGAACCTGTTTTCAAATTGTCTGCCGGGAGATTGGATTTTTGGATTTTTTTTCCTTTCCTATTTCTGCTTCCTATTTTGCGTGCTGAACCTCAACGCCGCGGTGACGGGTCTCACCACCACGGTGAACGTGCCTGTTCTGGGTTTCTGTTTACTGGACCTTTACTACCATGGCGATGGTCGTCTTCCTGCTTTGCGTTCTGGTTTTGACGAACAATTTCCTCTCTTTCTCCTCTCCAGTTTCGGTAATTCCCACTTTTGAACCACACAACCGACGCTCACACTCTACCGACGATACCCCCCACACCATCTTCGTCTGAACAATTGGATGCACACATACACACACACACACACACACACACACACACACACAACCGCAGACAGAGCACACACCCATACACAGTGGCTCCGCCGACAAACCCACCACTGAACACACACACATACATCCTCATACATTGCCGAACGAGTAGAGTACACATGCGGGACAACAATGACGATCACACACATCTACATACACCACGATCACACATACCCACACGCCGATCACACCCACCCACCTGTCTGATCACATACACACACACACACACACACATACACATACACACACATACATACACACACACAACATCACACACAATACTCACCGAACGACGGAGACGCACACACCGACGACGATCATCGAATGAATGACAACGACACGCACACACGTCCATGCTGGAGAAATAGCGATGCTTAGAACCTACTTCCGCCGGCCCACTTTCCTCGTTTCCTAATCTCATCCACTTTTCTTCAGTGTTTGATTTGAAATGCATGCATTTATATATATATATATATATATATATATATATATATATATATATATATATATATATATTTTCACAAATTTCATTAACCTCCCCTTGGTTTTCTTTAAGTTTTCATTTTAACCCAATTTAAAATTTCATATTTCTTAAAATTATAATTTCACCCCTAAATTTTTATTTCAAATTAAAAATAACACATCCTACCCCATTATTTACTAAACGTTTTAAAATGCAACTAGTGAATATGTATGTGCGATAGATAGGGTCTTACAACCCTTCCTTCCTAAAAGAAATTTCGTCCCGAAATTTTAATTACCTCGGTCGAACAAGAGCGGATATTTGTCCCTCATCTCATCTTCTCTCTCCCACGTTGTTTCCTCCACGGAATGACTGCGCCATAATATTTTTACTAATGAAAACGCTTTTGTTCGCAACACTTGATCTTACGACTCAAAATCCGGACTGACTCCTCAACGTACGTCAAATCTTTTCTAATTCGATTAGTTGAGAAGTCAGCATATGCGAAGAATCTGATACATATCTTCTAAACATCGACACGTGGAAAATGTCAGGTAAGCTGGACAATTCTGGCGGTAAGACAAGTTGATAAGCTGTCGCAACAACCCGTTCCAAGACCTCATATGGCTCGATATATCTCGGACTTAGCTTTCCTTTCTTCTCGAACCTCATTATGCCCTTCCACGGGGATATACGTAAAGACACATAGTCCCTCATTTCAAATTCTAACTCTCATCCACGCTTGTCAGTGTAACTCTTTTGCCGACTCTGAACAGTTCTTAATCTTTACTGAATCTCTTTAACCTTATCTGCCGTCATTTGGGCTATATCTAGTAGCAGTAATTTCCTTTCTCCCACTTCAGTTCAGCCTATTGGACTGGAGTCCGGCATTTCTTGCCATACAACGTTTCGTACGGGGCCATTTTGATCGTAGAATGATAGCTGTTATTGTAGGCAAATTCCATCAACGTCAGATGATCATCTCAGCTACCAGAAAATTCCAAGACACAACCTCTCAACATATCTTCCAATGTTTGGATCGTATACTCTGATTGGCCGTAAGTCTACGGATGAAAAGCGGTACTAAATTTTAGCTCGGTACCCAAAGCAGTTTAGAGACTCGGCCAAAACTTCGAAGTAAACCTTAGATCTCTGTCCGACACTATGGAAACCAGTGAACCATGTAGTCTAATAATCTCATCGATATACAATTGGGCATATTTATATAGAGAATACATCGTCTTTACGGACAATGAATAGATTTAGTAAGCCTATCAACAATTACTCAGATGAAATTATGCCTATTTTTGAGTACAAGGTAATCCCGAAATAAAATCCATTGTGTTGTACTCTCATTTCCACTCTGGAATAGGTAGAGGCTGCAATAACTCACCTGGATATTGGCGTTCGATCTTGACTTGCTGACAAACGAGATACCTAGCAACAAATTCAACAATTTTCCATTTCATTCCATTCCACCAATAGTGTTCTCGTAGATCCCGATACCTTTTGGTCTTGCCTAGGTGCATTGCATATGCTGAGCTATGCACTTTCTCTAAGATATTCTTCTTCAAAGTGGCATAATCAGGCACACACAGTCTATTTCTTACCAACAAAGCCTTATCATTATTCTTGACACGATAGTTAGCTCTGTGACAATTTTTTACTTCACTTCGGATCTTCTCCAAATGGGGCATCTGACTTCTACACTTCAATAATATGGTCGATCAATGTCGGCCTTAAAGTCAAAGTTGCAAGCAACGCTGCTGTCTGACCAACCGCCAACTGAACTCGCAAAGATCTCAATTTAGGATACAGATTGGTATGAACAACTTGAATGTATGCAACTGAACCCACCGATTTTTTACTCAACGCATCCGCTACAACATTGACCCTTTTAGGATGATAGTGGATAGTACAATCATAGTCCTTGATCAACTCCATCCAGCATTTCTGCCTCAGATTTAGTTCTTTCTGAGTAAACAAATATTTCAAACTCTAATGGTCGGTGTATATCTCACAAGTCTCGTCCTACAAGTAATGTCTCCAAATCTTCAGGGTAAATACAATTGCCGTCAATTCCAAATTATGCGTTAGGTAATTACACTCATGATTCTTTAATTGCCGGGAGGCATATGCAATCACGTGACCGTGTTGCATCACTACACACCCTAACCCTTGGTGTGACACATTACTATAGATCACAAAGCTACCACCTTCAGGTCGGAAGGGAGAGTATTGACGTAAATATCAGTCTACTCTTCAACTCTTGAAAACTTTGCTCACATCTGTCAATCTACTTGAGTTTGAATTCCTTGTGGGTCAATCGGGTTAACGGGGCAACCATAACAGAAAATCCATGTACAAACCGACGATAATCACCCGCCAACTCAACAAGCTTCAAACTTCGGTTACTCTTTTCGGCCTTTCTCAATGAGCCATAGCTTTAACTTCCTTTAGATCTACTTGAATACCATATCCCGAGATAACATGTCCCAAAAGTACCACTTAATCCAACCAAAACTCACATTTGCTGAATTTAGCATACAATTGCTTCTCTCGCAACGGCTGCAACGTACTGTGGAGATGTTTAGCATGCTCTTCTCTATTTTCGTTCGGAACGCCGTTTTCACCACGTCACTGTCTCTGACTTCCAACTGGTGATACCCTGATCAAAGATCTATTTTGAAAAACACACTGGCCTTTTACAGTTGGTCAAACAAATCATCAATTCTAGGCAACGGATATTTATTATGAACCGTTATCTTATTCAACTGCAGGTAATCGATACACATTCTCAACGTGCCATCCTTCTTCTTTATGGATAACACCGGGACTCTATGGGGAGAAACACTAAGTCTAATAAAACCGCGAGTTAACAGATCTTGCACTGAATTTTTAATTCCTTTTGCTCAATAGGTGCCTTACAATAGGGTGGAATTGATATCGGAGTAATTCCTAGAAATAACTCCATAGTAAATTCCATTTCCCCTACTCACTGGCAACCCTAGCAATTCTTCTGGAAAAACATCGGGAAAATCGCTGACTATTGAAATATCCGCCACATGAACTTCATTCCGTCTGGTGTCAATCACCTGCGCGAGGTATCCCTAACTTCCTGGCCTCCAGAACTGAAGTCAAACTGACCGGGAGTAATGATCCTGTCCCCCGAAAATACCAATTCTGGCTCGTCTAAGACCCGAAAGATAACTTCCTTTTTAAAACAATCCACCGTGACCTGATAACCGGATAGAAAATCCATACCCAGTATCACATCAAAATTGTGAATACTCAGGGGTAATAGATCTTTCAATAATTCTCTATCATCGACCCCAAATGGACTGTCTGCATACACGTTATTTATCAACACTGACTCCAGTTCTCGGCTGCTTCCCGCACATCATTCTCTATTAATTTTGCTGTGTTTATTAGTTCTGCATAACTTTTTGATCTACCTGCCTGTCAACCTGGACGTACTACTAAATTAAATATTTTCTAGAATCGTCTACATCTTATCTCTTCCATTTTTACCAAATCAGGAGCAAATTGGAACTAAACATCGAATTTAATTCCATACTGCCAAATAATCATCTCTTCCTATTTTAATTATATGAACTCCTCATCCCATAAGGTTACAAGGTTGCCTTAGTATTGCCTAGAAGTCAGTTTTATACACACCCTTGGATGTCGTATGCTATGATAAAATCCAAACGTTATGTGCTACGAATATAATTATATATCAGCTCTAATTTAATATTTAAAACCATTAGCACTCCCTACAGTCGTGATCCATTCATTACCACTACCAACGGCACCACTCAATCCACCGACTAGTAGTATCACAATTTCGTTGCACCCACTACTTGCCAACAAGACAAATAACAATGCATGATGCCAATGTACTATCTAATGCAATGCAATAACTATCACTCACGTGCTGAACCCACCTATCGACACCTTATCTCATGGTTTACCACTGATTCGACACCACCTATCGACACCCTATCTCATGATCCACCACTGGCTCGACAAACTGACAAGTTTACAGAACCTATAACCTAGGCTCTGATACCATAAATGTCACACCCCACCCCGGGCACCCATCACTAGAGGCCGGGCGTAACGTCAACTTGACATCACCTAATCAATCCATGAATGTCCATACATACGTATACATATACGCACCTGCACTACTGTAAATATTTTCCAAAAATATATAAATACTTGTTCTCAGAATTTGGGAGCACACATGTCCCGAATATCCACAACCAAAAACACTAAAATACCTGAACCTTCTACGGTTCACGTCCGACCGACTCACCTCTAACACGACACTACCTCCGGACACTACGATTTGAAATATAACATTATATAATCACATACCCGGTTCCACTGCCACCAATGAAATGAAATAATATAACAATAATGCCGTATATCGCACACTATATTCGAAACCAGGTTCCCACTGTCACCAATGTAAAGAAATAATGTATTCTAAAAACACCCAATACAAATATAATATAATCTTATACCGTACGGAAATTCAGTTTCCCTATCACTAATGAAATAAACCAATATATATTTAAAATACCCTATTAAAACATTTTAAATCAACTACACCCAACCATTTTAAATCCACCAATTGAAATATTTTAAATCCACTCAATCCAAATGTTTTAAATCAACTAAGCCAAAGATCTTGTCATATAATAAAATATTCCACACCACTCTCCTACTAGCCATATGATCGTTTTTACCTCACGATCGGGAGTTACAACGGTACCATACCACCCGCCAGGTTTGCACTCTTGACTGGTCAACCACCCTGCAGGACTTGCCTAGCAGGTAATCCACATCTCATAGGTCATATCCGCCTAAGGAGAAGAAAATTCACATCCCTTACGGGAAGAATATTCACATCCCTCATGGGAAGAATATCTACATCCCTTACGGGAATAAAAATCACATCCCTTACGGGAAGAAAATCCACATCCCTTACGAGAAGAAACTATGATATAGTCAAACCAAACATCACTCTCCACCTTAGAAACCGACTTGATCCAAAAATTCTTTTCCTACCTTTAAAACCAACTTGATCCCAAAAATCATTTTCTACTTTTAAAACCAATCCATTGATCCAAAAATTATTTTTTTTCCACTTTTAAAACTAACTCGATCCAAAAATCATTTCATTTAATTTCCTACAAACCCCCAAAACTGCTTGATCCATATAAGTTGCAAATTCGTCAATTTTTAAATAAACACATTTGCTATAATTTATACGAAAACAAAATTTGTAATTTATATAGAAGACAATACACTCACCTCGTTCTCCGTACTGCAAAACTATCCCCGTCCAAAACTTACTAGGACGCTGGCGCTTGTGAACCTGTTTCCGAATTGTTTGCCGAGAGATTAGATTTTTGGATTTTTTTTCCTTTCCTATTTCTGCTTCCTATTTTGCGTGCTGAACCTCACTGCCGCGGTGAATGACCCTTGTTCTGGGTTTCTGCTTGCTGGACCTTCACCGCGGCGGCGAAGGATCTCAACACCGTGACGATGGTCGTCTTCCTGCTTCGCGTTCTGGTTCTGACGAATAGTTTCCCTCTCTTTCTCTCCTCTCCAGCTTCGATAATTCCTACTTTCGAACCGCACAACTGACGCCCACACTCTACCGACGACACCTCCCATACCATCCTCGTCTGAACGACTGGACACACACACATACACACACACACACACAGACACAGTTACAGACAGAGCACACACCCACACACAGCATCACCGCCGGCAAACCCACCACCGAACACATACACATACACCCCCATACACTGCTGAACGAGCAGAGTACACACGCCAGACGACAATGATGATCACACACATCCACATACACCACGATCACACATACCCACCTGTCTGATCACACACACACACACACACAACAACACACACAACACTCACTAAACGACGACAATGTACACACCGACGACGATCACCGAATGAATGACAACGACATGCACCCACACCTACGCTGGAGAAACAACAACGCTCAGAACCCACTCCTGCCGGCCCACTTTCCTCGTTTCCTAATCTCTTCCTCTTTTTTTTTCAGTGTTTGATTTGAAATGCATGCGTTTATATATATATGCATGAATTTAGTGGTATGATCTTGGTTCCTTGCTTTGCCATGTCGAATGCCTCCTCTCTGTTTTTTTTTTCTTTCATTGATCCCAGCCTATATATATATATATATATGTACATATATATATATATATATATGTACATATATATATATATATATATGTATGTATATATTAATCTTTTCATAAATTTCATTAACCTCCTCTGGTTTTCTTTAAGTTTTCATTTTAACCCAATTTAAAATTTCATATTTCTTAAAATTATAATTTCACCCCTAAATTTTTATTTCAAATTAAAAATAACACATCCTACCCCATTATTTACTAAATGTTCCAAAATACAACTAGTGAATATGTATGTGCGATAGATAGGGTTTTACACTATTTGTTGGTACTTCGCCGACGCAAATTTGTTTGTTGTTCAATACATGTTTGTTATGATTCATATCATTTGAAGATTCAACATCATTTTTAGTTTTTCTTCATGAGGATAAAGAAGATGTTCATAGCGAAGAAGATAATGGGGCTGATGATTTGATGTATTTTTGGGTTTTGTAATTTGTATATTATAATGGTTTAGACTGGTATCTTATGCTGTAATGGGGTTGATGTTTTGATGTATTTTTGGGTTTTGTAATTTGTATTAATTTGTTTGTATTTATTTTGTCATTTGTAATATATTTGGATTTATATTTAACCTACAAAATGAGTTTTAACTGATTTTTGAGCTCATATCAAGCAATTCGAGCTCGAGCTTTTGAAACGAGCTATTTGAGCTTGAGCTCTTGAAACGAGCTATTCGAGTTCGATCTCCCAGTTTTTTAGCCGAGTTGAGTTCGAAGAGTCAGTTCAAAGCTCGGCTTGTTTAACTTGTAACTTAAATAAACAAGCTTGTACATTCATTACTCGACTCAAGTTGAATCATTTACAACCCTACTTGGGATTGAAATATCCCGATCTAATAAAGGGATAGTTCTATCTCAAAGAACATATGCACTAAATTTATTACGAGAGAATGGTATGTTAGCATGTCAAGCAATTGATACACTAGTAGAAGAAGGTCTAAAACTATGTATTGAACCCAACCAAGTACCAGTTGACAAAGGAAGATACCAAAGACTTGTAGGGAGATTGTTGTACTTATCTCATATCAGATCAGATGTGACTTATGCCTTGATTATTGTCAGCCAGTTTATGCATAATCTTGGATAACAACATATGAATGCAATTATTCGCATTTTGAGGTACCTAAGTCTGCTCCAAGAAAATGAGTATTATTTTCTAAAAACATAGACCATCAAAGTATATAAACCTATACCGATACTGATTGGGCTGGTGATGTGGCTGACAGACGATCTACCTCTGGATATTTTATCTTTCTAAGAGGTAACTTTGTGACATGAAAAAGTAAGAAATAAAATATCGTAGTTCGCTCAAGTATAAAAGCTGAATTTAGAAGTTTGACAAATGTACTGTGTGAGACATTATGTCTAAGACTCATTTTACAAGATATGAGTTATCTATTTAAGCAACCTATCCGATTATTTTATGACAATAAAGCAATATGTGATATCGCACATATTCCAGTTCAACATGATCGTACAAAGTACGTTGAGATCGACAAATTTTTTATTAAGAAAAAGTTGGATAGAAAGATTGTGAAATTACATAAGATTCGATTAGATGATCAGTTAGCCGACATCCTCACCAAATCCGTCTCGAATCGGGTATTCTTAAAATTTCTAGACAAATTAGTCATGTGGGACATCCATATACCAATTTGAGGGAGAGTGTTAAATAAGGCACAAATTATAATTTCCTAGAGTATGTAATAATTTCTTAATTTAGATTATGTAATAACCTTGTGATTCAAGAGTAAATGTGAAAAACTCAAGATCCTTTTTCAATAGAAGAAACCGGTGATATGATTCTTGATAGCTCTTTCAGGATAAGTGTATCCGTAGTCGTTTTTTGTACGTAACATAGAGGAGGCGTACAAGGTTAAGTATCCGAATCAGGATATGCTTAGAAAATGGAGTAGGTTTAAGCATATTTTCATTTATGGTCTTCCATGCATCATCTGCCCTCATTCGGAAATCCTGCATTGCTTGATCCTTTGACACGCCGTACTTTTCCATGTACAACTCAAGCGCCGTGTAATTCACTAGTCCTATTTGTTTTTCAACCTATGAAAATTGAATGGAAAAAAAAATGTTAAACGATAATGCTAGATTCACGTATTTTAATCTAAAATTTATTCCATGCATTTAAGGAATTCAAACTCACAGTTGAAAATTAAAGTTGTCTTAGTTCACCCTTAATTTTAAAAAAGTTTTATAGGTAGAATCAATTTATATTTTAGTTCTGTCTATTAAAAAATAAGGCGAAAAACCCAATATACGCGTCTGCATTCACGTAGTTACATGTAACTAATTTGTAGGTAAAATTTTTGTAAGATGTAACAAATATTATTGTATTTTGTAACGTGCAATTAGTTTGTGTGTAAAAATTTGTTAGATGTAACAAAAATTACACAAATACATGTAACTAATATTAAACTAATTTCTGCGTATAATATTTGTTAAATGTCACAAATATTACATACATACATATAATTTGTAATATATAATTAATATTACACAAGTACATGTAACTAACATTACACAAATATATATAATATAGTTATTTATTAAGTTGTAACTAATATTAGTTACATGTAACTAATATTAACTAAAATACGAATTTGCTCACCAAAGTTATTTCTACAATCCCTATAATGCCTGCACATGCAGACTAAACTCAAGTAAAAAGTAACTTAAGAGACTAAATCAAAACTTATATCTTAAGTGAGACTTTTTTAAAATTACATCTATTATTTGTGACTATTTGTGGGATAAACTATAGTGATTTAAACGTGCTCATGCATATAAAAACAATAATTAGATCAATGCAGAATTAAAAAGCGGATCAAGTGTGTACCTCTAGCCATAGTTGTTCTCACTTGCTCAAGATTATGGGAAATATTGGTTTTGGGTTAAAGATTTTCTAAACCTCTCTCAATCTATATTTGATGGTGTATTTGGTTTCTAAAACGAGACTGTAGGCTTAGTGAACCAAAACCGATTGCACAACCCCTTTTATAGATTCCGCCCATCATAGAATCACTCTTGAACGTGCTAAAAGGTAATGGGCAGTTAGCCATGCATGAACACACATTTTTATAACTTACAAAATTACATTCTTGCACATGGCCATGCGTTGTTACTCTTTCTCTAGCCATGCATGGCCACTCTTTTTTTAATGGATGTTCATGCATAATCAATCCATATTCTATGGAATACATGGGTGATGACCATGTTTTTGTAACCCATCTTGTAGAACATGGATTCATGTAACCCACAAGCTAGAGAGAAGTGGGTATGTGCAAGAAAACATGGGTTCATGATGGTTGGCATTTGGAGGAAGTTAATCACACTTCCTATAATGATGGAGAAATGTGGACCATGTTCTTGAGGATTTTTAGGAAAAAATCCAACACTAATGACCAATGACCCCCAAATTAAATTACCTCGTAGGTGCCGACATCATCTATGAATCGGGCCATGGTGGTTGCAGCTACAAGTATTTTAGGTTTGTGAGGAGCCAAACAAAGACCTCTTTGCTTGCTGATTCTCCCATTCCCATAAAACAAGCGGGTGCATAGAGAAAATAACCGCCGATAATTAGCCCGTTGACCTTGTACTCCTCAAATGTTGGTTTTTTCCCTTGAAGCAACCATTTCACTTCAGTGTGGTAGCCCCTCAGTAACTCTATCATCCGTTTGTAACAATCATCAATTAATGGTATATTTTCCGAAATATAACGTGTATATATATATATATATATATATATATATATATGTGCACGCACGCTTGCGCACATGATTAGAAAAATAATATGAATTTATTGAGGTAGGGTAAGGTATAGACTCTCTGTCTGCAATGATCAGAAACGTAAGATCTTCCTTCCTTCGCTAATTTGATGTCGAATTCTTCATAGACTTTGAGAAATGATGTGTAAACTATTTCCATGTAATCCGGGAGGTCTTTAATGGCACTCATATCCCACCTATAAAATTCCATGCAATTCATCAATCTATTTATCTAAATTTAAAAATCCAAAAAATAACAAAGACTAATCTTACTCTCTTCCCCCACATTGCACTTCACACCCGTTGTTCTTAATTACAATTTACAACGCAAGGTAGAAGAAAAATATACAAATTCCTACCAAAATCACAGCAAAAATTAGTTTTGGACGACGGATTTGAATTTTTCAAGTCAAATTTTGGTGAAAAGGAATAAAAAGAGGACAAAATCAGGCATCATAAACAAAATCTATGAATTGTAGATCACAAAAAAGTACAACTGAGTTTAAAGTTCAATTTTATGTTCCTCCCTATTGCAGGTATGAATAGTTCGTATTCTTTCATGCTACCATAAGAGTTGTAGGTTTCATCCGCTATAGCTAGGCATCGCCACAGATTTACTAGCCATGGTTCGGGCATGTGACCATTGAGGTTCGAAATATAATCCAATCGCCCGAACCATGGCTAGTAAATCAGTGGCGATTCCAATGGCCCAAAAGTGAATCTCCACCATTCATTGCCAACAAATTTGTTGACAACATCTGCATAAAAAAAAATAGGGATTTTATGCCAAAAGTCATTTTTTTAAAGGGGACAACTTTTTCAATCCCATTGAAAAGTCAACATGGTTATAACTCCCATTTCAAAAAATAATTGGCAAAAATTCAAATTCATATTTTGTTAATGACAAAATTACCCCTCTACACATTTCAAACCCTATTTCTCTTGAGGTTTGATATTTTCTTTCTCTCCCTTCTTCAATTGCCCTTTTTTTTTTTTTTTTTTTTTTTTTCTCTTTCAAATGATTTTTTGCCGTTTGTTGCTGTCGCCGCCGCCATTGCTCTTCTTCCTCAAGCCTTGCCGCAGCCGCCTCGCTTCATCTCTGTTCGCCATCACTGAAGCTACTTTCGGTGCTAAAGAGAGAGATGAACCAGATCGTCGGCCGTGGTCGTCGTCGTCACCGCAAGTTTTCGTTCGTAATTGTCGTCGTTCGTGTTTATTGTCTCCAGATCTGAGTAGATCTAAGCAACGACGACGACGACGTAGCGGTGACGAACAATTATAGTTATTTTTTTGTTCTTTTTTTTGGTTTGAATTTTGGAGTCGCCAAATCGGGGGAAGGAGAGAGATAGAACTCCGATTTGGCCATATATGGCCAAATCGAGGGAGACTTGGCCGGAGGCAATGATGGTGGTGGCGACGGTGGAAGAGTGGTATGGGAAATGGGGCGACAATGGCGGTCTTCGATCCTTAATTCTGTTAATTTCCGGTGAAATTTCGGCTTAACTGGTAATATATTTTTTTCTTTGTTCCTCTTTATTTTCCATTTTTGGGTTATAATTTTGCTCAAATCTATTGTTGTTCTCAGAACCTCCAATGGCATGATCAAGTGGATATCTACTTGATTTTTTCAGTAGATATCTACTTGATTTTGTTTATCGCCCCTCCCTGTTCTTGATGTACTCTTTGATCATTGAACGATTTTTAGGTATTCCGGTCTTGCTGGAGGGTTGGTCTTGCTGGAGGAATGAACTTGGAGGAATGAACGATTTCCAGTTTTTTTTTTTTTCCCTTTTTTCGCTTTGAATTTTGATTGATGAAATAATTATTTGTTTCAACTGTTTGGTTGATTGCTTGCTAGGTGAAAGAAAATAAATGAAATTGAATAAGAATTTCGATATTATTTAGAATAGCCCGATTCAAATAAGTTCTAGGGATTTCTTGATTTATTTTGTCATTTTTATCCTTTATGTGCAAATGTTTGTATTATTTTTTTGTTCAGTGGATATCTACTAATTGTTTAAATTTATTATTTAAATGTTTGTGTTTTATTTAGTTCAGTTGATATCCACTGATTTGTTTTTAAGTAAATATCTACTTATTGATTTTTAGTAGATATCTATTTATTGAAGACCGATGAAAATGGAGGGAGTGCGACGATGGATATCTACTAAATATAATTAAGTAGATATCTACTTAATGGATATCTAAGTAGATATCTACTTAATTGTTTTTTAAAATTATTTTAAAAGAATTTTTAATTCAAATAGAATTTAATGTTTAATTTTTTTATATTTTAAAATGTTCATTGAATATTTAAAAAAATTAACTAAAATTAAAATTAAATTAAGCGAAAAATAATGTAAGTGGATATCTACTAAATATAATTAAGGAGATATATACTTAATGGATATCTAAGTAGATATCTACTTAATTGGTTTTTTAAATTAGTTTAAAAGAATTTTTAATACAAATAGAATTTAATATTTAATTTTTTTATATTTTAAAATGTTCATTGAATATTTAAAAAAATTAACTAAAATTAAAATTAAATTAAATGAAAAATAATGTAAGTGGATATCTACTAAATATAATTAAGTAAATATCTACTTAATGGATATCTAAGTAGATATCTACTTAATTGGTTTTTAAAATCATTTTAAAATAATTTTTAATTCAAATAGAATTTAATGTTTAATTTTTTTATATTTTAAAATGTTCATTGAATATTTAAAAAAATTAACTAAAATTAAAATTAAATTAAGCGAAAAATAATGTAAGTGGATATCTACTAAATATAATTAAGGAGATATATACTTAATGGATATCTAAGTAGATATCTACTTAATTGGTTTTTCAAATTAGTTTAAAAGAATTTTTAATTCAAATAGAATTTAATATTTAATTTTTTTATATTTTAAAATGTTCATTGAATATTTTAAAAAAATTAACTAAAATTAAAATTAAATTAAGCGAAAAATAATGTAAGTGGATATCTACTAAATATAATTAAGTAAATATCTACTTAATGGATATCTAAGTAGATATCTACTTAATTGGTTTTTAAAATTATTTTAAAAGAAATTTTAATTCAAATAGAATTTAATATTTAATTTTTTTATATTTTAAAATGTTCATAGAATATTTTAAAAAATAAACTAAATTTGAAATAAAATTAAGTGAAATATAATTAGGGTATTTATGATATTTTATAAAAAAAGTTATTTTTAAGAAAAATAAAATTAATTGAAATTTTTATTAAAAACAATTGAGAAAAATTTGAAAACAAGTGAAATTCTAAATATATATATATATATATAGATATATATATATATATATATATATATATATATATAGATATATATATATATATATATATATATATATATTAGGAGTTTTGAAAAAAAAATGGCCAAAATAATATTTTTGTAAATTTTGTAGTTATTGAATGGTAATTTAGGAAGAGTAAAAATGATGGTACTTTTGGAATGAGCCCAAAAAGCATGGGACTTAGAAAGTGGTCTTTTGAACAAATGGGACCTCTCAAAAATTTTCCCAAAAAAATATCGCAATTAGAAATTCATAAATTTTAGGTCAAATTCTAATTCAAATAGAGTTTTTCAAATCTTATCGTAAAAACAATTAGGTTGTGTTTGACCACGCATAATTGAAATTACAATTCTATGAAATTAGAATTCTGAGAATTGTAATTCCATGACATTAGAATTCAATTGTTTGATGTTGGAACTTAATTTAATTTCTTGATATTAAAATTCCGTTGTCTGATAGTATGTTGGAATTCAATTCTAACTCAATGATAATTCTAATTCCATCATTTGGATTATCAAGTCATTCATTTCTAATTCCACTATAATTAACATTATTAGTTTAATTTTAAAATGTAACAAAATTTGATAGGGAAAAAAAAAATTCACACATTTTTGATTGACTTTTTACACTAAAAATAATGACATTTTTTTTTTTCATGCATATAAACATCGGGTATTTTCATTGAACAAAAAACTATTTATCTCACTGAAATATTTCGGGCCCAATTTAAAGAATTGGATTTGCAATTCTTCACTTAGATTATGGAATTCAAATTAAGAAACTGGTCTTCATAAAATTATAAATGAAAACCAAATCTAGGGCCCAACTAGTGATCCCATGACACCAGACGCATTCTTAAAAAAAATTGAAATTCTTGACTGACTTAGAATTGTATGATATCCCATATTCTTGGCGGACTTAGAATTATGTATTTGCTGGAAAAAAATAAATTAAGATTGCCAACTAGAATTAGAAGACTAAACTTAAGAATGAATGAGAGTTCACAAAATTCTCTCTTGATTCTCCTTAATTCCTTTCTTTTAACATTTTATATAAATGAGTTTAATATATTATTTATCATTAATATAATCGATAATTTTTTTTTAATATTTGAAATAGTGAGATTTTCCATTTATAAAATATATTTTTTACAATAAACCACAAAAAACTATAAATGACTCACTTACTAAATTTTTTATTTTAATTTTTTTTTTTTGTTTATATTCTTTGTTTCTCATATAAGTGTTGATGGAAGTAATGAGAAGAGTTAACTTTATGAAAATAATTTCATATACAAAATGATCTTAAAAAGAACAAACATAATAAAGAGTTTAAAATAGCAATTAGAAAAATCTATAAGTCTATTGTTTTTTAATCTGAGTAAAACTATTATTAAATAAAGTATCATATAAATAGTTCACCAAATAATAAACTATTTTCCACATGATGGGATATCATTGTAGGATTTCCAAATGACATAGAAATTCACTAAAATTTATCCATATTTTGTTTGATGATGATTTTTCATTATAATTAATTATATGTGACCATATTTCTTTATTTCTTTCTCTCTTTCTCTCTTTCTCGGCATTTAATAAATTATTTTTTGCATATATTAATTATAAAATTTATTCAATTTCATATGCTCAAAAAAGTATGTTAACAATTATGAACCAAATAATAGAGAGTGATGAGTATAAAAATGATCACTCTAAAGTAACCAATTGAAAAACCGCCACGTGTCTACAAATCTCCATCAAGATAAATTCATATTGAGGATTAAGTGTAATGATTGTGTCGGATAGGGGTACACCTTAGTCTATGCCAGCCACTCCAAAGATAGCTAGTAATACCTTCCAGGAAGACCAGGCAAGCCACCGTCGGGATAGGGAAACCTTTCCAATCTCGGCACTTTCCGCAGCGATATTGCCCGTCTTGGAAATTGACCCCGCAAGCTCTCTGGAAAAATCCCTCTTTCCTGTCTCTAGCTAGCCGAGAAGGGCAAGGTAGGGGGATCCACACAACTCCCCCTTCCCGTCTCTGGCTGACAGGGAAGGGTAGAGATCAAACTCCTCATCTTAGGTATAATAAGAAAGTGTTATTCTCATATCATGGGTTGGATCACTTCTCCAACTACAAATATCTACTGCCATGGGCCTCACCAACAGTGCCAAAAAGCCCATAACCGACATAAAGCTATTTCTTGTCACCCTTTCATTGGCCATATGCCGAGATGGGACACTAATGTGACATTGAGGGGACACTAATCCATACTTAAGCCCTTAAGCTAATCCACTCCATGCCTATATATAGGAGGGCATACCAATGCCTAAAGGTAAATGAAATTCCCTCTTATCGGTAGTTTATTTATAAATCTTTCTCTTAAGCATTGATTCTTACGCTGGAGGGGACACGTCGGGACCATCCCGGCAAGTTCATTGTGTAGGTGTTGAAGTTTTGCCTCATCCTAGCTTGAGACTACCTCTTCTCGGCCCAAAAAGTATTTGATCTCATTTGAGCTCAGACTCATCCCTTCTTAGCTGGAAGGCTCTCTACGGATTAAAAGACTCTTGGGTAGCTTCCCCGCTAGGGACCCATTTTGGGTCACCCTATATTTGCCCATCTCGGGTTAGACGGATTGATCCTAGACTTCTCCATATCCATTCCAGCAAAGAAGCACATAGTCTCCATCAACGAGTGACTAGACTATACCATTGAGGTCGTCCAAATCCGACATCAATAGTTTGACGTTGTCTGTGGGAAGCGCTACTAAAAGCTTTCCTCCAATCATCAGCTCCCATATCGGCTAGAGGCTTGATAATCACAAGGTCTAGTCATTTTACACAGTTGAGAGACCCGAATAGCACGATGGATAGTAATCCGACTAGAGATATGTCAAGAATTCCCAGACCGGATGTAAGGACTTCAGTCCCCATCCCGGAAGAAGAAGAAAACGTACTCTCGGCAGACCAGACGAGCCCATCGGCTGCACCTTTGAGAGTTCACATTTAACCAGCCACTGGAGCTATGGATACGATACGTATTGATAATTTGGAACGCTATTTGGGTAAATTCTAGTCTTGTCTCAACGTTATCCTCCTCCGCTTAACATCGACCTCGGCTCAAGGAGGACCGTATCTCCGTAATGCAAGGGGAGAGGAGTAGCACTAGGAGTAAGATAGAGTGATCCATTTTGAAGGGCATATCTCGATGGGCCAACCTCGTCGTCATGCGTGATTAGTCTAAGAATCAGATCTTGCCTCTCCAGCTGCATTGGACTCCGCGTCCCTACCTTCTCAAGGTCGCCGAGAAGAGGATTATCGTGAGTCCCGACCTGGAAGAACCTACAACAATGTCAAATGTGTTGAGTGCAGGATTTTTCATGCTTAGGAGGAAAATACCCATTCCCCTATAACTGGGAGACAGGGATCCAGAGCGGCTCAAAGTCAGGTTGCAATACCGCCTAGGGGAGATGTCACTCTAGAAAGGCAAATGACCGAGATAGAAGTAGCGCTCGTACAGATGCGGGGCCCTGGTGGGTCTGTTGGATTTCTTTCGGGTATAAGATATTCTTTTGTTGATGATACAATGCTTGAGGTGGTGTCGTACAGGTTCCCTAGCCCCCAAATAATTCTATATGATGGAACTATTGATCTTGTTGATCATCTTACTGTCTTTGTTGCTTTCATAGATATGCATACGACTTCTGTCGTGATTAGGTATAATCATTCTCTCTTACCCTTTCTGGTATGGCCAACTCTTGGTTTCGGGACTTGACTCCCTCCTCGATCTCCACATTCGCTCAGCTTGAACAATTTTTTCTAACCCAGTTCAATGGCTCCCATCGAAGGCCTAAAATAGCCACCCACATCCTCGCTCTTCAACAAGAGATTGGAGAAAACTTAGGTGACTTTGTAAAAAGGTTTCATATGGAAAACTTGTGTTGCGAAAGCCTTCTAGATGCCATGGCCTTGAACACGTTCATTGATGAATTAAAACACCGAAGGTTATCTTACGACCTATGTTCGCGACCCACTCACTAGATTTTATGAGGCAGACCTCAGGGATATTATAAAATGTGACCGAGAAAGGAATTAGAAAAAAAAGAGCCGAGTGGAAGCAATATCGAACAGGGCTCAAGGTTCTAAGAGGTTATAAGCAAAAGGATATTTGGGACCTCTTCTTGGGGATCAGAGACTTTCTCTACCCCTAGGGACCCGCCGAGGGTTAAATCCTCTGACAGTGTCCATTGCAACGATCTATGCTGAAAATGTAGAGAGATGATTCTTTCCCTCTGCTCTTTCCCCTAGAGGGTAACTCATGGGAAAATCCATTACCAAGTATTGTGAGTTTAACTGTGATCGTGGTCACACAACAAATGAATGTTACAAGCTTCGGGAAGAGATTGAGGCTCTCATAAAGCGGGGGTATCTTGGTCATTACGTCCACAAAGACAACGTGGGCTCCAGAGAAAGCAGTAGCCGAGGTGAGCGTAAGGGTCAACCAAGAAGGGAAAATCGTGGCCGAACCCCACTAAGAAGAGAATGTGAAGAATGCGATAATGATATATGGGTAGACGATAAGATACATGTGATCCATGGTGGCCTCAACCTCGGAGGGGAGATGACATCTTCCTAGAAGAGATACAAGTGTAAAGTAAATATGAAAGCCGATGAGGACATGTACGAGGTTAGCACAATTGATGTTGCCACACACAACATCATCTCTTTTAGTGAAGCTGATCTCCGAGGGGTGCATACCCCTTACGATGACGTCTTGATAATTTCTGCCTTAATCAACCACTACAAGGTGAGACGAATTTTAATTGACAGAGGAAGCTTCACGGATATCATCTTCAAATGGGCATTTGATGAAATGAATGTGAGTTTAGGTTCCGTGAAACCCATTACCTCTTCCCTCGTCAGTTTCGGCGGGGATGTCGTAAGCTCCATTGGCTGAATCTCTCTTCTCGTCACGGTCGGCACTGCATTTGTTTCAGCTACAGTTTCGGCTAAATTGCTCATCGTGGATTGACCATCTCCATATATGCCACTATTGGATGACCGACATTGACTGCCCTAAAAGCTGTGGCTTTTCCCTATCACCAATCAATGAAGTTCCCTACAGAGGAAGAGGTGGAAAAAATGCATGGAGATCAAGAAACAACCAGATCGTGTGCCATAAGGGTGCTCGAGAAGAGGAAATAATAATCAATGGCCGAGACTGGAACAACAAAGCCGAGCTCATGGCTTTATCTGATCCCGAAACTGTTTCAATCGATGACCCCCAGGATGAGGAGCCCCATCCACGACCACATAAGGATCTGTTAGAAGTACCTATCCATCCCACATTTTAGGGACAGACTGTTCGGATTGGTGCCACACTCAGTGTGACACGACAAGAAGAACTCTCCTAAGGAAAAACTATGATGTGCTCGCTTGGTCTCACAACAAACTTCTTGTGATCGATCCAAGTGTAGCCAAGCACCATCTTCACGCTAATCCTTACCATCTCCCTGTAAGGCAAAAAAGAAGAAAACTTCATTCGGAGTGCCATAAACTTATCGAACAGGAAATAGACAAGTTAGTTAAATCTGCCATGGTGGAAGAAGTGGAATTCCTGACTGGCTCTCCAACGTTGTTCTTGCGCCCAAGGTTGAGAACAAATAACGCCTTTACGTGGATTTCAAAGACCTTAACAAGGTGTGCTCCAAAGATTTCTTTTCCCTACTGAGAATAGATTTGATCATAGATGCCACGGTGGGGCATGACCTCTTGAGTTTTCTCGACGCCTATGCTGGATATAATCAAATCTCGATGTTTTCTCTCGATAAGTGAAAGACCTCGTTCATTACGGACAAAAGTACCTACTGCTATAAGGTTATGCCTTTCGGTCTTCGCAATGCCGGGGCCACCTATCAAAGGCTCGTAAACGAGATGTTTAAGGAAAAGATTGGCTCGACGATGGAAGTTTACATTGATGATATGCTCGTAAAGAGAGACAAGGAAAATGATCACATTGTTCATCTCCAAAATTATTTTGACAAGCTCTAAACTCATCCCATAAAGCTAAACCCTACCAAGTGCATCTTCCTTGTTTCATCGGGAAAATTCCTAGGGTATATGGTGTCCCAACGGGGCATTGATGCCAATCCAGATCAAATTAGTGCCATTCTCGGAATGGATTTTCCTCGGATAATGAAGGAAGTTCAAATGGTCACAGGGAGGTAAGCCACATTGAACCGTTCTATTTCATGCTCCTCAGAAAAATGCCTCCCCTTCTTCAAGGTTTTGTAGGAAAACAAAGCATTCGAGTGGACGGTAGAGTGTGAGACCGCCTTCTAAGAGCTCAAGATCTATTTCTCCTCGGCGCCGCTTCTGAGTACCCCCAAGGACGAGAAAAAGTTATTCATGTACATCGTTGCCTCAAGTATCGCAGTCAGCACGACCCTAATCCGAGAAGATAACGAGATTCAAATACCTGGGTACTATGCAAGTCGAGTGTTGATTAATGCTGAGACGAGATATCAGTGATTTGAAAAGTTGGCTTACACCCTCCTCATTGCATCGAGAAAATTGAGGCAGTATTTCCAAGCTCACGTGGTCGTCATCCTTATTAACCAACCTTTGCAGAAAGTTCTTCATTCACCCGACGTTTCTAGTCGGCTCATGAAGTACAACCTTGAGCTTAGCCAATCCCACATTGACTACCGGACCAGGACAATCATCAAGGGACAAGTCTAAGGCGACTTTATTGCTGAGATGAACTTTCTGGAAGAACCCATCCCGGATGACCATGACCCTGCCTGACAAGAGACTCATCTCGGTCCGGTAGGGACGTTTGTCATTGAAGGGGTATCTTTCCATCCCGGAATAGATAACGATATTGACCTAGACAAATGACAGCTTTTGTGGATGATTTCTCTAACATGGGGGGATCTGGTGCCGAGATGGTCCTAGTAGCCCCAAATTAGGAAGAAATTGAATATGTACTTCGATTAGGGTTTAGAGCTACCAACAACGAAGCAGAATACGAAGCCCTTTTTTGCGGGACTCAGGTTAGCAAGAAAGTTCGATGCCAAAAATTTATGAGTCTTCTGTGATTCGCAACCTGTTGTAAACCAAGTAAACAGTGAGTATGCAGCTAAAGATCCAAGTATGACCACTTACCTTGGGAGGGCGAAGGCACTTATGGAAAATTTCAAAAATATCGAAGTATGCCAAATCACCCGAGAAGAGAATCACCACGCAGACACTTTAGCGAACTTGGCTTTCTCTATGGAATTCACCCTGAAGAGAAGTGCTCCTGTTGAGTACTTAGAGAAGCCAAGCACGACAGTTTTTTACCAAGTGTCCATCATATGTGCCCTCTCTAACGCACCGACCTGGGTGAACCCAATAAGAGAATATCTCCAAAACGGAATACTCCCATCTAACCGAGTAGCGTCCAGGCAGATGCGGTACAGGGTATCTAGACACACCATTATCATCGGAGTGCTCAATTGACGATCATTCTTAGGGCCATAATCCTGTTGCCTGAAACTGGAAGAGTCTAATTACGTGATGAGGGAAATCAACAAAGGGATGTGTGACAACTACTCAGGAGGAAGGTCCATTGTTCACAAGCTCATCAGGTATGGATACTTCTGGTAGGACATGCACAAAGGCTCCATGGAATTTTCCAAAAAGTGTGATAATATCAAAGGTTCACTTTTTACCCCTAGCTACCCCCAACTGTTCTCGTTCCCATGACTAGTCCTTAGCTTTTTGCCCAGTGGGGTATCGATCTTCTTGGACCATTCCCCCAAGGGGCCGGGCAGAAGATATTTCTTGTTGTCGCAATCGACTATTTCACAAAATGGGTAGAAGCTAAACCACTTGCACAGATCACCAAGGAAAGGATCAGAGACTTCATTTGGGAAAGTATTGTGTGTTGCTTCGGAATACCCAAGGCTATCATCTTTGATAACGGGAAACAATTTGATAATAATATCTTTGCGGAATTCTAGGTCGAGCTTGGGATTCAGACCCACTTTGCTTCTACAGGGCATCCCCAGGCCAACAGACAAGTGGAAGTTACCAACCGCACAATTCTCTATGGGCTCAAGACCAGATTAGATAAATCAAAGGGAAAATAGGTTTAAGATGTTTATCCCATTCTCTGGGCATATCATACTACGGCAAGGACCCACTTAGGGAAAATACCTTTCGCAATGACTTTCGGATCAGAGGCAATGATCTTTGTCGAGATTGGCGTGCACTCTCCTCGGACAATAGTAATATTCAGTTCGAATGAAAATGACGCCTTCTTCTCCCTTAACCTTGATCTTCATGAAGAAATGAGAGAACGTGCCTGTGTTCGGCATACAACTTATCAACAAACGACAACCAGATTTTATAACAGGAGGGTCCGCCCCCGGTCATTTAACGTTGGTGACCTTGTCCTCCAAAAAGTAACCCTAGCCATCAAAGATTCAACCACAAGAAAGTTTGATCCATCTTGGAAAGGGCCATACCGTGTCACTCGTATTGCCCGTCCTGACAGTTACACTTGGAATGCAGAGCATCTAAAACTCTACTACCCTAGAGATGAAGCATCGGTGAATTGTAAAATCTTTCACTTTTTGAAGCTTGTAAGGAAACTACTTATGAATGGAAGAAATGTTTTGTTCAACCAAGTTCTCCATTCTCCAAATTTTGTCGATGGCGAACAAGTGCAGCCCTCATCCCATCTCGAATTGGGATGAGCAGCCCTCTCCATAAATCTCCAAATAGAATGCGTGCCAGGATGAGCGGCGCCTTGTCCCATATCGGACGGAGATATGCTGCACTCAGCTTCTCATTAGAAAGAAATGACATCTCGATGCTCACTGTTGAGATTGGTCTCCGTAGAGAAAACATATCCAGACTCTCTCCATAGTTCGGTAGTTTAAAGCATGGGGATTGATAGCTCTCATCCTCCAACGATATTGCACCAATCAAGTCTAAGGACCTATAGCTGAGCGTCTCACCCTTAACAGCCGAGCAGAGCTCAAGCGACATAAAATGAAGACTCTCCTGTAAGGGTAGACTGGGATAACTCGAAAAAGTTCAGGGATGAGCCCCACTAAGGAAAATCCATCTGCGACTGGCCACAGGGGGCCCGACTATAATCCCCCCGGGGACTGTGAGGGCCAAATTCCATACAAGTACCACCATTGGATTAAACCCTACCACCCAGCCCTGCTCGAATGCTAGGTTAGAGGGTAGTGAGGTAGTGGATATGGTAAACCAACATGAAACGATATCTTTCCCGAGAAGAGAAACACGATCTCTTCTCAGAATCATGCCCGAGAAAAGAAACACGATCTCTTCTCGGCATCATGCCCGAGAAGAGGTGTAAAACTGAATGGAAAGAACTTGATTTTTTTTTTAAAAATGGCAAACAATTAGCTCAATGGATCGAAAAAGGCATGGTCCAAGTAAATCTCCCCCAATGAGTGCGTCGAGATCAGATTCCATCCGTGTCTCAACACTTCTAAACTATAGAAGGTGTTGCCGTAAACAAATGCTCCTAATGAAACGATTAGTGTGAAGCTTGAAGTTGAAGGAAAAAAATTGCAAAAGAACGTCCAGTTGGCTTAGGCAAAAGGTAAAAAATAAACTCAACTCCATGTTCAGATACCTTACCGAGCTTAGATTCCTTCCCATCTCGGCATTTCCCAGATTAAGTTGGAAACGAAGCTCTGCTGCTGGGAAAAAAAAACCTTTTTAACTCCAAAGAGTACAAACCTCTAAGGACAGACAAAAACTCAAAGGCACACAGACACAAGCTTTGAAATGATGAAGAAAATCATGTAGAAAATTACGCAAGTGTTCAGAATTTTCCGAGATGTGATCAAAAGGGAACCTTCATTCATTCAAGTATCCATTACAATTTTAGGATCCCAAGGCCTATCATAAAAAGGCTCTTTTTAAAAGCAAAGAGGATGGGGGCACTAAAAAGGGACATGAAAAAAAAAGTACAAGTTTTTAAATTAATCCAGGACTGAGTTTGTGTCGAGGTTGAATTTTTTACTGGGCAATAGAGGATGGCCCAGCTTCCCCTTCGCCAGTGGAGGATGGTATAGTTTTGCCTTCTCCAGTGGGGGGTTCGCTTTACCCGGCCTCAATGCTTCCCTGAATGGTACCCATTTTGCTCTAGCCACATCGACTCCCCCTCATCTCAACACCAATGTCTCCTTGATCAACTCCGACATCCCCTATCCCAAGACTAATATCTTTTTCGATATTTGAATAATCCATGCCAATCTCGTCAATGAGAAATCTCGGGTATTGGCAGCGTAGGTTACGAATTGTATACCTATGGCCATCCTCCACCATTTAGCAACCAACAACGTTTTCATCCCAACGAAGGCGGGGGACTGCATCCATTCGCTCACAATATCTTCTTTGGCCTTCACAATTTTGGTAGCTTGCTCTCTTTCCACTTCTCCCATCCTCTCTCGTACAGTAGCAAGGTTGGCCTTAAGCTTGCTGAAACGAGATCGAGAGTCTCATTATCTTCAATCAATCTTATGACATTTTCTCTGAATTTGCTCTCACTCATCATAAACTGCTTGGTCTGTTCATGCTATTTTCTCATCTGAGCCATGTGTAGCCTGTGTTTCTCATTGAGTTTTTTGTCTCTCTCCAGGGCTGAGTAAAAGCGTGTAGACAAAGAGGAATCCCTGGACAACGCTTGTAAAATAAGAAAATAAAAAATAGACAGAGAGAGAAAAATATGTGTCAATTTATTGCCTAAGAACGAAGTGTAAGATGAGGGACCAAGATGAATTTCGGCCCTACCAACATCATATCTTTTTGTAGCATGGCGGTGATCTGCGTGTCTAGCTTGATGTTCACATACTCTGAATCCGATAGGGAATGATGTGGCTGACATACGTAGGCAACAACTCTGGATGGTCAGGGCTTCTTGACCGAATAGAAGGCTTGTGTCCGGGATCAGGAAGGGTGCAAGGGAGGGAACTTCGCTTAGCTGGGAAGCCCCAAGAGTCTCTTCAGCTCTGACCTTCTTCAATCCTTCAATATCTACCCTCTCCACCTTTATTTTTCCTTTTTTCTAGCTTAGCTCAACACTACTTTTCTTGGACGAGACCGTGAGGACTTGCTCCAATTGGGATGACGTCTCTTTTCTCGTCGCAGCCTCTGTCTCTCTCATTTGTAGTTCTCTTCTCGTAATCTTCCTCAGTTCAACCTCTGTCGAGCCAGGGGCCTTACTCACAAAACTCTTCACAACAATCTCATCTTCTCCCTCAGGGGTTCCTCTCTGGGAAGCCTCTTCTTGAGATCGGGCAACCTGTTTCTTCTCGCTAGCAGCTTTGGCAGCTTTCTCCTTCAGTAGCCTTATCACTGCAGCTTTGTCCATTTCTGCCGAAGGAGTATGAATGGTTAAATGAGTAGAAAGAAATAAAACGTTGGAAAATTTGAGTAATCAACAATTTTTGAGAAGGAGAAAATCTATTGTTCTGTATCTCCAGATCAATCTTCGGTACAGGTAGACCTGGGGAGATGTAGAAATAACGGCTGTAAAGCGTTGACTCCAATAGCTGGTTAATTTTGTTGAACTCAATGTTCTAGATGGTCTTCCTTCGTCGTTGAATTGGTACGCTTGGTCGTACCCCTTTTTTTTTCGCTTATTTTCTTTGGGACTGCACAAGAAATAAAAAGGAAGAAAAAGAAAAAAATGTCTAGATATAAAAAAGATTACATAATCAATGAATTGCTCACGAAATAAATTCATTCTCACCTACGACACCCTACTCCTGTGGGATGGGATTAACTCTCTCCTCATCTTGGTCAAATTCCCAGTCAGTTCCTCCCAAGAAAAAGAATTGGGGATTCCAGTTCTTTACCGAGGACTCCAGGCCCGAAAAACATTATCTCCTAGACGCAACATAGCACCACCCCTTCTCGAAAGACATGGACTTGGGAAAGAAAATGGATTTGAACAGGTCCAAGGATGGTTCTATTTCCTCGGCCTTACAAATGATGTAAAAGGCCACAAAAGCCCGTATGCTATTAGGAACAAGTTGTGATGGAAACAACTGATACTCTGCACACAAGAACTGTATCCAGGGGTAGATCGAGAACCTCAAACCACCGCGTAGATGCTTCATGTAGACTGTGATAAAACCCTCGGGGAAGAGAGGTACAAGCCCTCTCCTCAGGAAGAGGGAGACGGATCTCCACCCCTTTTGGAAAAGTGTACTTACTCTAGGATCTGATGAGTTTCTCTTCCGTCATTATTGAAGCAATTCCCCAGATGAGGCTATGTCCCAGAACAGTACCCTCATTGGCACCAGCCTCGTCATTTGAGCCTGAGAATACTTTCGTGGGAGGGCCATCAACAAGCCCAAAACCATCACTATTATTGCGACGACCAAAAGACTCAACGCTGCCCGAAGTACTTGCCCGTTCCTCTAGGCAGGGGGTAATGCCAACAAGGGATCAACCTGGTGAAGTAGAGAGACATTTAGGGCCGGTTCAGGGGTGGCTGACCCTGAACTAACGTCTTGCCTTGAGGCAGACCCGATACAGACTCAAAAGAAAAAGATGAAAAAAAAGAATACATGGTAGGAGAAAAGAAGTTACCTGCCAAGAAAATGGGGTGCTTTAGAATTTATAAAAATGTGGAAATGAGCCCGAGAGGCCTCTTTTATATAAGAGGAGATATGTCCATTCCAATCATTGCATCTGACAACGGTTTAAATACGCCTAGGAATGATGCGCCACTCAGAAATCGTACGGATACGTGTTTCTCTTTTGTCGGTTGAGCAGGCGACGTGTCAAGATGCATTGAAGAGGTGTAAGCGTGACAAGACACATTTGTGTGACATCTGTAGACTTTTTTGTGAATTTAAGATGGGCCAATGGTTACCATTTTTGGGCCGCCCGTTTCTATTTTCAAGCCTACCGTTTCCATTCTCGAGCTGCCTGTCCTCTTTCTCAAAAAGAGGCCTGACCCCCAAGTAGCGTCCCTCAAAGATAAAAAAAAAAAAGTTGCGAACATCATGAAAGACTTCATAGAAACAACACAACTTCAGGAAAGACTCACAATAAAGTCCCCAGTACTTCGAATCCCTTCTCAACATTAGGGCCAGGGGTAACTGATGCATATAAAAATGGTCACTTCAACGCAACTAATTAAAGACCATCATGTGCCTACGTCTCTCCATTAAGATCAATTCATATCGAGGATTAAGTGTGAAGATTATGCTGGATAGGCACACATCTTAGCCCATGTAAGCCACTCCAAAGACAGCCAGAAACACCCTCCTGGAAGACCAGGCAAGCCACCGTCGGGATAGGGAAACCTTCCCCATCTCGGCACTCTCCACAGCGACATTTCCCGTCTTGGAAATTGATCCCACAAGCTCTCCAACAAAAGCCCTCATTTCCGTCTCTAACTATTCGAGAAGGACAGGGTAGGGAGCTCAACACAACTCCCCATTCTCGTCTCCAGCTGATCGGGAAGGGTAGGGATCAAACTCCCCATCTCGGGTACAACAAGAAAGTGTTCTTCTCGGATCATGGGTTGGATCACTTCTCCAACTACAAATATCTTCTGCCATGGGCCTCAACAACAATACCAATGTAATACCCCGAAAATTTATATTTTTAAAAATAACATTTTGTATAAGTTTAATATTTTTGGGGACGGTTTTATAAATTTGTGGTATAAATATATACTTGATAATTTTTTAAATTAAATGTTAAATTTATATTTTTTTGAAAATATGATTTTACATAAATTCAATATTTTAGAATTGTTTTGTATATTATGAAAATTTACAATAAATATTTGATAATTTTTGGAGAGATAAGAATAATTATTGGGTTAAATATGAATTACTTGATAATTATGGGAAGTTAAATGTAATTTTCCAAATCTTATAGGTTAAGGAATTGTTTGTAACCTTGAAAATTAAGGAAAAGAAAAGAAAAAAAAAAAAAGAGAAAAAAAGAGAGGAAAAAATGAGGCCCATAAGACCACTCTATTCATATATTTAAATGAGATGAATGTTTGCCGTGTGGGATATTAAGTAAATTATGATTGTTACAATGGATAGATGATGTGTCTTTTTATATATATAGATATAACAAGTATAGTGGTTATTTTTTTTAGCTGTTTGGTCGAGAGAAAAAAAATAGAAAAGAAAGAGAAATCAAAAAGGAAAAAAAAATAAATGGGGAAGAAGAAACAGTAGACTAACGGCGGTGAGAATAAAAGTTCTTATTAATTATTAATTATGGATATTAGGTAAAATTTTTAACTCTTTTAATATATGTATTTTAATTTCTTTATTTTGTGATTTATATTATTATTGTTGTTGAATTTTTACTGTTAAGTTGTATGAAATAATTATGATCATGTGAAAATTATGTAGAAATCATGTCAAGGTATTTTATTTGTTGCATTAAATTAAATACACGTATTAGAGGGGTTTAAATTCTATTGAGCGTTGGTTTACAACCTCATAATTTTGATTGCAAGACCAGTGAGACCGGAACGACGACCGAAATTATATTAGAATTTTAATTTGTAATAGTTGTATTTAATATTTACAACTGTAAAATTGACGCGTTGATTCGATAATTACGATTATCATTGTATACTTGTAAAATTCAAACAAAAAAATAAAAGAAAAAAAGACCCTGAAATAAACAAATAAAATAGCCTTCCAACATAAATCAAGAGTAAAGTGAATGACGCCAAAATCAAGTTGAATGACATCACTTTCTCTTCAAACTTTTTTTTACACCCCCCAATTTTAAAGGGCTTACTTACTTGTATTGTACCAGTAGCTGTATTTGAATTGAAGATATTTGTATTGATTATTCGCTTTGTAAAATTGATTCGATAAATCGACAATTTGTACTTGTCGCTATCACATAAAAAAAATTCTCCAATTTGTGAGATAAAATAGTTACTGTTCGATTTTAGTATTAATTCTCTGTCGAAGAAACCTAGTAGCGGCCCTGAAAAATTGGGTCATTACAAGATAGTATCAGAGTAGTTTGCGATCACCCTAGACTTGGGTTATGATACCCATTACTCATAATAAATGAAGTAATACTTAAATATAATAATTTTTGAATAACTCGTTAATTCAAATATATATATATATATATGGAAAGTGGTCATCACAAAGTGGTAAGATGTTCGATCTAACCTCTCTATTTTCGTTGAATTTCTTGTCATTTTTTAATATCTAGGTTTGTAATTCATCGTCGGCATCAACGTTGGTTTCCTTGTTGTTATTTGGTGATAGTGTCGGTTCTCTCTTTCTATTGCTTTATTGGTTTTTTTTTTTTTGTGTTTTTTATATTCAAATTTTACTACTGTTGTCTTTGCTTCTTATGGGGATTTGGATGAATAAAGTTCGAGAGTCAAAAACTGATAAAAATAAATAAAAAATAAAAATTGATTTCCGATGGTTGGTAACCACCTTCAAATTTAAATGAATCATAGAGTCAGACATCACTATTTTATCCAATCAAACGAGGTGTAAAAAAAATTTCTTATCATTTCTGATTTAGAGAATTTTATTATTACATAACCCCCTCACCACAAAACACACACACATGCATGCCACTTTAGTGTTCATTAAATAGGGTTGTTTGACAACCATTATTCTGCGCAATGGATTTATTTAGACATACTCTCAAATGCTCTCTCTCTCTCTCTATTCCTCTGCTCTCTCTTTCTGATGACAGACCAAAACTTAGATAGTAGGGCTGATGCTTCCGTTGACACAATGAGGGTCTCCTCTCTTATCCATATTAAATCCACCCCTTCTACCTCTGATGACCAAACCTCTTAGGTGGTGATCTCTCTCTCTCTCTCTCACACACACACACACACACACACTTATATACATGGATATATATAAATATTGATATATACATATGCATCTCTCTTTCTCTCTGCATATTATATATTTTTTTTAAAATATTTGATTAAATATAATAATATACATAGTTGCACCACCCATCAGCACTGGAGATGTTCGAGCAGATAATAAATGCTTCAAAGGGGAAGCAAATAGTTATGTTCATGGATTACGACGACACACTTTCCCCTATTGTGGAGGACCCCAATCGAGCTTTCATGGATGATAAGATAACATATACACACACACACACACACACACACACACACACATATTCACCTTTTTATTTCATTTTCAACCTCCAATTTATCAACTTTTGTGTTTGACAGATGAGAGCTGCTGTACGAAAATTGGCTATATACTTTCCAACTGCTATAGTGTGCGGCAGGTGTAAAGACAAGTTGTACAATTTTGTACAATTAGCAGAGTAGTATTACACTAGAAGATAAAGTTCAGTTTCAATGTGGTTTTAGTATAATTTTTATTTTAATTGTTTACTTATTTTTTTTGTGCATTTAAAGGCTATAAGTACCTAGACGGTGGCAATTTACTACCAAAAGATCTTGATTCTTTAACTGTATCTATTATTAAAGGTCAATGTATTTATAATATTAATATTGTTTACGAGATTTAAATTGTAAATTAAACTATGTTAGTATTTTTGTTGGTCATGATACATGCATTGTTTTGTCTGTATGGTTGGTTTAATGTTCCTATATTGAAATATCACTTATAACAACCGCTTATATTTGTATTTGCACTCAAATTTGGCCTTTCGTTGATCTTTTTCTGTTTTGAAAGTTTCACATAGTGAAATGTGTATGACAGGTTGATAAGGGTTTCAGGTTTCTATTTTTATGTTAAGTAAAGAGATTTTACTTCTTTATGATCTTCTTTCTAAAAAAAATAAAATCAAATTAGGCTCTTTTTGAGATTTTGTAATTTCCAAGGAGCAAAATTTAGTAGTTAATAAAAGTTGATTAAATTATATCTAGGAACTCATGGAAAGTAGTATATACAAATATCTGTTTACTTGAAAGCAGTACAAATTCTATTTGTTGTATTGATAAGTTTAGGCTCAATGAGTGTTGTGGATCATAGAATAATTTTTTAAGAGATCGGTTAAAAAGGTGGTTTTTGTCTTATATATAAATCGTGAAATTATATTTTTGTATTAAATTGTGAAAAAAAAAATATTGATGAAAATAGACAATTTTTTTTATGATTAATAGATCAAAAAAAGTTTGAAAGGTGGAAAAAAATATTTTTATTATCCAACTATGCCATTGTAGTCTTTTTATTAGGAAGGTATGTCTTACTAGATGTGAATATATGTTGTTATCTGTCAGACAAGTCCTGTAGGGTTGATATATGTTGTTACCTGCCAGGCGAGTGCTGCAGGATGGATGTATGTTGTTACCTGTTAGGTAAGTCCTGCAGGGTGGTTGCTTCTACCATTTAAGATATTGATGTCCCTGACATTGATAGCCATATTAGATGGAATAGTTGTACAGGTTACGGTACTGTTGTAACTCCCGATCATGAGGTGAAATGATCATGTGACTAATAAAGAAATATGTGTGCGATATTTTATTATATCAAAATAATTTGATTGGTTTATTTAAAAATATTATTTAATTATAATGATAGCAGTGAAATTTTATTCCGACCTGGTGTGCGATTATATTATAGTATATTTTGAAAAATAGTGCTTGATAAATATACTTGACCCATAAGTTATTTTTATGTCTTCTATATAAATTGTTAAATTATATTTTCATATTAAAATGTGGAAAGAAAAAGTTTATTAAAATTAATTATTTTATAATGTGGTGCAAATCAAGTAATTTTTAAATGTAAAAAATAGTTTTTATTATCCGATTATGTCATAGTTGTCTTCTCATCAGTAGGACATGTTCTGCAAGATGTTGATATATATTGTTGCCTGTCAAGTAAAATCTATAGGGTAGATATATATTGTCACCTGTTAGAGAAGTCATGCAGGGTGGATATATGTGTTGTTACCTGTCAGGCAAGTCCTGCAGGGTGGATATATGTTGTTACCTGTCAAGCACGTCCTACAGGGTAGATATATATTATTACCTATCAGGCAAGTCCTGTAGGGTGGTAGCTCATATCATTGGAGGTATTAAATGACCCTAACACTGATAGACACCTTAAATGAAAGAGTTATATAAGTTACAGTACTGTTATAACTCCAATTGCAAGGTAAACAATCTTATGGTTGGGAAGAAAATATGTTATTTTATTATATATAAGTGAGTTGACCAAATGATTTAAATTCGGTTGTTCTATTACGGTGATATTTTTTATGATTTGGATACTGCCTAGTGTGGTTATATTTTATTGGAAAGTGGATTTTGACAAAAATATTTGATCCATAAAATATTTTTATATTATGAAGACAGTACACCAATAATCAAATAGAAATTAGTCCACAACTAGCGTTAGATGGAGTAGGAGTGTAGGGTCGCTGTGAGACTATTTGGAGTCAATTGTAATTTGGAAATGTTAAGTTCAATCTTTTGAGATTAATTTGGATTTTAAAAATGCGATTGGGGGTTTTATGTAAAATTTTGTTTATATAATTTACGTGAGTATTGAATTCAGTATTGAACTTGTTATATTAAGTGATTTTGGAGACATATTTATGTGATTCATATGTATTTATATGGTTCGATACATATTTATGTGATTGAGACGTACTTATGTATTTTAAGACGTATAGATGTCATTGAGGAGTAGTTATGTGTTTTCAAATGTATTTCAGAAAATTCGTTATTTGATATTTAGATTGTGTTGATATTTTAGGAAAAACGTTTATAAGATTATTGAAATTTCGATGCGGATATTGGAAATTATTATTTTTGGTCTCACGGGCCAGTTTACAAGAAATTGGGTTATTTACTGCTTATGATGTTGGTTGCGATATGTGGGCTTGAGATATTGGATGAAAATTGATAAATGCTAATTATGGGATATGATAGTAGACTTGAAAAGTTATGCCAAGTGAAAAAATTATTAAGGTCGTGGACCTGTTGGAATTGAGATAAACTCAATCCAGTGAGACTACCCTTATTTTTTAAAGATATATTATTATTTATTGTTATTTTTATCGGAATAGCACAGCGGGAGCGTGGTGGTAACTTTCGGTTATTTAACCAAGAGTGACTAGCACGGTTTGATTCTGAATTATCATTATTTGAGCGAAATTTCAAAGACAAAATTTATTTAAGGGGGGTAGATTTTAATATCCTGAAAATTTATATTTTTGAAAATAACATTTTATATAAGTTTAATATTTTTGGGGATGGTTTTACAAATTTGTGGTATAAATGTATACTTGATAATTTTTGGAGTTAAATGTTAAATTTATATTTTTTTGAAAATATTATTTTGCATAAGTTTAACATTTTTGAGTTATTTTGTATATTATGAAAATTTATATTAAATATTTGATAATTTTTGGGGAGATAAGGATAATTATTGGGTTAAATATAAATTACTTGATAATTATGGGAGGTTAAATGTAATTTTTCAAATCTTGTAGGTTAAGGAACCAATTGTAACCTTGAAAATTAAGGAAAAGAAAAGAAAAAAAAAATAAGGGCCATAAGGTCACTGTATTCATAGAAGTAAATGAGATGTATGTTTGCCTCCTGGGATATTAAACAAAATATAATTATTACAATAGATAGATGATGTGCCTTATATATATACACAGACACACACAAGTAGAGGGACTAGTTTTCTTTCTTTTCTTTTCTTTTTTTGGGCAAAAAAAAGAAAAGAAAAGAAAGATAAATGAAAAAGAAAAATAAAATAAAGGGGGAAGAAAAAATAGTAGACTTGCGGCAGTGAGAAGAAAAATTCTTATTAATTATTTATTATGGATTTCAAATAGAATTTTTAACTCTTTTAATATATGTATTTTAATTTATTTATTGTGTGATTTATTTTATCATTGTTATTGAATTTTTACTATTAAATTTTATGAAATAATTATGATTATGTAAAAATAATGTTAAGGTGTTTTATTTGTTGCATTAAATTAAATACACATATTAGAGGAGTTAGAATTCTACTGAGTGTTGGCTTACAACTCTACAGTTTTGATTGCAGGACTGATGAGATCGGAACGACGACTGAAATTATATTAGAATTTCAATTTGTAATAGTTGTGTTTAATATTTGCAACTGTAAAATTGACGGGTTAATTCGATAATTACGATTATCATTGTGTACTTGTAAAATTCAAACAGAAAAATAAAGAAAAAAAGACCCTGTAATAAACAAATAAAATAATCTTCCAACTTAAATCAAGAGCAAAGTGAATGACCTCAAAATCAAGTTGAATAACATCACCTTTTCTTAAAACTTTTTTTTACTCGTTTGGCCCGCCAATTTTTAATGGGCCTACTTACTTGTATTGTACCTGTAGTTGTATTTGAATTGGAGATAATTGCATTAATTATTTGCTTTGTAAAATTGATTCGATAAATCAACAATTTGTACTTGTCGCCATCACATAAAAAAAAAATCTCCAATTTGTCAGATAAAATAGTGACCGTTCAGTTATAGTGTTAATTCTCTGTCGAAGAAATCTAGTGGTGGCCCTAGAAAACTGGATCGTTACAAGATAGTATCAGAGTAGTTTGCGACCGCCCTAGGCTTGGGTTATGATACTCATTACTCATAATAAGTGAAGTAATACTTAATTTTTTTTTTCATAAAACTTGTTAATTCAAATATATATATATATATATATATATATATATATATATATATATATATATATATATATATATATGGAAAATGGTCATGACAATATGGTAAGATGTTCGATCTAACCTCTCTATTTTCGTTGAATTTCTTGTCATTTTTTAACATCTAGGTTTGTAATTCATCGTCGTCATCAGCGTTGGTTTCCTTACTTGTTGTTATTTGGTGATAGCATCGGTTCTCTCTTTCTATTGCTTTATTGGATTTTTTTTTGTGTTTTTTACATTCAAATTTGACTGTTGTTGTCTTTGCTTCTTATGGGGATTTGGATGAATAGAGTTCGAGAGTAAAACACTGATGAAAACTAAATAAAAAATAAAAATAAAAATTGATTTTCGATGATTTGTAACCACTTTCAGATTTAAATGAATCATAGAGTTAGACATTACTATTCTATCAAACCAAACGAGGTGTAAAAAGTTTTCCTTGTCATTTCTGATTTAGAGAATTTTATTATTACATAATCTCCCCCTCACCCCCCTCGAAAAAAAACACACACACATGCATGCCACTTTGGTGTTCATTAATTAGGGTTGTTTGATAACCATTGTTATGCACATTGGATTCATTTAGACATACTGTAAAACTCTCTCTCTCTCTCTCTCTAATCCTATGCTCTACTCTTCCGATGACAGACCAGAATTTAGATAGTAGGGCTGACGCTTGAGTTGACACAATGAGGGCCTCCTCTCCTACCCATATTAAATCCACCCCTTTTACCTCTGACGACCAAACCTCTTAGGTGGTGATCTCTCTCTCTCTCTCTCACACACACACACATACGTATATACATGGATATATATAAATATTGATATATATGCATATGCATCTCTCTCTTCATACTATATATTTTTTTAAAGATATTTGATTAAAGATAATAATATACATAGTTGCACCACCCATCGGCATTGGAGATGTTCGAGTAGATAATAAAGGCTTCAAAGGGAAACAAATAGTTATGTTCATGGGACCTCGATCGAGCTTTCTTGGATGATAAGGTAACACACACACACACACATATATATATATATATAGACACACAAACACACACATATTCACCTTTTTATTTCATTTTCAACCTCCAATTTATCAACTTTTGTGTTTGACATATGAGAGCCACTGTACAAAAACCGGCTATATACTTTCCAACTGCTATAGTGAGCAGCAGGTGCAGAGACAAGTTGTATTTTTGTTTGTCATGATGCATGCATTTCTTTGTCTGTATGGTCGGTTTAATATTTCTATATTGAAATGTCACTTATAACAATCGCCTATATTTGTATTTGCACTCGAATTTGGTCTTTCGTTGATCTTTTTCTACTTTGAAAGTCACACAGTGAACTGTGCATGACAGATTGATAGGGGTTTCAGGTTTCTATTTTTATGTTAAGTAAAGAGATTTTATTTCTTTATAATCTTCTTTCTAAAAAAAAAAATCAAATGAGGCTTGTTTGGAGATTCTGTAATTTCCAGGGAGCAAAATTTAGTAGTAGTTAATAAAAAAGGGATTAAATTATGTTTAGGAACTCATGGAAAGTAGCATATACAAATATCTGTTTACTTAAAATCAGTAGAAATTCTATTTTTTCAGCCTTGAAAATGGATTGTTTTATAAGAATGAAATGGATTCATAACTTTCTATTTGTTGTATTGATAAGTTTCGTCTCGATGAGTGTTGTGGACCATAGGATAAATTTTGGAAGAGATCGGTTAAAAGGGTGGTTATTGTCTTTTATATAAATCGTGAAATTATATTTCGTATTAAATTGTGAAAAAAAAAAATATTGATGAAAATAGACAATTTTTTTTTTTTTTTTTTTTTTTTTATGATTAATAAATCAAAAAAAGTTTTAAAGATGAAAAAAAATTTATTTTTATTATCCAGCTATGCCACAGTTGTCTTTTCGTCAAGAGGGCATGTCCTGCTATATGTGAATATATGTTGTTACCTGTCAAGGAAGTCTTGTAGGGTATATATATATATATATTGTTATCTACCAGGTGAGTCATGCAGGATAGATGGATGTTGTTACCTATTAGACAAGTTCTACATAGTGGTTGCTCCTATCATTGGAGCTATTGAATGACCTTAGCACTGATAGCCATATTAGATGACACATTTGTACAGGTTACGGTACTGTTGTAACTCCCCGATCATAAGGTGAAATGATCATATGACTAGTAAAGAAATATGTGTGCGATATTTTATTATATATCAAAATAATTTGATTGGTTGATTTAAAAATATTATTTTATTGTAATGATAGTAGTGAAATTTTATTTCGGCCTGGTGTGCAATTATATTATAGAATATTTTGAAAAGTGGTGTTTGATAAATATACTTGACCCATAAATTCTTTTTATATTATGAAAACAATGTGTGCATTGTCTTCTATTTAAATTGTTAAATTATATTTTCGTACTAAAATATGGAAATAAAAAGTTTATTAAAATGAATTATTTTATTATGTGGTGCGGATCAATTAATTTTTAAATGTGAAAAATTGTTTCTATTATCCGATTATGTCATAGTTGTCTTCTTATCAGCAGGGCATGTTCTGCAACATGTGGATATATGTTGTTACCTATCAGGTAAAACTTGTAGGGTAGATATATGTTGTTACCTGTCAGGCAAGTCATGCAGGGTGGATATATGTGTTGTTACCTGTCAGGCAAGTGCTGCATGGTGGATATATATTGTTACCTGTCAAGCACGTCCTGCAGGGTAGATATATATTGTTACCTGTCAGGCAAGTCCTGCAGGGTGGTGACTCCTATCATTGGAGGTATTAAATGGTCTTGAGACTGATAGACACCTCAGATGACACAGTTATAAAGTTACAATACCGTTATAACTCTCAATCATGAGATAAACAATCTTATGACTGGGAAGAAAGTATATTATTTTATTATATATAAATGAGTTGACCAATTGATTTAAATTCGGTTGTTTTATTACGGTGATATTTTTTTATGGTTTGGATACTGCCCAATGTGGTTATATTTTATTGGAAAGTGAATTTTGATAAAAATGTTTGATCCATAAAATATTTTTATATTATAAAGACAGTACACCGATAAAATAATCAAATAGAAATTGGTCAACAACTAGCGTTAGGTGGAGTTGGAGTGTGGGGTCATTGTGAGACTATTGGGAGTCAAATGTTGTTTGGAAATGTTAAGTTGAATCTTTTGAGATTAATTTGTATTTTAGAAATGCGATTGAGGGTTTTATATAATATTTTATTTATATAGTTTACGTGAGTATTGAATTTAATATTGAACTTGTTATATTACGTGACTTTAGAGACATATTTATGTGATTCATATGCATTTATATGGTTCGATACATATTTATGTGATTGAGACGTGCTTTTATATTTTAAGATGTATTCATGTAATTGAGGAGTAGTTATGTGTTTTTTCAGATGTATTGCAGAAAACCCGTAAGTTGATATTTGGATTGTATTGATATTTTAAGAAAAATGTTTACAAGATTATTGAAATTTCGATGCGGATATTGAAAATGATTATTTTTAGTCTCACGGACCAGTCCGCAAGAAATTGGACTATCTCCTACTTATGATGTTGGTTGCGATATGTTGGCTTGAGATATTAGATAGAAATTGATAAATACTAGTTATGAGATATGATAGTAGACTTGAAAAGTTATGCCAAATAGAAAAATGTTTAAGGTCGTGAACCTATTGGAATTAAGATAGACTCAATTCAGTGAGACTACTGTTATTTTTTAAAGATATATTGTTATTCATTGTTATTTTTATTGGAATAGCACAGCGAGAGAGTATTGGTGACTTTCGGTTATTTAACCAAGAGTGACTAGCACGGTTTGATTATGAATTATCATTGTTTGAGCGAAATTTCGAAGATAAAATTCATTTAAAGGGGGTAGATTTTAATACCCCAAAATTTTATATTTTTGAAAATAACATTTTATATAAGTTTAATATTTTTTGGGGATGGTTTTGTAAATTTGTGGTACAAATGTATACTTGATAATTTTTGGAGTTAAATATTAAATTTATATTTTTTTGAAAATATTATTTTGCATAAGTTTAATATTTTTGAGTTATTTTATATATTATGAAAATTTATAATAAATATTTGATAATGTTTTGTGAGATAAGGATAATTATTGGGTTAAATATGAATTACTTGATAATTATAGGGGGTTAAGTGTAATTTGTCAAATCTTGTAGGTTAAGGAATCAAGTGTAACCTTGAAAATTAAGGAAAAGAAAAGAAAAGAAAAAAAAGGGGCCATAAGGTCGTGTATTCATATATATATAAATGAGATGTATGCTTGCCACATGGGATACAATAGATAGATGATGTGCCTTATATATACACATAGACACACACAAGTAGAAGGGCTGCTTTTTTTTTTTTTTTTTTTGGCAAGAAAAAGAAAAAAAACGAAAGAGAAATAAAAAAGAAAAAGAAAATAAAGGGAAAAGAAGAAATAGTAGACTAGCGGTGGTGAGAAAAAAAGTTCTTATTAATTATTTATTATGGATTTCAAGTAGAATTCCTAACTCTTTTAATATATGTATTTTAATTTATTTATTGTGAGATTTATGTTATTATTATTGTTTAATTTTTACTGTTAAATTTAATGAAATAATTATGATTATGTGAATATTATCTGGAAATTATGCCAATATATTTTATTTGTTACATTAAATTAAATACACGTATTAAAGGAGTTAGAATTCTACTAAGCGTTGACTTATAACTCTACAGTTTTGATTGCAGGACCAGTGAGACCGGAATGATAACCGAAATTATATTAGAATTTCAATTTATAATAGTTGTGTTTAATATTTGCAACTGTAAATTGACGTGTTGATTCGATAATTACGATTATCATTGTATACTTGTAAAATTCAAACTGAAAAATAACAGAAAAAAGACCCTAAAATAAACAAATAAAATAGCCTTCCAACCTGAATCAAAAGCAAAGTGAATGAAGTCAAAATCAAGTTGAATAACATCACCTTCTCTTCAAACTTTTTTTTTTTTTACCTGTTTGGCCCCCCAATTTTTAATGGACTTACTTACTTGTATTGCACCAGTAGCTGTATTTGAATTAGAGATAATTGTATTGATTATTCGCTTTGTAAAATTGATTCGCTAAATCGACAATTTGTACTTTTCGCCGTCACATAAAAAAATTCTCCAATTTGTGAGATAAAATAATAACCGTTCGGTTTTAGTGTTAATTTTTTGTCGAAGAAACCTACTGGCGGCCCTAGAAAATCTGATCGTTACAAGATAGTATCAGAGTAGTTTGCGATCGCCCTAGACTTGGATTATAGTACCCATTACTCATAATAAGTGAAGTAATACTTAAAAATAATAATTTTCGTATAACTCGTTAATTCAAATATATATTGATATGGAAAATGGTCATGACAAAGTGGTAAGATGTTCGATCTAACCTTTCTATTTTCGTTGAATTTCTTGTCATTTTTTAACATCTAGGTTTGTAATTCACAGTCGGCATCAGCGTTGGTTTCCTTATAGTTATTTGGTGATAATGTTCGTTCTATCTTTCTATTGCTTTATTGGATTTTTTTTGGTGTTTTTTAGATTCAAATTTGACTGCTGTTGTCTTTGCTTCTTATGGGGATTTGGTTTAATAGAGTTCGAGAGTAAAAAAGTGATGAAAAATAAATAAAAAATAAAAATAAAAATTAATTTTCGATGATTGGTTACCGTCAAATTTAAATGAATCATAAAGTCAGACATCACTATTTTATCCAACCAAACGAGGTGTAAAAAAATTTCCTTGTCATTTCTGATTTAGAGAATTTTACTATTACATAATCTCCCCCCCTCCCCCCCCCCCCAAAAAAAATAAAAAATAAAATAAATACACACATGCATGCCACTTTAGTGTTCATTAAATAGGGTTGTTTGACAACCATTATTCTGCACAGTGGATTCATTTAGACATACTCTCAAACACTCTCTCTTTCTCTATTCCTCTGCTCTCCCCTTCCGATGACAAACCAAAATTTAGATAGTAGGGATGATGCTTGGGTTGACACAATGAGGGCCTCCTCTGCTACCCATATAAAATTCACTCATTCTACTTCTGATGACCAAACCTCTTTGGTGGTAATCCCTCTCTCTCTCTCACAAACACACACACGCATGTATATACATGGATATATATAAATATTGATATATTCATATGCATCTCTCTTTGCGTATTATATATGTTTTTAAGATGTTTGATTAAATATAATAATATACATAGTTGTATCACCCATCAGCACTGGAGATGTTCGAGCAGATAATAAATGCTTCAAAGGGGAAACAAATAGTTATGTTCACGGATTACGACGGCACACTTTCCCCTATTGTGGAGGACCCCGATCAAGCTTTTAGGGATGATAAGGTAACATATATATATCACATTTTTATTTAATTTCCAACCTCCAATTTATCAACTTTTGTGTTTGACAGATGAGAGTCACTGTACGAAAACTGACTATATACTTTCCAACTGCAATAGTGAGCGATAGGTGCAAAGACAAGTTGTATAGTTTTGTACAATTAGCAGAGCTGTATTATATTGGAAGATGAAGTTCAATTTCAATGTGGTTTCAGTATAATTTTTATTTTAATTGTTTACTTATTTTTTTTATGCATTTAGAGGCTACTATGTGTCTAGACGGTGGCAATTTGCCACCAAAAGATCTTGGTTCTTTAACTGTATCTATTATTAAAGGTCAATGGATTTATGATATTTATATTGTTTATGAGATTTAAATTTTAAATTAAACTATATTAGTATTTTTGTTTGTCATGATGCATGCATTGCTTTGTCTGTATGGTTGGTTTAATATTTATATATTGAAATGGCACATATAACAACCGTCTGTGTTTGTATTTGCACTCGAATTTGGTCTTTCGTTGATATTTTTCTACTTTGAAAGTTTTACACAATAAACTGTCCATGACAGATTGGAAGGGGTTTTAGGTTCCTATTTTTATGTTAAGTAAAGAAGTTCTATTTCTTTATAATATTCTTTCTAAAAAAAAAATAAAAAATCAAACGAGGCTCTCTTTGAGATTCTGTAATTTTTAGGGAGCAAAATTTAATAGTAGTTAATAAAAAGCGATTAAATTATGTTTAGGAACTTATGGAAAGTGGCATAAACAAATATATGTTTACTTGAAAGCAGTACAAATTCTATTTTTTCAGCCTTAAAAATGGATTGTTTTATAAGGATGAAATGGATCTATAACTTTCTATTTGTTGTATTGATAAGTTTCGGCTCAATAAGTGTTGTGGATCATAGAATAAATTTTTGAAGAGATCGGTTAAAAGGGTGGTTATTATCTTCTATATAAATCGTGAAATTATATTTTTGTATTAAATTGTGAAAAAAAAATATTGATGAAAATAGACAATTTTTTTATGATTAATAGATCAAAAAAAGTTTGAAAGGTGGAAAAAAATATTTTTATTATCCAGCTATGCCATAGTAGTCTTTTCGTTAGGAAGGCATGTCTTGGTAGATGTGAATATATGTTGTTACCTGTCAGGCAAGTCTTGCAGGGTCGATATATGTTGTTACCTACTAGGCGAGTGCTGCAGGATGGATGTATGTTGTTACCTGTTAGGTAAGTCCTGCAAGATGGTTGCTTCTACCATTTAAGATATTGAATGGCCCTGACACTGATAGCCACATTAGATGGCATAGTTGTACAGGTTACGGTACTGTTGTAACTCCCGATCATGAGGTAAAATGATCCTATGGCTAGTAAAGAAATATATGTGCGATATTTTATTATATATCAAAATAATTTTATTAGTTGATTTAAAAATATTATTTTATTGTAATGATAGCAGTGAAATTTTATTCCGACCTAGTGTGCGATTATATTATAGTATAATTTGAAAAGTGGTGTTTGATAAATATACTTGACTCATAAATTCTTTTCATATTATGAAGACAACGTGTGCATTGTCTTCTATATAAATTGTTAAATTATATTTTCATACTAAAATATGAAAAGAAAATATTTATTACAATGAATTATTTTATAATGTGGTGCGGATCAAGTAATTTGTAAATGTGAAAAATAGTTTCTATTATCCGACTATGTCATAATTGTTTTCTCGTCTGCAGGGCATGTTTTGTAAGATGTGGATATATATTGTTACTTGTCAGGTAAAACTTGCAGGGTGGATATATGTTACCTGTCAGGCAAGTCATGTAGGATGAATATATGTGTTGTTATCTGTCAAGCAAGTGCTGCAGGGTGGATATATGTTGTTATCTGTCAAACACGTCTTGTACGATAGATATATATTGTTACCTGTCGTGCAAGTCCTGCATGGTGGTGACTCCCATCAACTCCCGGCGCCGATTCGTCCTCATCGGTCTTGTAATCAAAACTGTAGGATTGTGTGCCAACGCTTAGTAGAACTCCAACCCCTCTAGTATATGTATTTAATTAATACAACATATAAAACACATTAGAATGCTTTTTACATAATTTCCACATCGTCCAAATTATTTCATATAATTTCCACATCGTCCAAATTATTTCATATAATTTAATAGGTAAAATTTCACAACAATATATCATAAATCCCACAATGAAAAATCGGGATAACAAGTTACCTGTTCCGAATCGTTCGCCTACTGAGACAATTAAATACATATATTAAGAGAGTTTGGAATTCTACCTGTTCCGAATCGTTCGCCTACTGAGAGGTTGGATTTTTGGATTTTTGTTTTTATTTGATTTTCTTTGTTGTGTTCTGTTTTTTGTGCCTGGACCTCACCGCTGTGGTGACAGACTCACCGCCATGGAGAACGCCCCCTTTTATTCTATTTAGCTCACTGGATCTTCACTACTGCAGCGACAGATCTCACAACTGCGGCGACGTGCTCTACAGGTTCTATTTCTGCCTGATTTTCAGCAAACTGTCTCTCTCTCTCTTCGCCAGCTCCGATCACGCCCCTACACCTACAATGGTAAACAGACAGACACACACATACACAAAGTACTCACCGTTGAACTATTCCCACACATACCCACAAGAAATCGTCGACGACACACACCTATAGACACTGGAACACCACCAAATGAACAACCACAGACCGTCGGAGTTGCAACACCCACAAACGACACACACATACACTCGTCGACAACTGAACATCACAGAACACCCACCCCCACGATGAATAAAACACACATACACACAACCAAAACGCACATACCCACAACCGAAACACACACACACACACATACAGCAGCGACGACGACAGCCACCGAACACTCATTGTCGACCAAGCGCATCACCCCACCGGCGACACCCCCACACCAACCACTGAAACACACACACGTCCGATCATATTGCCGGACCGGACTTGACCTCTCTCTCTTTTTCTGGTTTTTTTTTTTTTTTTTTTTTTTTTTTCTATTTTCTTGTTTTGCTGTAATGGGTGTGTGTATGGAGTTATATATATATATATATATATATATATATATATATATATATATATATATATATATATATATAAGTTTTACTTCATGATGAAGAAAGGAAAATAAAAAAAATTATTTAAATTACATTATTCCCCCACAATTTTCTTTAGTTCTTAGTTAAACCCAAAAACTAAAATTAATATTTCTAAAATTGCTAATTAACCCCTAAGGTGGCGTTTGGTACGCGGGATTTAAGATGGGATTGGAATGACCATGGGAATGGTAATTCCATTCCTATGTTTGGTACATAGGATTTAATCACATTCCCATTACTAAGGAATCCCCAATCCCATAAAGTATGAGATTAACCAATACCAAGATAAACTTGGTATTTGTTAATCCCAATTATATAGGATTAGGTTTTAATCAATAATTAGTCAAAAAACGAGACCAAATACTAAATAAATATTTAAATTCAAACGAAATTCAATTAAATTAACTATTATACCGTTTGAAAATTCAATAAAATTACTAATTTACCTTTTGATGTCATTCCAATACCACATGTAATCCCTTTCGTCACCAAACATAGGAATGGTAATGACCATTCCATTCCATTACCATACTGATTCCAATCCTATTGTCATTCCATTCATTTTCATTCCATTCCAACGTACCAAACGCAGCGTAAAAATTTTAAATTCAATAATAAATGACACAATCTACCCCGTTATTTTCTAAATGTTCTAAAATGCAACTTAAATTGTGCGTATACAAAAATTAGGGTTTATAGGAACAACGACCAAAATTATATTAGAATTTCAATTTATAATAGTTGTATTTAATATTTGCAATTATAAAATTGACGCGTGGATTCGATAATTACAATTATCATTGTATACTTGTAAAATTCAAATTGAAAAATAAAGGAAAAAAGACCCTGAAATAAACAAATAAAATTGTCTTCCAACCTAAATCAAGAGCAAAGTGAATGACGTAAAATCAAGTTGAATAACATCATCTTCTCTTCAAACTTTTTTTACACGTTTGGCCTCTAAATTTTTAATAGGCTTTCTTGTATTATACTAGTTGTTGTATTTGAATTAGAGATAATTGTATTGATTATTCGCTTTGTAAAATTGATTCGATAAATCGACAATTTGTACTTATCGCCGTCACATAATTTTTTTTCCAATTTGTGAGATAAAATAATGACCGTTCGATTTTAGTGTTAATTCTCTGTAGGAGAAACCTAGTGACGACTTTAGAAAATCAGGTTGTTACAGCCAAAAATCTTATGACCGACATAAAGTTATTCCTTGTCACCCTCTCATTGGCCACACGCCGAGATGGGATACTAATGTGACATTGAGGGGACACTATGGATGGTCACGGGGCGGGGCGGGTTCGGGCAGGACTTAGACTAGTATATTACAAAAAAACGTTGGGCCCTAGCCCGGCCAGCCCCGGTGATCGGGCCTTAATTCTATGCCCAAGGCCGGCCCTATAAGAAAAATCTAAGCCCAAAGCCCGGTCCATGGGCCCCTGGCCCTATATTTTTTTTAAAAAAATTTCAAAAATAAATACAAAAAATTCAACACCGAACTGACAAAAAATATTAAAATTACTATTTCTAAAGGCAAACCAATATTCTAAACAAACCAAACTAATAAGAAATATTAAAATTACAATTTCTAAAGGAAACCAACATTCCAAATATTAGGGTTGTATTGTAATGTATGTATGTATATATATATATATATATATATATATATATATTATTATTTTTTAAATATCCTTCGGGCCGGGCCGGGCCGGGCCTAAAATTTTTGGGCCTTGCCCAAACCCGACCCTAATTTTGATCGGGTCGTAATACCTAGGCCCAGGCCCTGCCCGTGGGCTCAAACTCTAAGCCCAAGACCTAAAAAAAATAAGGTCGGGCCGTTCGGGCTAAGCGGGCCCCCAGGCCCATAACCATCCCTAGGGGACACTAATCCATGCTTAAGCCCATAAGCTAATCTACTTAATGCCTATATATAGAAGGGCATACCAATGCCCAAATGTAGACGAAATTTGCTCCCTCTTCTTGGTAGCTTATTTATAAATATTCTTCATGCGCACTAATTCTCGCGCTGGAGGGGATACGTCGGGACCATCCCGGCAAGTCTTTTGTGCAGGTGTCAAAGTGTTGTCTCATCCTAGCTCGGGACCTTCTAGTCTCAGCCAAAAAGGTATTTGAGCTCATTTAAGCTCAGACTCAACCCTTCTCGGCCGGAAGGCTCTCTGCGGATTAGAAGACTTCCGGGTAGCTTCCCTACTCGGGACCTATTCTGGGTCACTCCACCTCTGCCCATCTCGGGTCAGACGGACTGATCCCAGACTTTTCCATCTCTATTCTAGTAAAGAAGCACATACTCTTGGTCAACAAGTAACCAAACCATACCGTTCAGGTTATTCAAAATCTGACATCAATAGAGAGTATGAAACAACATAAACTACCATATTAGATTATTTTAAAACTGTTATTTGAAAAGAAAAAAAACAGTTACAAAATCTAAAAACCCAGTCTAGGAATTTAATTCCTTATTATTCCCTATTTTACGAAAACAAATATAAGTGATGAACATTAATAGTTTTAGAAATTCACATAAACAGTTTACTAGCTTACATTTTTTTTTATTTCTCAATATTAATTTTTTTTATATTTTTATAAATATATTAAATAAAAAATTAGAAAAGAATTATACGTCATGTTTAAGATTCAAATAAAAAATATATACTAATATAATTGTTTTCTAGATCCTCATAATGTGTATGTGGGAGAATGTGCCCTTAAGATCACCTGGGGAGTCGATTAGTTAAGGTGCTCATAAGTTAGCCTGAACAACACCTTACCGTGTCAAAAAAAAAAAAAGAAAAAAAAAGAAGAAAACTAGAAAGTTAATGAAGATGAAAGAAATAGTTGACTTACCACAAGGCATCTTATAACCATACTGCCTAAACAAATGAAAATAAAGTGCCACAGTGAACAAATCGTAGTGTTCTTCGAAATTAGACTAGGAATTAAAAATTTCTGGGAGTTTTTCTTCAATTTGGTCCTCAAAATGATAAGACAAACCGAGTCATCCAATTGTGTTGATCAAATTTGATGAGTGTAAAAATGGTCGCTCCAGTGCAACCAATTGAAGACAGTCACGTGTCCACAACTCCCCACCAAGATCAGCTCTTACCAAAGGATTAAGTATGAAGATTGTACTGGGTAGGGGCACATTGTACTGGGTAGGGGCACACCTTAGCCCCTGCCAGCCACTCCAAAGCCAGTTAATAGTACTTTCTTGGAAGAGCAGGCAAGCCGCTGCCGGAATAAGAAATCCTTCCCCATCTTGACATTCTCTGTTGTGGTATTACCTATCTCGAAAATTAACTCCGCAAGTTCCTTAACAAAATCCTCCTTCCTGTCTCCAGCAATCCAAGAAGGGCAAGGCAAAAATCTCCACGCAACTCCCCCTTCTCGTCTTTGGCTATCCAGGAAGGGCAAGAATTAAATTCCTCATATCGGCTACAGTAAGAAAGTGTTCTTGTTAAATTATGGGCTAGCTCACTTCCCCAACCATAAATATCTATAAATATCTTCTGTCATGGCTGGCATAAGGTGCCCTTATATCCTTTTCTCATTGGCTAAAAATCCCATGCTCATTAGTACCCTCTCATTGGTCACGTGTCGAGATGGGACACTGATGTGATATTAATGGAACACTAATCCATATTTAAGCCCTTAAACTAATCCACTCCATGCCAATATATAGGAGGGCATACCAATGCCCAAAGGTAGATGAAATTTACTCTCTCTTCTCGGTAGTTTATCGATAAATTTTTCCCTTGTGCGCTGATCTTCACACCGGGATCATCACGGTAAGTCCTTTGTGCAGGTATTGAAGTGCTGCCCCATCTTAGCTCTACCCCATCCCGGCTCGAATTTACTTCTTCTCGGATAATAAAGCATTCCAACTTTTCGTTTTTCGAACTAGGAGGCATTTGGGCTCATTTTAACTCAAGCCCATCCCTTCTCGGTCAAAGGCCTCTCCTTGAACTGGAAGATTCTCGAGCAGATTCCCTACTCAGGGCTCATTCCGAGTCACCCCCTCTACCCTTCTTGGGTCAGCAGGATTGGTCTCCGGCCTCTCTATATCTGTTTTACCATAAAAAAGGTCTTCACTCTGGACTTCTCCATCTACACCAGCGCTGACCGGACCAGATCGTTAAGGTAATTCAAAATCCAACATCAACAAAACTCATTGTCTCCCTCAGTTTATTGTTGTTAGCCATTAGCATGCACCTTGTTTTTTCTTTCAACACTTCGATCATGCTTTTCGTATTACTGCTTGCATAGTGACGAGTGTAAAAATGGTCATTTCTAAATTTTCAATAAAAGATCGACATGTATCCACTAGCCCCAAGAGAGTCCCGATTGTATTGATGACGAAGCCACAAGAAACCGATAACCATGGGTCTAACCCAGCTCATATCGATAACTCCCAGGAAATCATCCCTGGAAACATCAGGGAATGTCATCTACCAAGCAGGGGAAGCCTTTCCTCATCCCGGCTTATTCCCAGGCCGGCACTCTCCATCTCAGAACACAACTCTACAAACCCCTCTGTGAAAACATCCACTGTCTGTCTCCTCTTGCCGAGAAGAGCTGGGAATGGGACTTCATGCATTGAAAGAACGAAAGGAAAACCCACCAGGCTCCATGGGCTGGGTCATATGTTCATTTTCGTACACTCATCTCCCGTAGGCCCCACCTCAGATGGCCAAAAAGCCCATGCCCACCGATTTAATCTCTCCACGCGCTCGTATAGAGGCCATGCACCTTTGCAATGGTCATGCGCCGAGCTTAGGGTGCTAATCTCAGCTTAGGCCACTAATCCACCAAATACTAATCAGCTCACTGCCTATAAAATGAAAGATGAACAATATTGTTGTAGGTAATTGATTTTTGAACACTCAAAGCATTTTTATATTTCCCTCTGAGTTCTTACTCTCAAGCCGAAGGGGACATGCAGGGCCCACCCCGGCTAGTTCTTTGTGCAGATAACAACTCATAGAATACCCTAGGACGGACAAGGAATGTTCTCGGATGTTAGGATTTCTTAGATTGCGTGATCAATCATAACTCATCTTGGATATCTCCAACTCCACCACAGCATGGAAAGAGACCAAAATACCCTAACCAGACCATACTATTATAATTGACCAAGATTGACATCAACAGTTTGCCATCGTCTATGAGAAGAGCACAAAAAACCTTCCTCCAGTTATCAACTCCTAGATCGGCTAAGGCTTGATGATCACAAGGTCTGGTTAGATTATTCGACAAAGAGACTAGAGTACCGCAGTAAATAGCAACCCGACCAGAGAATGTCAAGAGTCCCCAGGCTAGATGTTACAGCTCTAGTCCCCATCCTAGTTGAGGAAAAAAAAACCTAACTTTCACGAGCCAGGTGGGCCTGTCAATCCTACTTCTAAGTCCTTCTCTCCCACCTGCTATTGACCTCAGTTTAGGGGGGACCAGTTTTACATAGTACAGGGGGAGAGAAGCGCCCCTAAGAATCAAGATATATAGCCATCCATTCAAATAGGCATGCGCCGAGAAATCAACCCCGACCTCATAACTGACCCGTTAGGGAATAGGATTTAGTTCACCCAACTGCCTCAAATTCCTCGTCACTACTGTTACACGGTCATCGGATAGAGGACTGTCACGAATCCCAGCTGAGAAGGACGTTAAGTCATGTTGCCAGTTCCGAGCACAGGGTCCGCCGTGCTCGAGAAGTAGACTCTCACTCTTCTCTGGCCATAAGACAATGGGCCTAGAGCAGCCGCTAGTCTGGTTACGGCGATATCCATGGGATACGCAACTTTGGAGCATTGTCTTGTTGAGATAGAGACAACACTCCAGCAGATACGGGGACTTAGGGGGTAATTGGGCTTCCTATCGAGGTGATGTCCCCCTTTATTGATGAAATTGTGGAGAAGGCAGTGCCGCATAAGTTCCACACCCCCCCCGATGGCCTCACGCGATGGGACCATCGATCCCGTAGATCACCTCTCATTTTTTTTTATTTTACATAGACATGTATATGGTTTCCGTGGCGATGAGATACAAATTCTTTTTTCTCACTCTGACTGGCATGACCTACTCTTGGTTCCAAGACCTAGCCCTAGCCTTAATATCAACCTTTACCCAGCTTGAGCAGCTCTTCATGGCTCGGTTCAATTATTCCAGACGTAGGCCGAAGATCGTGACCCACATCCTTGCCCTCTAATAGGAGGTTAGAAAATTTTGGATGACTACGTGGACAGATTCTGGAGGAAGACTCTCTGCTATGTGGACCTTTCAGATGTCGTAGCCCTGAATGCTTTCATTGACAGACTGAGGCACCAGAGGTTGTTCTATGACTTGTGTTCGTGACCCGTGCCAAACTTACGTGCCGTCTTGGACAGGGGCACAAGTTTTTATGAGGTAGATCTAAGGGATGACGTGAAGAGGGACCGAGAAAGGGTCCAGAAGAAGAAGGGTCGAGCAGAAGAAGCACCGTGTTGAGCTTAGGGTTTACACAGACTTCAAGTGGAGGGGCAGTTAGGACCCTTGCCCAGGGATTGAACGCCACCTCCACCCTCCAAATATTCGGCAAGGGTTTACCCCCCCTAACAACATCTACAGTAACCATCTATGCAAAGAACTCTAGGAAGGGGGGTTCTTCCTTCTTGCTCCATTCCTAAGAAAAAAACCATAGGAAAATTCGTTAACAAATACTGCGAGTTCCACCAAGACCAAGGCTACTCAACAGAGGATTGTTTCTAGCTCAGAGAAGAAATTGAGGCCCTTATTAAAAGGGAATATCTCAACCATTACATCCATAGAGAAAACGAAGGGCCTTAGGCAAATGATTGACGAGATGAGCATAAGGGCCAGTGGAAAATAGAAAACTGCATCAAATTTCCGCCCATAAGAGAAAGGAAATAGCACGAGGATGACCACCATGTGGATGGAAAGATAAGCGTTATCCACTGTGGCCTAGTCCTCGGAGGAGAGACGTCTTATTCCCAGAAGAGATATTAGTTTAAAGTAAAGAAGAATGCCGACCAATACGTGTACGAGGTGAGCACAGTTAATGCCGCCACGCACAATGTCATCTCCTTTAGTGAGGCTGACCTTAGAGGGGTGTATACTCCCCATGACGATACCCTAGTGATATCAACCCTGATCAACCACTATAAAGTATAAAGGATTTTGGTCGATGGGGGCAATTCTGTAGATATAATATTCAAATGGGCCTTCGACTAGATGAAGGTGAATCCAAGAGCTGTACAACCCACCTCCGCTCCCCTTATCAGCTTTGGTAGGGACGTTGTCAGCTCAATGGGCTAGAACTCCTTGTCCGTCACAGTGGGGGTAAAGCCCAAATCTCATCAAGGACAGACCTTTCCCCTACAACGTAATTGTGGGGCATCCATCCGTCGCCGCCCTGAAGGCTGTATGTTTCCCATACCACCAGATGATGAAATTTCCACTAATGAAGGGGTGGGAAAAGTAAGAAGGGATCGTGAAGCGACCAGAGCATGCGCCAAGATAGCACTCGAGAAGCGAAAAAAATAATCAATGGTTGGTCCTGGGATCGGGAAGGCTGAGTTAATAGCCTTCTCTGAGCTGGGAACCGTGCCAATTGACGACCCTTGTTATGAAAAGCTATGTCCACAGCCCCATGAAAAGTTGTTAGAAATGATCATCCACCCAACGATTGGGGGGAGAACAGTCAGAATTGGTGCTAAGCTCAGCTCGGCTCAGCGAGCTGAGCTCACGGACCTCCTTTGGAAAAACTATGGTGTGTTATCCTGGTCTCATAACGAACTTACTAGGATTGATCCAAGTGTGCCCATACACCATCTTCACGCCAACCCTCATCTTTCTCCTGTAAGGAAGAAGCTAAGGAAGTTCCATCTAGAGCGCCAAAAGATCATTGAGTAAGAAATGGACAAGTTGGTGAAGTCTGTCGTGGTGGAGGAAGTCAAGTTCCCTGATTGGCTCTCCAATGTTGTCATAGCCCCTAAGTCCGGGAACAATGGTATCTCTGTGTGGACTTCAAAGATCTCAACAAGGCATGCCTCAATGATTTATTTCCCCTGTCAAGAATCAATCTTGTAATAGATGCCATAGCAGAGCACGAGCTACTAAGTTTCTTAGATGCTTACGCCGGCTACAATCAAATACCTATGTTTCCCTCTCCTAGATAAGAGCAAGACCTTATTCATCATGGAAAGAGGCACCTATTGTTATAAGGTCATGTTATTTGGCCTTCTCAATGCTGGGGCGACCTATCAGAAGCTTGTGAACAAGATGTTCAAGGAAAAGATATGTCCAACAATGGAAGTATACATAGACGATATGCTCGTGAAGAACACCAAGGCGTCCGGCCATATCACCCATATCTAGAATTGCTTAGACAAGCTCTAAGCTCATTGGATGAAGTTTGTTGCCCCAATGAGCTACCCAAGAAGGGGGATGAATTGGGCAGTAATAAAAATTATCAAATAAATAACACTTGAATATTCAAATAATTAATTTTATCATAAATTAATTATTATATTTATAGTAGTGGATATATGTTATCAAACAATTGCACACCCAAACAACATAATATAAATAATGTAAAGAAAGTAGCATACCAAATTTATACTGGTTCACCAAGCTATTCTTGGCTAATCTAGTCCTGTAAGCCCTAAGGAGAGTCACACTCACTAATCACTATAATCCATTTAATAGTGTAGAAACCAAATCCTTACAAACGATTCTTTTCACAGGCTCAAAATCAACATTTATAATTCCTTTTCATAGGCAAAAGAATAACCCTATATTTTTTCCAAGCTAAAGATTAACCTAATTATTTATACTTAAGCTAAGTGTTGATCATAAGATTTTGATGGACAATTAAATATTGATATTTTTTGTGGAACTAACGATTTAATTGAGTGTTTCAATTAATTAGTTCCAATAACGAAGATATAATGACAAGTAATGAATGGATGCTAAAAGATGATGACAAAGACGATGAAGGATTAAAAGATTGAAGAATTTGAAGAACTTAGGAAAAATAACTCAAGTTAAATTTTAACTCTTAATATCCCGCTTAGGATGACACACGACACAAAAGTTTTTTAAATTTATGTGTGTTTTGATAGGATCTTAATTAGTAAAATTATGTGCTCCTATGTTAAATTGATTAAAATTGAATTTAAGTATTTAATAGAGGTAACCGAGAAAAGAAATAGGTTAAAGGGGTGAAAACATCGATGAAATTGGATTTAAAATGAATTAAGTAGAGGATTTCAGCATCTCTCAGTCGATAGGTAAGTCGACCGACACTTGATGAATGAAGCTGCTGAATCTCTCAGTTGACAAGTAGGTTGACCTATGTTTTAAGTGAGAAGTATTTGAATCTCTAGGTCGACAGGTGAGTTGACTTGTGATCAGAGAATGAACTCTCTGAATCCCTAGGTCGACAGATAAGTCGACTCATAAAACTCTCTAAATTGTCTAGTCGACAAGTAATGGATGAGTGGTCGATCGATGGGCGAAGATATTTTGGTTTCGCTACATCCTGAATCTATCAGTCGACAGATGACCCTTGGTCAATCGATTTATGGGACTATTTCAGGATTTTATGGAATTCTGGATTTTATTCTAAAAGTTGCCATTACTAGCCATTTTTTGGTTAGGATCTCCGAGATATCTTAGGACTCTGATGTGTTTTTAGTTATTTAAATGATATTTAAGTGTTCCTACAGATATGGTTCAAATATGTTTTATACTTCTCAATTTGGTACGTATAATTCTTTCAATCATATCCAGCTAAGTTTGAGAAAACGTTTGAGGGTGTTAATTGAGAGATTTAAAAGATATTTTTAGTGAATTATACCAAAAAGGAATCATTATGATATAAAGGGTCTATTGGTGCAATTAAACGTCATGAATTATGGGAACTAGCCGTTAAAGGACTTGATTAAATCCCTTATAAATATACCTGCATTTTTCACTTCTAAAATGATGATCAAGATATCAATTACATCAAATATATCAGTTCTACGAGCTTTCTAACAGTATTTATTTAGAGTTTGTGAGATCTTTCTTGAGAAACATTCTTGGGAAATCATTATTCATTCATCGACTTGAAGTTGAATTGCTTATCATTATCTTTTCGGTGGAATCCTGGTGAGATCATTCCAAATTACTTGCTATTATTTGTTGGTTGATTCTATTGTTTAAAATTTGGAATTTGATCTTTGAAATTATTTTTCGAATTTTTATTGAAAAATATTTTCGAAACAATTTCTTGAAGAAATCTGATTATGTGCTCAATTACGTGCTACCCAATTTTTTTTGTTTAAAATTAAATTTTTTATTTTTTATTTTTCTATCACTAGTATTGAGATATTAATTGAGTTCTAATTTATCTGCGATGGTAGAAGCTCCGAGTAAGAAAAATAACCTATTAACTTGTAATTGGTGAGTTGAGTGACAGATTTGATACTATTGAGATTATTTAATCAAAGGGTAGCTAGTTTCAACCTCTTTCTATAAAGAGATTGAGGTAGTAATTCTTCCTTAATTAAATTATTTTGTGAGTAATTTTGTAACGGTTCAATCCTTACAGGGTAAAAGGATATTTGAAGTGTTTGTGAGATTTTGATTCTTTAGCCTAAGGTATAAAAAGAATTAGGTTAATCTTTAGCCTGTGAAAAAGATAGGTTATTCCTGAACTTGTGAAAAGAAATTGTAAAGGTTAATTCTTAGCCTGTGAAAAGAATTATTGTGAGGGTTTGATTCCTACCTTTAAAGGAATCTTGAGTTTAGTGGGTGCGACTCTTCGTGGACCTCGGAGGACTGGATTAGCCCAGAATAGTTTGGTGAACCAGTATAAATTTCTGGTGTGCTGCATTATTTACTTTGTTTATTTTTGATTGTTTGGTGTGCACCTAGTTAATAACATATATCTGTTGCAATATAAAGATAATAATTAATTTTAGGATAAAATTAATTATTTGGATTTTTGAAGTATTTTCTCTGATAATTTTTTATTATTACCAAATTCACCCTCTCTTGGGTAGCTCACTAGGCCAACAATTGGTATTAGAGCTGGTTTAACTTAAAACACTAAGTTAATAAAGATCACATGACGTACACAATGGGCACACTAGCTGAGGGGCAGTCCATGCACCGACCACCTCTGTTTGCAAGTGAAAGCTATATATTCTGGAAAGATAGAATGATTGTCGTTCTTCAGGCCACAAATTATAATGTGTGGCTAACGATAAAGGATGATCCATTTTTTCTAATGGAAAACAGAGTTGAGAAGAAAAGGGAACAACTAACTACTTCTGATAAGTAGAAACTCTCTATAAACTTTTAGGCTATTAACATTTTATTTTGCTCTTTAGATGTTAATGAATACTCGAGAGTTTCAGGTTGTAAATCTACAAAGGAAATGTGGGACAAGCTACAAGTTACCCATGAAGGGACAAGTCAAGTGAAGCAATCAAAAATCAATGCTCTTATGAGGTAATTTCAGTTGTTTAGAATGGGAAAAACTGAATCAATTCAAGAGATATACACACGCTTCAACATCATCTGAAATCACTTGAGTCAACTCAGAAAGCCATACTCCATGGAGGACAGAGTTCGAAAGGTCTTAAGATCTTTGACAAAAATATAGGAGCCAAAGGTGACCGCAATTGAGGAAGCTAAGGATCTTTCCAAGTACGAAATTGATGATCTAATCGACAACCTGATGATGCATGAAGTAGCGATTTGAGGATATGAGGATGACACCGAAAATAACAAGAAGAAATCCTTAGCGCTTAAGGCTCAGAAATTTGAAGACGAGGATCACAGTGATGATGAAAGTCTTGATAGTGAGCAAAATAAAGATATGGCATTTCTTATGAAAAAATTTAGAAAAATGACTCGACGAACATTCTGTGGGAGAAGAAACCTCAACATAAATAAGGTGGAATGTTACAACTGTCACAAGATCGGTCATTTCCAAAATGATTGTCCCGAACCGAAGAAGGATAAAGAAAAGAAAAAGAAGAAGAAAGAAAAGAAGAGCAAGAAGAAATTCATGAAGGCTACTTGGGATGATACCGAATCAAGTAGTTCCGAAAAATCGAATAATGAAGATATGTCCATATTTGCATTGATGGCCACTGGTGGTGAGGTAACAAAATGTTCAAGTTCTTATCCTTTAGATTTTGATGAATTATTTGATATTTATCAAGAACTTTCTCATGATTATAAAAACTAGTGTTCTAAAATAAATACCCTTCAAGGTACAATTAATACATTAAACAAGCAAGTGATGGACTACGAATTTGAAAACAATAAATTGAAATCCAAGATGACGGATTTATATTCAATTGTTCTCTAATTCATCGGCAGTGAAAATAACTTGAAAATGCTTTTAGGAAGTTCACGTGGAATTTTTTATAAAGTCGGTATTGGATTCAGAAAAATCTTAAACAAAAACGTTTTCGCAAATTCTTTTCTGAAATCAAGGATTTTGTTAGATGTTTTAAATGAAATGTTATGGGGCATACTATTCGTAGATGTTTTGTTAAAATATCTAACTGTAGACAAGTTTGAATTCCAAAAGCAACCAAAATTGTCTCTACTAATAAGATCGGACCCACTTAGACTAGGTACCACTTAGGAACTATTTGAAGTGCTCTTTGCAGGTTATTCTAAAAGTATCTATAAGCAAAGACAAATAGTTCCTGGATAATGGTTGTTCTCAACACATGACGGGAGACAAAACAAGATTTATATCTTTGACACCTAAGGATAGAGGTCGTGTGACTTTTGGAGATAACGCAAATGGTAAAATTATCGGTATAGGTAATATCAGTAATGGTACTACTATTATTAAAGATATGTTACTATTTGATGATCTTAAACACAATTTACTTAGTATTAGTCAACTATGTGACAAAGGTTACCACGTTATGTTTGATGATGATAAGTGCATTATTAAGAATGGTCATGATAGTAGTATCTTGTTAGTTGCATCACGTCTTGAGAATGTTTATACTTGCTCATTTGATAATTTTAATTCTCAAAGTTTATCTTGTTTGAATGCTTTATCTGAAAATAGTTGGTTATGGCATAGGGGACTTGAGCATACTAGTATAGAGTTAATCTCTAATTTATCTAAGTAGAGTCTCGTACGTGGCTTACTTGATTTGAAATTTTGTGAAAGATAAAGTATGTGATGCATGTCAATTAGGAAAGCAAGCTAGATCATCATTTAAGAAAAAGATGCACACGTCCACGTCTAGATGTCTTAAATTATTGCATCTTAATCTATTTGGTCCAAACTCTATTGGTAGTCTTGGTGGTAAGTTTTATCCTTTTGTAATTGTTTATGACTACTCTAGACTTACTTGGGTGCTTTTCCTTGCTAAGAAAAGTGAGGTTATTTCTATCTTTGCTAAATTTTGTAAACGTGTTAAAAATGAGAAACATTGTTCCATTATTAACATTCGTAGTGACAAAGGAAGAAAGTTTAAGAATAATGATGTAGTAAGTTAGTGTGATGAGTATGGTTATGCTCATAACTTTTCTGCACCAAGAGCACCACAACAAAATAGTGTAGTGGAAAGGAAGAACAAAATACTTCAAAAGATGGCCAGAACGATGCTTAATGAAAATCGTTTACCAACCTACTTCTGGGCCAAAGCAATAAGTACAACTTATCAAGTGGGTTTAACAAAACCCCATATGAAATCTAAAATGTTAAGACTTCTAACATTTCTTATTTTAAAGTATTTGGATGTAAGTGTTTTATTTTGAATGACAAGGATAACCTCGGTAAATTTGATGTTAAATCTAATTAGTAGAAGAAACCATGCATGTTGTTTTTGAGGAAGCTGACCCATTCTTGTCGAGAAAGGTTTTGGATGATGATGATGATGCAGGTATTCCAAATAACCAAAACCAGGGCAATAATGCAACTAAGGAGTCTCAACAAGAAGAAGAACCTAAGAACAAAAAAATCGACTTTACCGCGAGCTATAAAGACAATACCGGGACACTATGTAAAGAAAATCATCGATAATTTTGAAAGAGGTGCAAGTACTCATTCTTCTCTTAGGGATATAATTAATCTTGCTTTCTTATCTCAAATTGAGCCTAAAAATTTCGATGAGTTGTTAACCGTTGAATCTTGGATTTCCACAATGCAACATGAGTTAGTTCAATTTCAACGGAACAAAGTGTAGTGTCTTGTTCCGAGATCGGATTTTCATCCAGTTATTGATACTAAATGGGTTTTTAGAAATAAAAAAGATGAATCTGGTATGATAATTAGAAACAAAGCAAGATTAGTAGCACAGGGCTATAATCAAGAGGAAATAATTAATTATGATGAAACTTATGCTCCTGTGGGTAGACTAGGAGCAATTAGAATGCTATTCGCTTTTACATGTTCACGTAATTTTAAGTTATATCAAATGGATGTTAAGAGTACATTTCTAAATAGCTTTCTAGCGAAAGAAGTTTATGTGGAACAACCCCTGGGATTTGAAAGTGATAAATTTTCTGATCATGTATTTAAACTTCGTAAGGTTTTGTATGAGCTCAAACAAGCTCCTAGGGCTTGGTACGAGAGATTTAGTCAATATTTGATCGAAAATAGTTTTTGAAGGGGTATTTGGGATATAACACTGTTTGTTAAGTAAACTGATTTTGATAGCCTATTAGTACAAGTTTATATTGACATTATTTTTGGATCTATTAATGAGGATCTTTGCCAAGAGTTTGCTAAAATAATGCAGGTCGAATTTGAGATGAGCATGATGGGTGAGCTAAATTTCTTTCTTGGATTGTAAATTAAGCAAACCAAAGAAGAAATATTCATAAACCAAGCTAAATACACCAAGGAACTGTTAAAGAAATATGGCTTGTGTTGGCCCAGTAGAACACCCAAGAGGGGGGTGAATTGGGTAATTAAAAAATAATCAGAATAAAAATCAATAAATCAAATAATTAATTTTATGGCTAAATTAATTATTATTTTTATAATACAACGGAATTAATCAATCAACTAGGTGCACACAGAAACAACAAAAATAGACAAATTAAGAAAGTAGCACACCAAAGATTTATATTGGTTCACCAAGTTACTCTTGGCTAATCCAATCCCCTGAGCTCCACGGAGGTCGCACCCACTAGAACCAAGATTCTTTTAAAGGTAGGAACCAAACCCGCACACCGATTATTTTATAAGCTCAGAATTAACCTTTACAATTTCCTTTTCAAAGACTAAGGAATAACCTCTACTTTACAGGCTAAAGAATAGCCTAATTCTTTTTAACACTTAGGCTTAAGAATCAAAACCTCACCAAAATACTCCAAATATCCTTTTACACGGAAAGGATTGAACCGTTATAAAATCATTCACAAACACGCAATTCTTATCTAGGAAGAATTACTACCTCAATCTTTTTATTGGAAGAGACTGAAACCCAGTTACCCTTGATTAAATATCCCCAATGATATTTAACCCGTCACAACTCACCAATACAAAAATTGATAAGTAAATCTCATTCGGTGTTTCTACCACCCCAGATATATATAAACTCAATTAATATCCCAACTAGTAATAGAATTATGTGAGATGCAGAAATCTAATTTTAACAATATATGGATAGAAAATTGGAGCAAGTAATCAGATTCAAGAAATTGTTTGAAAGAATATTTTCTTTAAAAATCAAAAACAATTTCTAATATCAATTTCCAAAATACAATAATAAACAAGTAATAATCAATATGGAAATATTTCACCCAGAATCCACAAAATTAATGATGAAAATAATGTAGCTTCAATTCCGGTATCAGCACAAATTGATCGTAGTTGAATATCAGAATCACTCTTAAAACAGATCACAGTATCGTTGAATGATAACTCTTATAAACGCTCTCTCAAAAAGATATAAACTGATTTTTTCTCTTAGAATGATTAGAATAATTAGCTCTCTTAGAAAATTCACAGATCTATATAAGGGCACATGTAATCAACCTCCTAATGGCTAGTTTACAAGTGTCATGACGATAAAATATTTTTATAGACCCTTCATAACATGAGCACTTCATTTAGGTTCAATTTCACTTAATAACAACTTTTAAAACTCTCAATTAAATCCCCAAAGTATTTCTCAATCAAAACAAATAAGTATGTAATTCATTTTAAGTACCAAATTGAGAAACTTTAATAATTGATTAACCATATTGAAATGATTTAATTAGTATACGATCCATATCTCAAATGTTAAGAATATCCCCGAAATCTCTCTCAAATCTTAACCAAAAACGGCTAATTTTGGATTTAAAATAGGATCAACCAATATCCTGAAACTGTGCGTTTAGTCGACTGTCCAGTCGACTAAAGAATACTGGAAGTAGCCCATGCACTTGATCGGTCAACTCCTCAGTTGACTCGCACATTCAGAGAGTTTTCCAAGCTTCCACCGGTCGACCGCTCTGTTAACTCGCAGATTCAGATAGTTCATCTTCTTTCTCCGATCGACTCCTCAGTCGACTGCCTTCTCCTGAATCTCTTCTCTGATCTCGTTTTTAACTTACTTTCTTTTACAATTTTGCCCCTTTATCCATATTTATATTCAAATGAACTCCACTAATACTCTTATTTTCCATTTTAGTCATTCAAAAATATTTCTTTTTAATGCACATAGAAGCAAATAAATATACTCAACCAAAACACACATAAAAGATAAAATTCATTTTGTGCCGTGTGTGTGTTCCTAAATGGGATATTAAGAGTTTATGTTTACCTGGGTTGTTTTCCTTAATGTCTTCAAACTCTTAATACTTCTTCATCATCTTGATATCTTCATTTACCATCCATTCACTTTGACATTTTCATTATTGGAATTTTAAATCACTGAAACACTTGATCAAACATTAGTTCTACCAAATTATCAATACTTAATTATTTATCAAAATCTTGGGATCAACAGCTTGGATGGTGCTAAAGAGTACAAAACTCCCATGGCAACGGCTACAAAGATCGACAAAGATGATACGGGCAAAAGTGTTAATGAAAAAATGTATCGAGGTATGATTGGTAGTCTGTTGTACTTAACTACTAGTAGACCTGGCATTATGTATAGTATTTATTTATGTGCTAGATTTCAATGTTGTCCTAAAGAATCGCACTTGACTGCAGTTAAGTGGATTTTTCTATATTTAAAGAGGACGACTAACCTAGGATTATGATATCCTAGGGGGAGTGATTTTAAATTGATAAGTCAATCCGATGCTAATTTTGTCGGTTGTAAAGTTGAGCCAAAAAGCATAAGTGGATCATGTCATTTGTTAAGACATGCATTGGTTTCTTGGCCAAGCAAGAAACAAAATTCGATAGTCTTATCCACTACTTAGGCTGAATATATGGCAGTTGGTAACTGTTGTACTCAAATTTTATATATTAAGCAACAGTTAAATGGTTTTGAAATTTGTATGGAGGAGGTCCCTATCTATTGTGATAGTAAAAGTTCTATTTGTCTAAGTACGAATCACGAACTAAGCACATAAATATTAAACATCACTTTATTCATGATCATATTCAGAAAATGGATGTTGTTATTGAATATATTGATACCTCTGACCAGCTTGCTGATATTTTTACCAAACTATTAGCAGAATATCTTGTGAAAATCATTCGTGGTTTGGGTATGGCTAGGCATAATTATGTGTGCCTAGAGTAGTGTTTAATTGTGGTTCCCCTTCCCCATTTTTTGAGATGACAAAGAGAGAGCTGGAATTATTTTGTTAAATATCTTCAGGGAGAGTTCATCATATTTTGAAAATTTGTGCTTTGTTGAATATTTTTTTATGATAATTTTCATGACTATGTTATAAATGAGTTATAAAACCTATCTTCGGATTCAAGGGGAGTGTAGTTACATTTTATTTTGACAAAAATATCAAAATTAATTGTCATCATAAAAAAAAGAGAGATTGTTGATCATAAGATTTTGATAGACAATTAAATATTGATGTTTTTTGTGGAACTAACAGTTTAATTGAGTATTTCAGTTTATTAGTTCTAATAATGAATATATGATGAATCTAGGGAAAACAACTGAGGTTAAATTTCAACTCTTAATATCCCGATTAGGATCACACACAACACAAAACGTTTTTTAAATTTATATGTGTTTTGAGAAGATCTTAATTAGTAAAATTATGTGCTTTTATGTGTAATTGAAAAATAAATGATGATAAATTTATTAAAATTGAATTTAAATATTTAATGGAGCTAACCAATAAACGAAATAGGTTAAAGGGGCGAAAAACGTCGATGAAATTGGATTTAAAACGAATTAAGGAGAGGATTTAAGCATCTCTCAGTCGACAGGTAAGTCGATCGGCACTTGATGAACGAAGTTGCTGAATCTCTCGGTCAACAGGTAGGTCGACCTGTGCTTTAAACGAGAAGTCTCTGAATTTCTAGGTCAACAAGTGAGTCGACTTGTGATCAGAGAATGAACTCTCTGAATCTCTAAGTCGACTCATAAAACTCTCTGAATCTATCAATCAACAGATGATGTCACACCCTACCCCGGGCATTCGTCACCCGAGGCCGAGCGTGACGTCGACCTGACGTCACTAAGCCAATCCACGAGTATCCAGTCAGACATATATACATACACACTCATGCTACTGTACACTATAGATACTTGTCCCAAAAATTTACAATCAAAACTACTAAAATATCTGAACCTTCTACGGTTCACATCCAACCGACTCACCTCCAACATGACACTACTCCCGGACTCTCCTCAGTACCAGTGCTGTGCCCCGATTTTCCAAAGAAATCAAAATAAACTATACAAGTGTAAAAGTGAGAAGGGGTTTTCTTAAAAAAAACGTTGATTTTCTCATAAAAATACTTAAGTCAATTTTTGAAAAAGGAGTCGTCACCTAGCATTGAGTTTAAATGGTATGTTAAGTCACCGAATTTTTCTTTTTCGAAAACAAATTAAAAAAAATGGCTTAAGTACGATTTTGACTCCAAAAATAAAATGGTCCAACCAGAGATTCGTTTTAAAAGGTTCGGGGTCAGGTCCGCTCAGGGAAGGTATTAGGCACCCCAAGATGCACATCCAAATACGGTACCTTATCCAATTAAGTCCAATTAAAATTTAAATCCGAATATTTTTATTTTATTTTGAAATCATTTCCTTTTAAAAAAGAAAATCTTTTTGTATTTTTTTTTTTTTATATATATTATCAAAGAATTTATATATTGAGAGGATAATTCCTTTCTAAGCCATTCAAATAGAAGGCAAAAAAATTCCTCGACGATTTGACAAGAACATTAAATTTAACAAAAATAAAATAAAAAAATAAACATACACCAATACACACACACTCACACATATCGAGGAAAGTATTCTCCCTTCTAAACTTAAACCACTCCAATGGAAGGTCGGGAGTTTTCCACCTCATCTTGTCAATACATTATATTTAACAAATTTTAAAGAAACACACGCACGCGCACACACACTCACATGGATCGAGGGGAGTAATCTCCCTTCTAAACCTAAACCGCTCCAATGGAAGGTTGTGAGTTTTTCACCTCGTATTGTTAACATATTTTATTTAACACAAATTAAAGAAACACACGCACACACATACACACTCACACGCATCAAGAAGAGTAATTTTCCTTTTAAACCTAAACCGCTCCAATGGAAGGTCAGGAGTTTTCCACATCGTTTTATCTACACATTAAATAATTCACAAGTTTATATATATATATATATATATATAATTGACAAAAATAAAATTTTAATATAATAACGACTTAATGCATAAGGAAGATTTATAAAAGATAGAAGTTCCAACCTTAACTTAGATATTTTTTTTCTTCCTTTCTCTTCTTCAAAAAAAATAAATAAATATATATATATATATATATTTTCTCCCAAGAATTATCTCTCATAAAAAAAATTCTCTTCAAAATTCTTCCCCTAATAAGAACTCTTATAAAAAAAAATCTTTCCCATAATAACTTTTCTCCAAAATTTTCTCCCCCCAAATCCTCTAAAAACAAATTCTCTCACAAAATGAAAATGAGTCTTCTATTTATAGATTTTTAAAAGGGTAAAATAGGAAAAAAAATGTAGTTCACTGTTCACGCGGGAGTACTGTTCACGATCATGCGGTACTATTCACGATCACGCGGTTACTGTTCACGCATGCAGATACTATTCACGATCACTGTTCATGCATGCGGATATTATTGACAATCACTATTCATGCATGCGGATACTATTCACGATCACTATTCATGCATCCGTTTGGTTTATCTTGATTTGTGTCGTTTTTTCCTGATTTGCTCCAAACAAACGATATTTTGTTTCTTTTCTTTTTTCTTAGTTTTTTTTGCATTTTCTGAAATAAAATAAAATAAAACAAAGGAAAATAAAACAAATTTAATTATAAAATAAAATATAAATTTTTATGGGGTGGTCAAAATACCGTGTCTACAGTCAGTAGTGGACCAACTTCTAGCCGCGGTACCTGAAACCAAAATTTTTTATCGGTGTACTGTCTTCATAATAAAAATATTTTGTATGGATCAAATATAAGAATTTAAATACCACAGTTCAAAACCAATAAATAATAAACACCATGTTTTGAAATATACTATAATATAACCACATACCGGGTTTCACTACCACCAATGAAATGAAATACTATAATAATAATACCGTATATCATAGTTGGAACCAATTTTCAACTGTTATCACTGTAAAGAAATACTGTATTTAAACCACCCAATAGTAATATAATATAATAACCACAGACCACACGGAAACTCGGGTTTCCTGTCACCAGAGAAATAAACTCACATATTCATAACATTCCATCCCAGCAGTGAAAATTAATCAGAATACTATATCTATCCAAATATTGTAAAGCAACCAAAATAATAGATACACCAATCCATCAATTCCAGTATAAAGTAAAATATATAAATTTGTCCAACTAATTCACCGTTTACGGCAAAACACCACACCACCCTCCCACTAGCCATATGATCGTTTTAACCTCACGATCAAGAGTTGCAACAGTACCGTACCACCCGTAGGATTTGCCTTCCTAGCGGGACATAACAACGCTCTATCATAGCAGATAATCACCACTCTACCGAAACAGATAATTGCCACTCTGTCGAAGTAGATAAATACTATGGCATCGTCAAATCAATAACATCACTCTACTAAAGCAGATAACCGTCACTCTGCCAAAGCAGATAAATAGTATGGCATCATCAAATCAATAACATCATCGTCAAATTACAAATCAAGAACATCGGCCTCTCTCTCCAAAACCGATTTAATCCAAATATCATTTTTCTACCCTCTTTAGTAACCAACTAGATTCAACAAATTATTTTCCACTTTCTGTAAAACTAACGTAATCCACATTTTTAAAAACACCCAGTACCGCTTGATCCATATAAGTTAGAAAATCGTCCAGTTTTAAGTAAACACATTTTTCCATCATAAATATGAAAATAGATTTTGTAATTTACTAGAAGACAGTACACTCATCTGGCTATCCGCTCCGAACAATTTTTACTGACTATCCTCTATCGATACTCTAGTGTCTGCGAACCTAATAGTAATAGAGTCTAAATTAATATTTTATGTAAAATCATCTAATTATGAAATGCAGGCCCTAAATTTCTTATTTTTCCCTCCCCACATTTTATTGTGAAAAATTATTATTCGGTTAATTTTCATTTCATTAAAAATTTCTGCATAAAATTTAGTTATACAACGGTCCCAAATTTATTATTCTGGTTACAAAATTTTGATACTAGAATTTAATTTAATACACAAAAATAAAATTAATGAAAAATGTTATCCATTCCGAATCGTTCACAGGCATGAGATGGATTTTGAATTTTGTTGGGGTTAATTTGTGTAGTTTCTTTTTTTTTCTTTTTCTTTTTTTTTTCTTTTTTCTGTTCTGTTCTGGGTTTCAGCCGACACACACCCACATGCACTCTCTCCCACCCCCAACGACTAAACACTGATCATACACCCACCAACCTGAAACCGACGATCACACATACACCAACCTGAAAACTGAATGGCACACCCACCTACACACAACTGATTTAAACACACACCCACATGCATGGTGAAAATCAGAACACCCACATGCACACACACACGAACGGTGCCTGAGGATCGGGGACCGTTCACCATCGTAAAATTGGAGCACACACATGCACATGCATGGAAAGGACTCAACGACTAATCATATACATACACATACACAACAATCACGCCTACCCACACTCCGATCACCCACACCCATATGAGAAACACACACAGCAGCAGTAGCGGCAACACACACACACACACGCCGTTGGCACGAAATAAAAAAATAGAGCACCCTCACACACATACCAAAATGATCAAAGAATATTACACACAATATACTCACCAACAGTCACCGTCGACCATCCAATTTTCGCTGGCCAACCTTGATTTGTCTAGTTTTCAGTTGGCACGACGACCCCCACACATCGGAGAGTACTCCAAGGTCACCGGCTGTAATTCACAGCCGAATATCAATAGAACAGCCGAAAGGCACAGGAACATACACCCACACAATCGCCGAAGAACCTACCATCGCCGGAGGAAACACACCACCGAACCCCCCTCCGTTTCCCTCTCTCTCTCCCTCTAAATTTTTTTTCTTCTGATTTCCAGATTATTCTGAGGTTTTTGATCATGATAGCTTGCATGGATCCATTTATATGCATGATTTGAGTGGTAAGAGATGATCTTAGCTTGCCAGGTTGCCTACGTCCGATCTCCCTACTCCGGTTGAACGCTCGGCACACACACAGATATATATATATATATATATATATATATATATATATATATATATATATATATATATATATATATATATATATATATAAATCTTTTATTAAATTGCTCTTTTCTCCCCCAACTTTCTTAAAGTTTTCTTTTGAGTTCCATTCACCATTTATTAGTTTCTTAAATTACAATTTGATCCCTGACAGTTAAATTTTTATAAATTGAATGATAATTTGGATCCTAAGTTTAGAATAATGTTTTTAAATTTGCAATTTGACCCCAAAACCTTTTAATTTGAATTTTTAATTAACACCATTTTACCCCATATTTTTTCGAATGCTCTAAAATGTAACTATTAATGACGTACATGCTATGATTAAGGTCTTACAGATGACCCTTGGTTAGTCGACTTATGGGACTGTTTCAGGATTTTGTGGAATTCTGAATTTTATTTTAAGAGTAGCCGTTACTAGCCATTTTTTGTTAGGATCATGAAGACATCTTAGGAATCTGAAGTGTTTTTAGTTATTTAAATGAAATTTAAGTGTTCCTATAGATATGGTTTAAATATTTTTTATATTTCTCAATTTGGTACATATAATTCTTTCAATCCTATCCAATTGAGTTTGAGAAAACATTTGAGGGACTTATTTGAAAGATTTAAAAGATATTTTTGAGTTAATTATACCAGAAATTAATCATTATGATACAGAGGGTCTATTGGTGCAATTAAACGTCATGATTTAGGAGAACTAGCTGTTATAGTGCTTGATTAAATCCCCTATAAATATACTTGCGTTTTTTACTTCTAAAATGATGATCAAGATATCAATTACATCAAATATATCAATTCTAAGAGTATTTATTCAGAAGAGTTTGTGAGATCTTTCTTGAGAAACATTCTTGGGAAATCATTATTTATTCACCGACTTGAAGTTGAATTGCTTATTATTATCTATTCGGTGATCATTCCAAATTACTTTTTATTATTTGTTGGTTGATTCTATTGTTTAAAATTTGGAATTTGATATTTGAAATTATTTTCCGGATTTTTATTGAAAAATATTTTTGAGTGTGACTCTCCGTCGTGGAGCTCAGATGACTGAATTAACCAAGAATAGCTTGGTAAATCAGTATAAATTTCTGGTGTGTTGTATTATTTACTTTGTTTATTTTTGGTTGTTTGGTATGCACCTAGTTAATAACAAATATCCGCTGCTATATAAAGATAATAATTAATTTTAGGATAAAATTAATTATTTGGATTTTTGAAGTATTTTCTCTGCTAATTTTTTATTACTACCCAATTCATCCTCCCCCCACCTCGTAGGTAGCTCACTAGGCCAACACCAAGAATTAAATCTCATAAAAACACTCTAAGTATCATTTTACCCATTAAGGAATGAATCGTTATAAATTCACTCAAAATCATTCTAGTTAGGAAGAATTACCCCTATCTCTTTTCACGGGAAAAGAGTAACCTAATCTTTTTGTACTCTAGGAAAAGATCAAATATCATTCTCTTTATCGGAAGAGATTGAAACCAGCTACCCCCTATAAGATACTCCCAATAGTATCTAATCCGCAACAAACTCACAAATTACAAAATTGAAAAGTTTTTTTCCACTCGGAGCTTCTATCATCCCAGATTAATTTGAACGCAATTAATATCTCGATACTAGTGATAGAAATAAAGTGAGAATTTCAAAATCTGATTTTAATAAAAACGGGGAGCACACAATTTAGCACGTAATGAGATTTTCACAAGAAATCATTTCAAAATAATTTTCAAGTAATTTAAAGTTTAGTAAAATGATTTCAAAGATCAAAATTCCAAGTAACAAATAATAATTAAAAATATCAATTAAGAGTAAAGACTTGGAATGATCTCACCAGGATACTACCAATATGAATGTAAATAAATCGCAGTGAAACTCTAGATAGGTAATAGCAATAGCAAATTCCCAAGAACAATTCTCAAGAAAAATCTCACAATACTCTCAGTATAAATTCAGAATAATCACTCTCAGAAAGTTTAGGAACTGAATAGCCTTTGAAATTTGATTGATTGGGATTACTCATAAGTAAAAAAATGCAGGTCTACTTATAAAGATTTAAAACTAACCTTCCAATAGCTATTTTCCACTTGTCATGACACTTCATTACTCTAATAGACCCCTTATATCATTATAACTCAATCATGGTTCAAATCACTTAATTATAACTTTCAAAATGTTCAATTTAGTCCTTCAAGTATTTTCTCAAACTCAATTAGATGGGATAGAAAGAACATGTACTAATTTGAGAAATAATCAAAATATATGAACCATATCTATAGGGATATCAAAATATAAATTACATATCTCAAATAACATCAAATTCCTATGATATCTCTCAGATCCTAACCATAAAACAGTTAGTAACGGCTACTTTTTGGAAAAAATTACGAAATCCTCTAAACCTGAAATAGCCCATCGGTTGACCGACCAATTACCACAGGTTGACCAATCGATTCAGGTTGTAGCCCAAGCCAAAAGTTCTAGCCCATCGGTCAGCCGCTACTCTTTGGTTTGTCGACCGAACGATTCAGAGAATTCCCCAAGCCAAAATCCAGCTATGGTAGGTCGACCGCTCCACTTTGGGCTGTCGACCTAACGATTCAAAGAGTTTCACCTTTGGCCACAGATCGACCTAGCTATCGACCGAACGATTCAGAGACTGAACTGTTTCCCAACTCCTTCTCATCGGTTAACTGAACCATGTTGGTCAATTGACTGATCCTGCTAGAACTCATCTTCCTTAATCAATTTTTAACTCATCTCTTCAACGTTTTTGCCCCTTTAACTGATTTCTTTTCTCGGTTAACTTAATTAACACTTTAAATCAATTTTAATTACTAATCCTTCTTAAATAAATATTTCTTCTTCAATTTCACATCGGAACAAATATGTTTAACTAATAATGATCCTATCAAAAACATATATAATCATAAAACCATTTTTGTATCGCGTGTGATCCTAATCGGGATACATTAAGAGTAAAAAAATAATCTAAGCTGTTTTTCCCTAAATTCTTCAAAATCTTCAGTCACTTAATGCTCTTCTTTTTGTCAGTCTCTTATATCTATAGCCTTCTTCAACCATTTCTTCATGATTAAAACGTCAATGAAACTTTATCACTGAAACACTCAATAAACTCATTAGTTCCATAAAAAATATTAACATTTAGGTGGCGTTTGGTAACCATTTATGTTCCCATCCCAGCAGTGGGATGGGAATGGAATGAGAATTTTATTTTCTTCTAGAGAGTAGAATCGCGTTTGGTAACGATAATTTTTTTTTTTTTTTTTTTGGGGGAACAGAATCGCGTTTAGTAACGATTTTATCCTAAAATAAAATAAAAATATTTTGAGAACATTTTTTTTGTTTTGGCCTGATGGCGACCAAACGGTGGCGGGGCGGTGGCCGGACGATGACCGACGGGTGGCTGACGATGGTCGAACGGTGGGCGACCGGCGATGTCGAAGGTGACCGATGACGGTTGCCGGAGATGGCTGCCAGCGGCGGCAGGTGGCAACGGATGGCGGATGAACAGTGGCAGTGATTTTTGGGAATAAGATAGGAATAACGAGAAACAACCTTTTTTTTGTTTCTCATTTCTTAAGAAAAAAGTGGGCACAATTCTCAAATGGGAATAGAATGGGAATGGGAACAAAAATTACCAAACGCTATTCCCAAACAGAAATCCCAAAAATCTGGAAATGGGATGGGAATTTCTGGGATGGAAACGGTTACTGATAGGTGTGAAATACCTATCTATTTCCAATCCGAATTGGTTAGTTTTCGAATATGTTTATAGTTATTCTTATTATGTTTTAATTAGTATTTATACTTTTTGTATAACTCAGGTGTGTGGGTCAAAAAGATAGGAAACTGGAGCTAAAATGATGAGATCGAACCAAAGCAGTTTTAGTTATGGTGGATAAACAAGCTCGGAGGCTAAAAGATGAAACAGGCCCACCGCTTAAGCATCCAGACTACCGCTTAAGTGATGAAAATACAGAGAAGATCAAAATGTTACTAACGGATGACCGCCCGAGCAGAAATTCTACCGCTTAGGCGGAAATCCAGCAGAGGACGTCGAAGGGCTACTGACAGCCGCTCGCCTAGGCAGAAATTTTACCGCCTAGGCGAAAATCCAACAGAATGTTCTCCCAGTCCACCGCCTATTTCACTGCCCAGGCGATCAAACTTAACCGACCTAACTCTGCCTAGGCGCAATTTTCACCGCCTAGGCGGATTTGCCCTGCACTGCCTTTAGATATTTTTAGGATATTTTTGCTATAAATATCCCCTCTCCTCCTCCTTGGCCGATATCTCTCTTCTCTCTCTTGAATTTTTTAGCCCTTTAGGCTATAGTTAAGCCAAGAGTTAGGAATTTTAGTGGTGGAGCTCGCATCTCGAAGTGGAGAAGACGGCGAATCGATCGTTGAGCGTTCTTAGCGATTTATCTTCGGAAGAGGCTAAGTTCTTCGATCATTTTTCCTTATTTCTTTATCTTAGGAGCATGTGAGCATATTTAGCTCGTTATTTCATTGTATATACGGCTATGGCCCCGAGTTAAATATGGATTGTAGTAGGGATTAACCTATATTTATAAATACGTTGTTTGGATGATTTCGGTGTTTCGTTTGTGATTGTTCTTCGTAGTTTGATTGTATTTATCGTATTGTTTGTTTATTATGCTTAGATTGATAAATAGAGAATACGGGGTTTTGACAAAACCCTGGATTCGGATTAGGGTAAACAAACGCCACGATTATATAACCCGGTCGGGGTTTGAATCGTGGACAATCGATGACGTGGGGCTAGACACACACTACCTAGGGTCGTTAAGATGTTCAGGGGGACCTCTTCGTTGGCTCGAAGTTGCGTTATATTCCTCGTCTTATACTTGGAAGAGGTGGCGAGGGAGTTTTAGAACGGAGATTGTCGATAGGGTAAATACAACACGACGATCCAATAACCCGAGAGGGAGTTAGATTGTGTGCAATCAATGACGCTGGGCGAGACTCACATGACCTAGGGTCGTAAAGACGTTGAGGGGGACTTATTCGTTGACTCGAAGTCATGTATTCTCCCGTCTTACACTTGGAAGAGATGGCGGTGGAGTTTACGTACCGAGATTGTCAAATAGGTCGAACAATGTAAACGCGAGTAAATAGGAATCGAACACGTATTTGTAAACACGTTAATCCCTATACTATTCTTCACCCTAAAACATATTGGCATAATAGTGTAGTTAATTTAGGTCATACTAGTATTAGTTTAATTAATTAAATACATTTGTTTTTCGCCTAGATAAACTTAGGTCACGACAAATGCGGTATTCGATAATAACGACAATAATCCATGTGGATACGATAACCCAATCTTAACGATCACACTATACTAAAACTTAGACCTCGTATACTTGCGAGAGTAAGTAGCGGCGTATTTTGCGTGCTACCAGTTACTAAACGGGGCCTTAATTGTCCATCAAAATCTTAAGATCAACAATCTCCCCCTTTTTGATGATGACAATTAACTTTGATATTTTCATCAAAATAAAATATAACCGCACTCCTCCTAAATTTGAGGACGGATTTTTTTTTTAACTCGATAAAGCACAATCATGAAGAATAATTTTTAAAATTTATATAATATTCAATAGAGCATAGAATACAATCGATAATTCATAAACTCCCTTTACAACGGTGCAATACTTAAACGAACAAACCTAAACATTAACTAATCTCATGTTAAGCACAACTATGGTTTCCCCCTTTGTCATCTCAGAAAGTGGGGAAGGGGAACCATTAATCATCTCAAAAAATAAACATAATATTGATATTTAACTATTTATAAGTATATCATACATAAAGAAATATTTGAAGTATATTATATCATCTCATTTAGACTCAAATAAAATCAATTTTAAGAACCAAAACTCATTTTCAATAAATTAACCAAAAAAAAATATTTTCAACAAACACCATGTGGATCATCATTAGAGATACATATTTAAGTAAGTAAATCAAGTCTAACCATTCCATCAAAACCCATACACTAAAAGTTAAGTTCCACCAAAATCCTAGATTAGCTATTACAGACCAAAATACTAATGTGGAACTTGTTCAAATACTAAATGATGAACTAATGAGAACCCTGTCCTTGAAAGGGATATTATGATCCCACTGGACTGGTGGTTGGCTACTGAGGATATTGAACCATTGGTTGAACATTCGAGCTTGAAGGCATCTGTTGATAATATAGCGTTGACGGTTCTACTCCCGATGATCCCAGTCTAAATGGCCCTGTCGCAAATGGTCCTCCAAAGGACTGTTGTGCTCCAAACATGGTCTGACCAGTGAAATGTTGTTGAGCACTATATTGTTGTTGGTATACATGTTGTAATGACCGCATAAATTGGAACATTTGTTCCAGATTTCCTGTGATTCTCCTAAATCCTACTTCCATATGCATATTCATTTGAGCCATACTACTTTCTAGCCCAACCATCCGATGATCCATCATATCTGCATGTACTCAAAGATCATCAACCTAATCATGCAGAAAATCCATCTTTTAGCCAGCTCTGAGTTCTTCCTCATCATCTTCTTCTTCATCCATAACTTGCACTCTTTGTCTTCTCTGATTTCTATTCTTCACTCATCTATTTCCTCTAAACTCATATCTTAGTACAACGTTACCCACATTAATCCATCCGAGTGAAATTGTCATGAACTTTTATTCATCGGGATCAGTTTCCACTCCAAAGTGGTCAAACAACCTTTGAAATGGATTACCATAGGGTAACACTTCGGAGGGTTTCTGAAGGTGATATTTCATGTGATCCATCATGATATGTGCCAAATCTAATTTTCTTTCTTCAACAATCTTATTCATCAAGTAAATATCAAAGTCATTAACGTTTGCATGACTTCCTACTCTAGGCACAATCGTATAGGTTATTACTAAATGAAGGAATCAATGCTCAAGGGTTAATGATCCTACTTTGTCACCATCTAAGTCAAATTTTTGTGCGATTTTCCTTCTATTAAAATTTAACAAAAGCCAATGTAGAGTGTTAAATAGAAATACATTTTATCTTTCCAATCCCAAAAATAATACTAAATAGGTCAGTATCAAACCTTAATTCTTTTCCTTTAATAAAGGATGCCATATAAACAATGTTATATGTGAGATTATTGTAGAACATCCTTACCCACACCGACATCCATTCGTTTTTTTGGATGACAAACTCAGTCCATCGCAAACCTCTAAAGTACTTCTCAATATCAAGATTTTTCTCTTTTAAACTGGCAAAATCTATAGGCTTGCATCCTACAACCTTTAGATTAACAAACTCCTCATTGTATGTAATTTTTCGCTCATCTTTTTGAAAATAGGCATTGTCATATTTAGATTTTTGACAACGCTTCTTGATTCTAGGCATGTTTCTCAAAATTTCAAAACCAATTAACCAAAATAATCTCAATGGATTAACCCTATATAGACAAAAAAAAAAACCAAAACCATAGAAGATAGAGAAAATACCAACCTTATCTCGAGGTAAAGGGTCTCCAAATCTTAGATCCATCCCTATACCTTCAAATCCAAGCCAAAGATCTTCAAATCCAAGCTAAATTGGACTAATTTTGTGAGGTTTAGAAGTGAACGAACTTGGGAGAAAAAGGGTTCTGAAGAGAAAAGTTTTTGAAATCGAATGAAGTGAAATGAATGGGCAAAGGGATTTTAAATCCCGTAATGACAGGTTGACTGCCCATTTAGGGTCGGTTGACCGATGGCTATAGCATTTTTCACTCATCCCAAGCTTACTACCGTCAGTTGACCAACGATACACTGTCGGTTGACTAACAATTCTGACCTTTTCATCTTTTAGTGCATTTAAACCCTAATTTGATCAACTTTTCGCAATTTTTACCTCTTATTTTGATCCACACATTTTAATTAAAAATATTTTTCAATTACTCACACACACCTGCATATCACACACATCTAAATTTCAAAATGTACAAGTTCAGTCTACCTAACAAAATTAATATACTTAAACTTTAAAAAATTTGACAAACCTGGATCATCCTTGGGAGCAATTAGTGTGTGTACCTTTGGTGGATTACTAATTTCAAGCTTGATGTTCTTTGATTCCACCATTTTTTCTTTAGCTTGACTTGTTACTTTGATTTCCTCCTTCTTAGCACTGGCAACTTTCTGTTCGATCATAATTTCTTTGTTTTTGTTTGATGATTTGAGTTGTTCTTCCTCACTTTGCTTTGGTACGACTTTGTAGATAGTCTTTTTCTTGTACTGGTATTTTGCCGTTTGTTGTGGATAAGATTTATTAGCTCTCATGTAGCGAGCTTGCTATTGCTTGACCCTTTTATTTTGCACGTGTTGATTCTTCCTCTTAGGTGCATTGAACCTTGATTCCCTTATCGGCATAGGATATTCATTGTATCTTCGTGTCTATTCAAATCTCCTTGTCAGCATATAATATTCATTGTATCTTTGGAATCGTTTAACTTTCCAATTGGTACCTGCATCAAAAACTTTTCTTTTTGGTATCCAGTTGTTTCCGGATCCGACAGGGTAACCATATAATAAATAATAAGATTTTTCAAAATAACCAAACTTGCCACAATAAAAAACATTAAACACTGTTAGTACGTCACTTTGGATAATCATTGTTTCGTACGAGAGCACGATATTGTTTGCGATTTTGAGAAGCAGCTTTAGTGACTATTGATTTTTCATTAGATTTAGTACTCTCAATATCTTTGAAATTATTCATTGCTTCTTTAAGAACCTTTTGCGTCTTCTCAAGTAGGCACTCATTGGTGTTAATATTTACCTATAGACCAAAATTCTATCTAGCTCACACCTTGCATCATCCAACTCAATGCTCCAAGCCTCATTCAAAGTTTCAAGATTTTTCTTTTTAAAATCATTTTGTTGAAGATCATAAATATCATTTTTCAAAATCTCACTCTCATCTTCGAGAGACTCAATTTTCTCAAACAACTTACCAATTTCAAATAAAGCATTTCTAAACCCAATAGTTTCAAAATATTTGTCCAAACTCTTTTTCTTAAGAGATTTGATAGTACTAAACTTCTTATTTTCAAGAGTTGCAAGTTTTTACTCAAGTTTAAAATTCTCTTTCCAAAAACATACGTAAGAGCAATAAGCATCTCAACAGCCTTATATTCATTCTCATCATTACAAATTCTATCATTTTCTCGAGCAGAACATTGACTATCGAAAAAGGTAGAAGACTCAACAATAATACACATGATATTAGAATCAAGACACTCCATGTGACTGTGTTTAATAGAGCGAATAATATCAGAATCAGGACACCCCTCGTAATCGTGTTTAGCTATACTGTGAAGCATATCGAGCTAAAACCAACTCTGATGCCAATTGTTAGCCCAAGGAGATACCCAAAGGGAGTGAATTGGGTAGTAATAAAAATTATCAAATAAATAACAATTAAAAATTCAAATAATTAATTTTATCATAAATTAATTATTATGTTTATAGCAACGGATATGTGTTATCAAACTAGGTGCACACCTAAATAATATAATATAAATAATATAAAAAAAACATTACACCAAAATTTATACTGGTTCACTAAGCTATTCTTGACTAATCCAGTCCTCTGAGCCTCACGGAGAATCGCACCCACTAATCACTGTGATCCATTTAATCAGGTAGGACCTAAACCCTTACAAATGATTCTTTTCACATGCTCAGAATCAACCTTTACAATTCATTTCCATAGGCTAAGGGGTAACCCTATCTTTTTTCCAGGCTAAAGATTAACATAATTATTTTATACGTAGGCTAAGAATTAAATCGCACAAAAATACTTCAAGTATCCTTTTACTCAGTAACGACTGAATCGTTACAAATTCACTCAAAATAATTCTAGTCAAGAAGAATTACCCCTATCTTTTTTCATGAGAAAAGAGTAACCTAATTTTTTTGTACTCTAAGCAAATATCAGATCACAATCTCTTTTTCGAAAGAGATTGAAACCAGCTACGCCTGATTAGATACTCCCAATAGTATCTAATCCGTGCATAACTTACCAATTACAAAATTGATAAGCTTTTTCCCACTCGGAGCTTCTACTACCCCAGATTAATTTGAACTCAATTAATGTCCCAATAATAGTGATAGAAATAAAGTGAGAATTTTAAATTTTAATTTTAATAAAAACGGGTAGCACGCAATTTAGCACGTAATTAGATTTTTACAAGAAATCGTTTCAAAATAATTTTCAAGCAATTTAAAGTTTAGTAAAACGATTTCAAAGATCAAAATTCTAAGTAACAAATAATAATTAAAAATATCAATTAAGATCAAAGACTTGGAATGATCTCACTAGGATATCACCAATATGAATGTAAATGAATCGCAGTGAAACTCTAGATCGATAACAACAATAGCAAATTCCCAAGAACAATTCTCAAGAAAAATATCACAATACTCTCAGTATGAATTCAGAATAATCACTCTTAGAAAGCTTAAGAATTGAATAGCACTTGAAATTTGATTGATTGGGATTATTCGTAAGTAAAAAACGCAGGTCTATTTATAAGGAATTAAAATTAACCCTCCAATGACTAGTTTTCACTTGTCATGACACTTAATTGCACTAATAGACCCCTAATATAATTATAACTCAATCCTGATTCAAATCACTTAATTATAACTTTTAAAATGTTCAATTTAGTCCCTCCAAAATTTTCTCAAACTCAATTAGATAGGATAAAAAGAATTACATGTACCAATTTGAGAATAATCAAAATATATGAAACATATCTATAGGGACATCAAAATATCAATTACATATCTCAAATAATATCAAATTCCTAAGATATCTCTCAGAGCTTAACCATAAAATGGTTAGTAATGGCTACTTTTTGAAAAAATTCACAAAATTCTCTAAACCTGAAACAGTCCATTTGGCCGACCAATCACCACAGGTCGAACGATCGATTCAGGTTGTAGCCCAAGTCAAAAGTTCTAGCCCGTCGGTCGACCGCTACTCCTTGGTCTGTTAACCGAATGATTCAAAGAGTTTCCCAGGACAAAATCTAGCTATGGTAGGTCGACCACTCTACTTTAGTCTGTCGACCTAACGATTCAGAGAATTTCACCTTTGGCCACAAGTCAACCTAGCTATCGACCGAATGATTCAAAAGTTGAATCGTTTCTCAGCTCTTTCTCATCTGTTGACCAAACCATGTTGGTTAGTTAATCGATCCTACTGGAACTTCTCTTCTTTAATCAATTTTTAACTAATCTCTTCAACGTTTTTGCCCCTTTAACAGATTTATTTTCTCGGTTAACTTAATTGACACTTTAAATCAATTTTAATTACTAATCTTTCTTAAATCAATATTTCTTCTTCAATTTCACATAGGAGCAAATATGTTTAACTAATTAGGATCCTATAAAAAAAAACACATAATCATAAAATCATTTTATATCTTGTGTGATCCTAATCGAGATACATTAAGAGAGAAAATTAACCTGAGTTATTTTTTCCTAGATTCTTCAAAATCTTCCGTCTCTTAATGCTCTTCTTTTTGTTAGTCTTTTGTATCCATAACCTTCTGCTTCATGATTAAAACGTCAATGTAACTTTATTACTAAAACACTCAATAAACTCATTAGATCCACCAAAAACATCAACTTTTAATTGTCCATCAAAATCTTAGGATCAAAAAAATTGAATCCCACCTAGTGTATTTTCGGAGTCTCCATAGGGAAGTTCCTTGGTTACATGGTGTCTCAGCACAGCATTGATGCCAATCTTGACCAAATAACTATTTTTCTCAGAATGGCCTTTCCTAGATGAAGAAGGAGGTATAGATGCTCACCGAATGACTGGTTGCCCTGAATCGCTTCATTTCACGCTCATTAGAGAAATGCCTCTCTTTTTTTAAGGTCCTCAGAGGCAACAAAACCTTTAATTGTATGTTCAAGTGTGATGTCACCTTTCAAGTGCTGAAGACATACATTTCCTCAGCGCGGCTGTTGAGCACTCCTAATAATAAAGATAAGTTGTTCCTATACAGCATCGCCTCGGACAAGGCGATGAATACTGCACTCGTACGGGAAGAAGAAAGTATTCAGAGCCCAGTATACTACTCTAACATGATACTTATCGATGCCAAGACAAGGTATCCGTGATTTGATAATCTGGCTTATGCCCTCTTCGTCATGTCGAGAAAACTAAGGCAATACTTTTAAGTGCACACAATTGTGGTCCTAACTGACCAACCTTTAAGATAAGTCTTTTACTCCCCTGATATCTCAGGACAGCTTATGAAGTACAGTTTTGAGCTCGACCAAATTCGAATCGAATACCGGCCAAGGACAGCCATCAAAGAACAAGTTCTAGCTAACTTTATAGCTGAGATGACCTTCTTGGAGGAGCCCAGCCCGGATAGTCAAGACCCTACTCGACAAGAGGCCCAGCTCGATTAAGTTGTTGTACCTGTTCCAGATGGGACTTTATCCTAGCCCGGACCAAGCACCAATCTTGGCCTGGACAAATGGCAACTCTTCATGGATATTTCTTCCAACATAGGCGGATGTAGGACATGGATAATCCTGGTAGTCCCGGACCAAGAAGAGATAGAATATGTGCTCAGATTGGGCTTTTGGGCCACGAATAAAGAAACTAAATGCAAATCCATTCTCATTGAACTCCGGCTGGCAAGGGAATTCAACATAAAAAACCTTTAAGTCTTTTGTGACTCGCAACACGTTGTTAATCAGGTCAATGGAGAATATATGGCAAAGGATCTGTGCATAAGTGCATATCTTGGAAGGGTAAGGCACTAATGGAAAACTTCAACAATGTTCAAGTGAGCCAAATCCCCTAAGAAGAGAACAGACACGTTAACGCTCTAGCTAATCTAGCCTCCACAGTGGAGTTCACCCTGAAGAGAAGCATCCCCGTTGAATACGTAGATGGGTTGAGCAAAGTCGCATCTGACCAAGAGGCCACCATCTATGCCCTTATTGGCGGCCCGACCTAGGTAGATCCAATCAAAGACTATCTTCGGCACAGAATGCTCCTAAGTGACCGAGCTGAGGTTAAGAGGATGCGACATAGGGCAACAAGGTACACCCTCATTAATGGGGTGTTATATCGCAAATCATTCTCGGGTCCGTATTCTCGATACCTAAGATTGGAAGAAGCTGCGTATGTAATGAGAGAGGTCTACGAATAAGTGTATAACAACCACTCAGGAGGAGAGGTCTATGGTCCACAAGCTCATCCATCACGGGTACTTTTTCCCAAAAATGAACAAAGACTCCATGGAATTTATTAAAAAATGTGATAAGTGTTATAGGTTTGCCTCTCATCCTCAGTTACCCTTCACCATCATTGTTCCCATGACGAGTTCATGGCCTTTTACCCAGTGAGGCATTGACCTTCCGGGACCATTCCCTTAAGGGTCCGGACAAAGAAAATTTCTTGTTGTCGTGATTGATTACTTTATGAAGTGGGTAAAGGTGGAGTCCCTAGCATTAATCACGAAGGAAAAGATTAGAGACTTTGTTTAGAAAAAACATGGTCTGCCGCTTTGAAATCCCTAAGGCCATTGTGTCGGATAATGGGAAGCAATTTGATAATGATCTCTTCTCAGAATTTTGTGTCGGGCTGGGGATCCAGACCCATTTCACCTCCCAGGGACATCAACAAGAGAACGACCAAGTAGAAGTTACTAACCAAATAATCTTGTACAGGCTCAAGACTAGGTTGGACAATTCTAAGAGATGTAGGTTGAAGACATGTACCCTGACCTTTGGGTATACCACACTGGAAAGGATCCCTACCGGGGAGACTCCATTCGCAATGACTTTCAGATCCAAGGTCGTTATCCTTGCCGAGATTAGCATACATTTACCCAGAACGGCCATACCCTTCAGCCAGGAAGAGAACAGTGTCTACCTAGCCTTAAACCTTGATATTCTCAAGGAGATGAGAGAACGAGTCCAAGTCTGGCAAGCAGCTTATCAATGAACAGCGGCTGGGTACTACGATAAAAGGGTTCGACCACGGTCATTTGACGTTGGCAACCTCATTTTCAAAAAGGTTACCTTAGCCACCAAGGATCAAAATGCTGGCAAACTAGCTCCGACCTGGAAAGGGCCACACATTGTCACCAATATAGCTCGGTCAGGCACGTATGAGCTGGAGACGGAAGAAAGAGTCTCATTGAGGCACCCTTGGAATGCCGATCACCTGAAACGTTACTATCTCAGAGAGGAACCATTGGTCTAGAGTTATAAAGATTTCCATTTCAAAGTTTGTAACAAAATTATCTATCAATGAAAGAAGTGTTCGACACAATACTTTCTCCATTCTCCAAAATTCACAAGTGTAGTGGCGGGGTAGAGCAGCCCTTCGTCCCATCATAGACGGGGATGAGCAGCCCTCCAGCCAATCTTCAAACAAAGTGTAGAGGAGGGGCAGAGTAGCCCTCCGTCTCATCATAGAGATGGATGAGCACCCCTCCAGCTCATTGACAAGAAGGCATCCCGGTACAAACCATAGAGGGTAATAATCGGACCTCCTACACAAATCGATAATTTATACCCAGGGACCGACCTCTGTTATCCTCCAACGATGGGACATCAATCAAGTATGAGGACTTGCAGTTAATCACCTTACCCCTTACAGCTGAGCTCAGCTCATGAGATACAAAGGGATGATGCTTCTGTAAAGACAAATTGGGATAACCCCGAAAAGGCTCAAGGATGACCCCTACTAAGGATAACCCACCTATGATCGGCCACATGGGACCAACCGTAGTGTCGCATCCCTAGGAACTAAGAAGGCTAGATTCCATACAAGTATCACTTCTGAGTCAGATCATACCACTCGAGCTCTGCTCGGATGCAAGACTGAGGAGTAGAGAAGGTACAGATATAGTAAAACAACTGAGAATGACAGCTCAACTATGACGAGGGACAATCCAAGAATGGAAAACATAAATTTTTTGAACAAAAACGACTAACACCTATATAAAAACCGACCTGAGATCATATCGGGCCTAGAGCTCTATGACCAGGAAATGTATAGTTTGAGTAAAATCTTTTTCTTTGCTGAGAAGAGCACAGGATAAAGCCAAAATCCATTTACTAAGTAGGGATCAGCAATGTCGAGCTTTGGGACTGGGCAGAGTTCCTACTGGGCTGAGGTCGGGCAATATGCCGAGCTCAGGTGTCGTACCGAGCTCAAAGCACTTGTCGGGCTGAGTATGCTTAAAAAGTTTTGGGATACACGGGAATAAAATAATAAGCCTCCAAAGCTTCTGTAAAGTCTACGTTAGATCCATCCTCACTGGCCGAATTCGAGCTAAGCTCAATCGGGGAATCCTCAAAACGACTAGCTCTTCTACTCTTACCAAAACGGCCTGCTATCCCAGCTACTGAGGCAGGATGCTATTGAACCATACCAAGCGTAACCATTCCTCTGATCTGGGTGTAAGGCCCTTGGCGTGCCTGAGCTAGGCTCAATTCACTGGAGTAGAGAGAGCGACAGAGTTTCTATCTGAAGATAATAACCTTAAGCTCGAGCTGGACCGAGAAGAGAAAGTGGAAGAACATGAAGAAGAAAGAAAAGATGAGGAAGACATAGTAGAAGAAGAGAGAAGGTACCTACCGGGAAGGGGGTGCTTCGAAAAACTCTCAAGTGTGAAAATAAGCATGAGATGGCCCTTTTATATATGGACCGTGTCCTACCAAACTGTCGCGATATCTAACAGTATAGGAAGCCTTGGTTAACGCACCTGTCAAAACATACAGGACATATGTCCTCTATCTGACTGTCGAATAGGAAGTGTAGTAAGGAAGCCAAAATAGTACAGGGTTGGTGGGCTGATCTTAGGCTGCCCATCTTTGGCTTGGGCCGATGCATTTTCTTCTCGGAAGAAAACTCTTCCCCTGAACGGAAAGACGCTAGAGTCGCAACCCAAGACGCTCCGAAACATAAAAAACTTCAGGATGCTTCCAAACGAGTATGGAAAACACTAGCAGGAACAAGCATAGTCCCTAGTGCCTCAAGTTCTTTCTCAACACTAGATCTTGGGGGACAACTGATAAGTGTAAAAATGACCATCTCCAAACTTCCAATAATAGACCGCTATGTGTCTACTAGCCCTAAGAGGGACCCGATTGTATTGATGACGAAGCCACAAGACTTCGCCAACCAATGGTCTAACCCAACTCAGATCGGTAACTCCCAGGAAAGCATCCCTGGAAACATTCGAAAAGGTCAGCCATTGAGCAAGGAAAACATTTCCCCATCTCCACTTATTCTCAGGTCGATACTCCGCATCTCGGAACACAACTCCACAAACTCTTCTATGAAAACATCCCATGCCTGTCTTGACTTGTTGAGAAGGGCTGGGAATGGGACTTCATGCATTAAAGGAACAAAGGAAAAATCAACCAGGCGCCATGGGCTGGGCCATTTGTTCGTTTTCATACACTCATCGCCCATGGGCCCTACCTCAGAGGGCTAAAAAGCCCAAGCCTACCGGTTTAATCTCTCCATGTGCCTGTACAGAGGCCATGCGCCCTCTCAATGGTCATGCACTGAGCTTAAAGTGCTAATCCCAACTTAGGCCGCTAGTACTCCAAGTGCTAATCAACCCACCGCCTATTAAAAAAAAAAAAAAAAAGATTGAATGGTGTTATAGAAGGTAATTGTTTTTTAAACACTCAGAGTGTTTTTATATTTTCTTCTAAGCTCCTACTCTCACGCTAGAGGGGACACATCGGGCCCACCCAACCTAATTCTTTGTGCAAGTAGCAGCTTAGTGTATACCAGATGACGAACAAGGACTATTCTCGACGTCAGGATTTCTCAAATTGATTGATCAATCAAGACTTATCTCAGGCATCTACAACTCCACCCCATCATGGAAAGAGACCAAAATATCCTGACCAGACCATACTGTTGTAATAAACTAAGATTTAACATCAACATATAGTATCGGGGCACAAGGTTTGAATGAGTTTAGAGAAAGTGTCTTTCAATCATTTTGGTGAGTTCTAACATAGTTTTTTATATATTAAAAAAGAGTTTATACCACTTACCCCCTGTCATTTTGCACTAAGCTAAATATCTCCCTTGTAATTTTATAAATACCAGTAAAACCCCTTATTATTTTGGTAAAATGTTACTTACCTCCCTTATTGATAAAAAAAAATTAATAATTTTTTTATTGTAATGACAGTTTTACTGTTAACTATTTAAAATGATTAAATAATTAAAAATTAAAATACATAAATAGCATTTAAATTTTGTTATATATATGTTTGTGTGTGTGTTCATCTTTTATTTTTTTCCAATAACATCCCTAATTTTAAAAAAAAAAAAAAAAATCCTCTCGCCTCTCTCTCCCCTCACCACCTCTCTCTCTCTCTCTCTCTCTCTTCGCCATGGACATATACGCCATGGATTTTCGCTTGCGGCACAGATCCATGATAGATTTGTGCCTCTTTCTCAGTGACAGTGGCATTGGTGTTGGCAGGGGCGGTAGCGGTGGCGATAAGAGGGTGGGGTAGGATAGTAGGTAAATATAATTATTTAAAAAGTTATGGGTAAAAAATATAATTTAAAAAAAAAAAGGGGGTGTTAATGAACTTTTATAAAAATAAAACATTTTTTTTTTCCAAAATAACAGAAGGACATTTATGTATTTTAACACAAAATTGGTTAATTAGGTTGATTAGTATTTGTAAAATTACAGGGGTGATTTCTGGTTTAGTGCAAAAAGACAGGGTAGATAAATGGTATAAGCCCTATTAAATAATGAGTGACCCTCTTAATTTTGTCTCCTTTTGTTTTTGCTGATTTATTTATTTTTAACTAATGCATAATTATCCTCGTCCATATTTTAAATTATTTTCAAAAATGATTTTCATTCAAAAAAAAAAATTCACCCCAAAAAAAGTAGAGACAATATAAATTAATTACGTTAGAATTCATTCACTTACAAAAATTGATAAAATTCGTCCTAATTTATGGTTATTTGTTTGTTATTTTATTGTATATTATTAACAATTAATTTGTAAATATAATATTCACCTTTATGATTATTATGTTATTTTGAATAGTATATTTATATTCGGTATTTATAAAATGCCATTACTCATTGAAATTTATAAATTCGCTCCGGGATAAATATTATGTTACTTTTATGATTATTATGTTATTTCTATATCACTATGTCTAATTCAAGAAGTGGTAAAGATTCTCTAACAGGGCTCTACTGCTCTATCGGCACTAGGGTTCTATATGCAGGATACTTTATTGTTAATTACTAACTACTCCAAAAGATAAAGAATTGGAGGAGTATGAAGCATGGGAGGCTTAGGACTGCCTGGTGAAATCTTTGGTCCTGGATACAATGACAAAAGACATCAGATCTCAATATCTTTAGTTATCTATAGGCAAGGAAATTTGGGAGGCTGTCAAGCAAACTTATTTGGTAAATCAAGATGCATCAAAGGCATATCAATTATACAGCGAGGTAATTTTTGTCTGCCAAAATGAAGGTTCTATTATTTCTTATTTTGGCAAACTACAAACGTTATGGCAGGAATTTGATGATATTGAGTGGTGTACTATGGAGTGTGCCAAAGATATTGAGAAATATACCACAATGGTTAATTCCCAACGTGTGTATGTGTTCTTGATCAGCCTTGACCCTCGCTTAGATGGGGTTCGCAGTCGTGTACTCACCACTATACCATTTCCAAATATACAAGTTGCTTATGCCACGGTTTGTGCCGAAACTAATCACTAAGATGCTATGCTTGGAGGAACGATCAATGAAGGGGCTGTAATGGCTTTTTGAAAAATGCCTATCTTAAAGAAGAGAGTTTGGAAGTGTACTCAATGTAATGGTGATAATCATGTGGTGGATACATGTTTCAAACTCCATGGATACCCACCCAGATTAGCATCCAAAGGGCAAGAAGGTGTTTCAAGGGTCCTCCAATTCTAAGATGGATGACCCTAGCCCAAATGGGTATTTAACCACAGCTATCGAATTCACTACCAAGTTAGGTATGTCTCATTCTTCTGTAAATTTTTTAACTTTTACTGGAAATAGTAATTGGATAATTGACTCAGGTACAACAGATCATATAACTTGTGACCACTATAGGTTTAGTCAATTATCTAATAGGTGTTCAAAAACTACCATCCCTTTATCTCCCACACTAACTATCAAAAATGTCTTGCTTGTGCCGTCACTAAACTGCAACCTTATCTCTGTTAATCAGTTAACCAAGTCTCATAATTGTACTGTTATGCTTTTTTCTACTCACTGTGATTTTCAGAACATCCATACCAAGGAAAAGATTGGTAGTGGTAAACAAAGTGGAGGATTGTACTATCTGGATGATGGGTTCCAACAATCTAACAGAGAAGAGCAAGCTCACATGGTGAATAAAAGATTGGTGGACAAAAATGAAGAGATTTGGTTATGGTATAGAAGACTAGGGCATCCCTCATTTGGTTATCTTCGGAGACTATTTCCATCTTTATTTAGTAATTGTACTCTCTCAGATTTTATTTGTGAGGCTTGTTTAATGGAAAAAAAACCCATGTATCATTATTCATTTGAGTGATAAAAAAGTAGATCTTCTTTTTTCATTAGTACATTTAGATGTTTGGGGTCCAGCACCACTTTTTACTCATAACGGTATGAAGTGGTTCGTTATATTTGTGGATGATTGTATTAGGATGACATGGGTTTATCTATTGAAGCACAAGAGTGATGTTCGCATAGTCTTTCGTCTTTTTCATCAGATGGTGGCAACACAATTTGGTATTTCAATCAAAGTCCTTTGTTCCGATAATAGGGGAGAATATTTCAAGTAAGAATTAACATAGTTCATGCATTCGATGGGTGTTATCCATCAAGCAAACTACCCTTCTTCTCCTCAACAAAATAGTATTGTAGAGCGAAAAAACAGGCATTTATTGAAAATCACTCGATCTCTCTTGATCGACGGTCATGTTCCGTCTTATTTATGGGGCGAGGCCTTAAATTCGGCAATCTACTTAATAAATCGCATACCATCTAGTGTGCTGAAGTTTTGAAGATCATTAGATGCTCTATCTGATCACTGTACTCTTTCTCCAATTGTTCTTCTAGCTCATCGAGTTTTTGGGTGCATTGTCTATGTTTGCTTACATCATCATCAACAATCTAAGTTTTATTCTTGGGCCTTGAAGTGTGTTTTTATTGGGTATGGAGTAAATCAGAAAGGCTATAACTGTTGTCATCCCTCTTCAAGAAAATTTTATGTCTCCATGGATGTTGTCTTTCATGAGAAATAACTCTTCTACACTCCGTCAACTATTGATTTATCACTTCAGGAGGAGAACCTAAATGAAATGATTCGTCATGAAGACACGCATCAATTTTTTCCCTTGTTATCAGATTCTTCCAATGACTCGGCTGGACGATTGAAAGAAGACCACCAGATTACCAGAAATGACACTACTATTCATTTGGATGAAGGCAATTGGACATCTACAATTGTTTATACAAACCTACTCCATGATAGTACAGTATCTCCTAGCTCTTCAACAGAACCATTGAGTCAATCTTCTCCTGAAAATCCATTAGAGGTACTTTATAATCCTACTCTTGTTAATAATAATATTGATGTTGAGTCTCAATCGTCCCAATATCACATTCTACCCCATTCTAACCGTGGCATACCACCTATTAGATACGAACTTGATCCTAAAACCAAAGTCAGATATCCCATTAGTAGTCATATGTCTTCCCAAAAGTTGTCCAAGTTATATGCGTCTTATGTACTACATTTATCTTCTGTCTCTATTCTTAGTAAATTGTAGGAAGCTTTAACAAATGTTAGATGGACCAAAGCTATGGCAAAAGAAATGGCAGCACTTGAAAAAAAAATACTTGGAAAATAGTGCCTTTACCCAAGGGAAAGAGTATTGTGGGATGTAGATGGATCTTCACTATCAAGCACAAGGCAAATGGAACCGTTGAAAGATTCAAAACTCGATTAGTTGCAAAAAGGTATACACAGTCGTATGGAGTGGATTATCAAGAGACTTTTGCTCCAATTGCCAAACTTAATATGGTGAGAGTACTCTTGTCATTGGCAGTCAATCGAGATTGGCCTCTTCTCCAATTCTCTTCTCCAATTCGACGTAAAGAATGTTTTCTTGCATAGAGATATTGTTGAAGAAGTATATATGGATCCAGCTTCAAGTATAGCAAAGTAATCAGATGCAATGATGGTTTGTAAACTCAATAAAGCCTTGTATGGGTTGAATCAATCTCCAGGAGCTTGGTTTGGTAGATTTACCAAGTCAATGAAGAATTTCGGCTATGAACAAAGCAACTTTGATCACACTTTGGTCTTAAAGCACAGGAATGGTAAGATTACTGATTTAATTATCTATGTTTATGATATGGTAGTGACAGGTAAGGATCATGATGAGATTGGTAGTTTACAACGACGGTTGGCCTTAGAATTCGAGATGAAGTAGCTTAGTGATTTGAAATATTTTCTTGGGATTGAATTAGCTCGATCAAAACATTGTATTTTCTTAACTCAATGAAAATACATTCTCGATCTATTATCTGAAATCAAAATTCTTGGATGTAAGCCTGTTGGTACCCCTATTGAGCAGAATCACAAGTTATTTCATTGTTTGGATGCTACTCCAACTGATAAAGGGGGGTATCGGAGACTTGTGGGAAAATTGATTCATTTATCTCATACCAGGCCAGATATTGCCTACGCGGTATGTTTAGTAAGTCAATTTATACATGATCCTCGTAAGCCTCACATGGATGTTATGGAACGCATATTGAGGTATCTGAAATCTGCTCATGGTAAATGGTTACTATTCACCAAAAATAATCACATGGAGGTAGAAGGCTATACTAATGCAGATTGGGCAGGTTCAGCAGACAATAAGTGATCTACTTCAGGATACTTTACATTTGTAAGGGAAAACCTTGTGACTTGGAGAAGTAAAAAGCAACCGATAGTAGCAAGGTCTAGTGTAGAAGTTGAGTACAGAGGAATGGCTTTTGGAGTATGTGAGTTACTTTGGTTGAGAAACTTGTTGAAGGAGTGAGATGTTACTAGGGTTGTTCACGGTTCGAGCGGGCTGGATTTGGGCCTATAAATTGACCCGAACTGAACATAGGTGGGTTAAACGCGTCTAGGCAGAAATATGAAATAGGCTTTCAGGTTTGGTTGCAGTCTGCCCAGGTCAAGTCAGGTCGGAGGTTGGGCGGGCTAGCGGGATGGGCCAGCTTGTTTTGGACAAAAACAAAAAGAATTTACAGATAATTTTAATTTGGGCAGATTCTTGCAACCATTTTGGCCCATTACATGAATTCTTTTTTTTTTTTTTTTAAATATGCAACAGCCCACTATTGTTTAGTATCTCAAAAAAAATGAAATAATAAAATCAAAAATTAAAATTCAAAAACAAAATTATTACACATCACATAACCAATACTAATAAACTAAATAATTGAAATAAATGGAAGTCTAAAATAACCTCAAAAACTAAAATAATTAAATCGCTTGTAAGTTGAAGTTATACTATTTCTTTCCAAAACCACATCGATCACTTGTTTCAATTTCCAAACTAAGAACAAATAATGTAAAAATAAATAAAAAGTAAAAATATACCCCCAAAAAAACAAAATACAATTATTGAAAAATTATATATCTGCAATTTTACCAAAACAAGAAATTCTGATCACCTGTTTTAGTACAAGATATATCTGCAATTTAAGAATCCTTAACTTGAAAAATTAAATAAGCGTAACATCAATCAGTCATCAATTAGTCATCAATTATTGTAGTTGTCGAACTCAATTCAACAAATCCTAACACAAAAAGAACAAAATAAACAAAAGAAATTATAGTCAAGTCCATAATCAATAAAGCATAGAAGAGTTATATATATATATATATATTACCTTCCTCGATATTCTCAAATTGTTCTACTCCTTCCATTGCTTCTCGAAGATTGATTAGCTTTGAAGACCGCAACCAATTCTGAGTACAAATCAAAGTCTCAACCATCTTTGCCGATAAGGAATTATGGAAATGATCTAAAATTTGTCCACCCGTACTAAAAACAGACTTAGAGGCAACCGTGGATACCGGAATTACTAATACATCTCTTGCAACTTGAGAAAGAATTGGATATTTTGTTAAATTACTTCCCCACCATCCCAGAATTTCAAACTCATCACTTTCAATTTCCACTGGGGAAGCTAAGTATATATCCAACTCTGATTTACTAGACATATTACATTCTTCTGCTATGTGCTTACGAAATTAGGATGAAAATAAAGCATGGGCATCTTCCTCTTCTTCATCCAACCTACTCTTAAATAATGAATCACTCACATTTTCATTAACAATGACATTACCAATTTCATTCAATGCATACCAATCATATAAACGGGACAAAGAATCCATAACATTTTTCATTATCTCCTCCACAATTACAACCTCGTAATTTATTTTCAAACACCAATTAATATATCTTAATTTATATCAAGGATCAAGAACCACCACAACTAACAACAACGAATTCATTTTTTCTAACTTACCCCAATAGTTGTCAAATTTATATTGCATTCCTTTTGTCATAGAAAGAAGAAACATGTCAGAATTTTTTGACAAATTTGTTATTGCACTTTTAATTACCATAAGCTCCATGAAGAAAGCGTTGGAAGTAACAAGCAAAGACCTAGAAAATTTAAAGGTTGCATAATAGAAAAGTTTCAAAAACATGACAAATGATTTGGCCTTCTGGCAATCGTCAATATTTGGTGGCCCCAAAGTCATTCTCCCTTGTTTCCCTCTATTATTCCCATCAACTTCCTCTCATAAATCATCGATGTCATTATCTCTATAAAGTGATTAGTATTGTTCATCTTCATCCTCTAAATGTTCAAATCCTTTTTGAAATTTGATTACCCTATCTAGCATGAAATAAGTTGAATTCTATCTAGTTGGCACATCTAGGCAAACTTGATTTTTACAATCGATACCTTCTTTTTCTGCACACGTCTTAAAAGTTATCATTCTAGATGGGGAGCCCCTAACTTATCTTACCGCATTTTGAATTTTGATGATTGACTTGTCCATTTCTTTCAAACTCTCACAAACTACAAGGGAATGTCGATGCAAGAAAGTGATGCGCCCAAGTGGTGATAGTTTCAGCAGTTTGCCGAGTTAAGTGAGGTGCCAAATTTTTAAATGGAAAAACATCTTCAACAAAGTCAACATGTCGTCACCCCTGCGATGAACAATCGGTGGATCCATGGTTCAACAGGGAGAAAAATATAGAGGGAAAGAGATAGATGAAGAGAGTGTATATTGCCGCTAATAGAGAGAAGATCATCGAAGCAAAGACACTTGGTTAGAGGTCAGGGTTTCAGATAGAGAGAGCTCTAGAGAGAGAAGAAAGAAACGTGAATTATGGGTGAGTTGAGAATGAGATTATTGTAATTAGGGTCTACGAGGCTGAATAATTTAACCCGAATTTAGATAATATATGGGTTAGTTTGATTCAATGGTCCAAAATGTGTATTTGTTTGTCTTTTAATTGGAAGTCTGTCTTTATAACTAATCTATCTTACTAAATGGATCATATATTAAAATTACTAGATCTATGCAATGGAATATAAAAAAATAATAATAATAATCTAATTATCAATTCCTTTGGACAGATCTAACCATATGAACATTAAAACAAATATGCTTACAAGTAATATTAAAAACACTTTAAATATACCTCTTTCGGTGCTTCAGCCTCAAAATCGATAATTCCCAAGGCATGCGTTTAAACATGAACAATAACAACTACATGAGGCTAATTCTCTTAGAAATGACACAAATGACTCACCTCTAATAATATCCACACAGGAAATCTTAGAGAGAAAAATATTCTAGGAATTTCTAAGAATGGATCTAAACTAAAAACTCTAAGACAACTTTCATTTGAATCTAAAGGATAGTAGGATTTAAACCAGTAATGCAAAAAAAAAAAAAAATAGATCTCACAAACAAAGAAAGTAAAGAGAACTTAGAGGGAAGGGGCAACGTAAATGATGTTGGCCGAATTTTCTATGATGGGCAGCCATTTTGGTCTTCCCCTCCTTATAAATACAATCCAAAGTTCAAAACCCTAGACCATTTTTTTCCCTATTTGTACTTTAATCCCCCAAACTTCTGAAGTTCAATATTATTACTCATTTTTTTCAAGGACTCTTCTAACCTCAATTCCCTATTCGTGTGTGACGCATTAAATTCATACCAAAAGTTAAATGGTGAAATTAATTTACTAAATGATTAACCAATAAAAATTAAAAACAATTCAAAATTTACACTTCCTGAAGAAAATGATTTCCCCCGTAACATTTTCTTTGACTGTAAGTCATATCTACCCACTTATCATAACCATGTCTGGTTGGTAGTAATTTAATCAAGAGAACTCCCTTAGGTGTGATATGTTTAATCTACGATCTCTCTATCCGTATACTCGAAAAGACTAACATAATATGATTAAGTCAAAAACCTTAGTCGAATCATATGTATTGATTAATAATATAATTCCTTCTGGCATCTGATTGAAATCTCATCCCAATCATCACATTGCTCTGCTCAAAGGTTTAGGTAAATCATATTAAATTGTATCATATGGATCACGTCTTTTTTTACTTAAGAGTTATAGATCACTTCTTGTATACTCGTATATTACCATGCATATCCTACTATACCCAATGAATACTTTTCAAGGCCTATGATTAGGGAACAACAGTCAGTATTATCAAAGTACATAACTCATACATGTAATATATAGTAACTCAAGTACAAAAGTTCATCGAATACATCACAGCTAAGATATCTTATTTTAACTCAAGTAAAACTACCATGTAGGATATCAAGAATAATCATGCTCGGTCTCTTACTATTACTTAGTAAGTCTCCTTGCAAATATTTCAGTATCTCATATTGATGAATTGAGTCTCATCATTCTCAAAGAGATAACATCTGATCAAGCTAACTTAAATTGTTGAAGATCATTTCCAACAATCAAATACCGATTAGGAACTGTTTAGAATATCGCGCAACCAAATGTCTTCGGTCTTCTCCTATTTAATCATATTAAATAGTCAGACATTTTACTCAACATCCGAGCTCTACATCAACATTGATATAATTACAAGAATAATATCAAAATACATTTTATTATTTACTGGAGATTATTATTCTAAACATACCCGAGTAGGATTGTCTATAGGGGTTATCTCCACCACTTACTATATGGATATATAGATTAGATTATTTAAGGTAATCTATTATTTATATTTAAAATTATTATTTTAATTGCATAAAATTATTTTTTTTATTAAAATGATTTTAAAGCAATTTAAGTAGTATATAGTCCTCCATTTTTTGAGTTAATTTTTTTTTTTTATTCTATTTATTGAGAAATTTATTTTTAATCCTCACCAATTCATTATCATCCTATCTTTTAGTGCATATTTCACATTAATTATGACACCTATCTTTGCCCGCTCCGGTTGCAATCGTCGGACCTTTGGTCCCGGCGATTGGCCGATCGCTAATCCTCCGGTCACCGATCACAGGCTTTGGTCGAACTTTTGATAGTGTGTTGCCAGAATGCCACCACCAATCAGAAAACTCATATTTAGTTAACATTAACTCAATAAATTAATTTAATTTATATTAACCAAAAAAATGGAATTAGAAGAATAAATTTGATTTTCAAGGACAGTCTACTAGTTTCCAAAAAAAATATTTACACACAAATTATTAATTTTTTAAATTTCAATATGCATCTATACATACATATTATTAATTTAGAGGTCTATAAATCGAAGAAAATAAAATCAGAGGTCAACATTACAAGCTTCATCATCTATATATTTCTTCAATATCTCTAATTAATCTTAATCATAATTAATTAGCTAAACCTCCATATCTCTTCCTAGGAATAGGAGGGAGATTAAGAGGCACCCTCACTAAACTATCATCCCTAACATCAACTGAATTCTTACACGACAACACAAACTTGCTCTTCCTTACCTTAAACCCGAAAAAGTTCTTCCTCTTTCCCCCAGAATACCCTTTCGTATCCACATTATAACCACCATCTCCGCCACCGCCGCTGCCCTTGGTGCACTCCTTGAACGCCACCAGGAAAGGGTCCTCCTCCCGCCAAAGTCCCCTCATGGAAGTGCTCCTTGACGGCTGCGTTGACTGAACGGCCAATGGTGGCGGTGGAGGGATTGTCTTGATCACGTGAAGAGCTTCCGGTTGTGGCAGTGGTGGTGATGGTGGTTCCGGCCATTGTTTGTGGAGGTATTTCTTGGAGGTGACGCCGGGTGATTCCTCCCAGGAGAAGGGAATGTTGCCTTGGGAAAGGACCTTTCTGTGGCTCATAACTGAGAATTTCTCCCCCTAGAATAAGTAAGGTGATGGGAAGGGGAGGGGGTGTTTTTGCTTTTAAATGAATTCAAGGGAAGAGAGAGAGAGAGATGATGAGAGAGAAGAGGGAAAAAGGAGTCCAAGTTATGTGGGATGTCCATGTACAAGTTGTTGGGTTAAAAAAGTGCGTGTTTGTTATTAATTCACGAAATTAATGGTGAAAAAAATTCTAGGGTTAGGTGGGGAGGTTTATATAGTATGAGTAACAATTACAAAAAATAAATAATAAATAATAAAAATAAGATATAGTGGTGGCGTATTTAAGCATTTAAATATGAGGAGATTAAAAAAAAAAAAATCAAGTTTTATGAACGTAAAAAAATAAATCTAAAAATATGTATGATTTTTTTATTTTATTTTTTTACATCATTGAAAATTTCATTGATTGTACTTGTATAATTCCATACAATTTTCAAGAAAACAAAAAGTTAAACAAAAAATAAAAGAGTAGAGTAACAAAATAATAAAATAAAAAATATTAAAAAAATAAACATGGGGATAACATCTACAAATTTGGGGGAAAATAGTTTTAAATTTTAACTAATCAAATAGTGGGTTGAAAAAATATTGTTTTGCGACGACTTTTAGTGGTGTTAATAGAGGTGTGTGGTGTGTTAATTGATCGTCGGGTTGAGAGAAGCACAACTAGCTAGAGATTAAGAGAGAAAAAGAACATGGGTTTTAATTGAAAAGTTTTCTATAGTTAGAAATAGAACGAAAGAGAGAACTTTTGAAAAAATAATATAAATTGAGGGAGATGCATGGGGACGTCAGATTATTTCCTTTAATATTTCTTTAAAATATATAAGGAAAATATGTTTGAAAATTTATTATATTCGTACACGTAATTACATGGGAAAAAATTAAAACAAAAAAATTGGCGGTAGTACAAAATTTAAAATTTTAATTTATGCACTCCACGCGTTATACTAAATTTTTAGAAGTCGGAAGTTAATATCAAAAGTTCAAAAGTCATTGTAAAACAAAAATTATAGTAATTTTTTATATGAAAATATTAAATTAATTTTAAAATTTTATATTTTTTTAAAAAATATATATAAATTTTTTGTTTTTGAAAATTGTAATCAATTAAGAATGAATATCAACCCCTAAGAATGAGACACAAGGGGGAAAAAGCCCATTCCTATAGCATGTGTTGAATTAGTTGTCGTTATTAATTAATTGGAGGCCGTGAATGTCGCCCCCCCAACCCCATCCCTTGAGCACCGTGGTTGAGGAAAAGACCATAAAATAAATCCTACAAACAAACAACTCGCCATGGCCATACTTTTAAGGATATTTGTTGAATGCTTTTAATTATAGCTATAATTTATTGTTTGTCTTATTTTAATTTTAATTTAAATATATATAAAAAATATAAATGGCGAGGAACTCTATCTATATATATTTATATTCAACATTTTTTTATTCCCGATCAAATGCCCTTAATGCTTTGCATCATTGGCTGCCGGTTTCACCCGACGCCACCACTTGTCGCTGGACCTCTATCTGTCATAGTATTTCTTCAATTATATGCAATGGAGAAGAAATTGGGCATGACTTATTATTCAACCACGTATCCCAACATGTGGCAGGCACGACGAACTCTTAGTCCTAAACAAGCTAGCTACAACGTCAACCCGATTAGGGGAAGTCCGATCCCTTGGATTTCGACGTCGCGACCCCAATCCACTTTGTTGGGGCTGCCAGTTGTGGACTATCGAGATGCCCTCTACCCACAAAGGAAAGCGTTGTTAGCGCATCCCCCCCCCCCCCCCCCCAAGCAATTGTCTGTCACCTCTCGACTCCATGATTGTCGCCAAAACTAACAGGGATTGGCTCTATAACCCTAGGGTACGATACGGCTATTGAGACGGTTACAACGAATGTTGCTCGTTTATAAAGGGTCATACTGACGGCTCTTTCCTCCCATGTCCAACCATTTACGCCGCGATACTGGCGGTTGGCCGAGATCATGGCAGGACTTGTTGAACAAGTCCTCCCATGCCTATAAATACCTACAATTGGGTCTAACCAGGTATGCACACACTTTTTCCTAACTATCACTCTATAAAATTCTATTAAGAAAATCTCGACTGATTCTCACACCAGAAGTGCAACACCGTCAAGTCCACCTGTAGTATACTGTTTTACAAGAACCTACGTTGAACCTAAGTTGAGGGAAAGGTAATTAAGTTAGGAGACTTTCGATATTTTGGATCATAAAGTGATGTGTTTGTTTAACTATTTTCAGGCTTCATCAATATCTATCTATTTTTTAAGTGTATCATTTTAGTTATATTTTTTTAACAATATATTTGAATCACATTCTTTAATATTTTTAATTACATTTTGTAATTTTTTTTAATTATAATCATTTAATATATCTAATTTTCAATTTACATTTTTAATATTTGTTTAGTTATATGAAAAAATTACAGTAAATTTTATGATGTATAGTCACTTTGGATTTTGAATAAAAATTTAAATCCAAAATTTTTGTATTACTCAAACGATGACAGTAACTAATGGATTGGATGAATAATAAGTTTTTTAATTTGAGATTATATGAAAAAAAAAAATTAATTAATTTTTTTTCAAAAAAAAAAAAAAGTAACATGAACAAACATGACCTAACTAGTGAGAGTGTACGGTAAGAATGAGGGCTAAAACTTCTTACATACAATAATGATGTCCAACTTGTACCGCAAACTAGTTAACAGAATTACCAAATAAAGAAATAAATAGGTATAATAAATGATAATAAATAAATACCAGCGTAATTTTTAAATAATAATTAACGCATCAAGAAAACTGTTGTTTAATTAAGAAGTTAAAGAGAGAGGGACAAAAAAGTCAAGGCAGTTTACATCATATTATCATTATTTAAGCTATTTAATTCAACCATTCGGGTGTGTGTGACAAGGTGTGTCTCCAATAATAAAACATGCTTAAATTAAAACAGTTGAGAAATTTCTGTAAAGTCAAAAATTCGAGTTTGCGAAAAAATACTTATTAGAAAAAATAACCACATATTCCGAACGAGATTAATTTTACACCTTGTGTAGATGTAGGGATACTCGTTGGTATACCAAAAAAAAAAAAAAAATCAGTTGTTAACTTAGAATTTATCCGATTAACACAGTCATACATTAATTAACAAGCACCGCCTCTTTCTTCTTTTATAAATTACACTTTGCACCCCTATATATCCGATGATATTGCGTTTCTAAGCCTTATTCTTTGTGAAGCTATCCATGGCGTGTTAGTTCTTAGTTCCTTTCGAATTTATTGATGTTAACTTCAACTTTCACTTCCTTTTGGTAACGTAAGAAGGAAATTAAATATATGTAATGATTATAAGCACAAATTCAACATATTGCATTAATGAAATTGAATCTCAACATATCATTTGATTTTGTATATGAACAAACTCTTTTGGTTCCTATCAATTCAATTTTATTTCCGGAAAGTCAATTTATTCAATTTTCCCTTCTTTTTTTTTTTTTGGGTACAAACAGGGAAGAGAGTTTTGCAAACAAGGAAGAGAGTTTTGAATACTAAACCTTCCACTAAAGAGACACACTAGATAACCGCTAGGCTATAAGTCTTGGGGTATCTCACACGTTTTTAATTGAACCAAATAAATCTCAAAATCAAATTAATTATACCGTTTAATTTGAATTTTAATTTCAAACCACGTGAAGTGACTATAATGCCCTTATATATCTATAATTACATATTTGACAACATCTCTTTCTATTACATAAACCAGGAATGGTTATTAAATTAAAACTAAATCACTTTTATATTCTTAAAATAACGATATTTTTTTTCATTTTATATATATATCATTTGCTTAATTTGATTACAGATTTATGATTGTGGGGACATTGACTTCAAACAACATTCATTTATATATATTTTATAGTATAATTTAATATTTATCGAATTCAATACTATGATAAATTTCTTGTTGAATAAAACATGCGTCATTGTTCAATTTATTATTATTTTTTATTTTTTTGTTATTTTTGTATTTAATTATATTCAATATTTGTAACACAGTAAATTTATAGAATTTTAAGTGTCATATTGAATTCAACATGTTAATATATTATATGGGTTTCTTCTACGTGGCCCATTAGGGCAAAACTCTAATCCCCATTTCCTCTATAAATATGTGTATATCGTTATATTATACAAGTATCACTTTTCATAATATCAATTCATGATTCTTCTCCCACTTCTCAATTATCTTAACATGGTATCAAAAGCAAATCGTTCTTGGACCTATTCTCCCTAAAATTAACGTAATCCTAATGATTCATCCTGCCGCCGCCCTTATTCTTCCGAGACTTTCGTCGCTACTATAGGCTTCATTCTTTCTCCAGTATCAACAACCATCACACCACCATCTCCGTCTTGCAGAGACGAACACAACGCCACCAAAATCACCGCTACCGAAGATTACACGCGCTCTTACGTGCCGTCAACCGCCTGTAGTACCACCACCCTTCGCCATCTCGGATTTTGGGATCTACAGCCCCAATTAGGGCTCCAAATCAATCCTACAATATACCATTGGAATCGCCTCGACGAGACGATTCGAAATACTCAAAAACAATTCCATTCTGACGTCGCACGCACCCTCACACGCGGCGCAAAGGATCGGCTCCTTATTCACGTTAGATCCACGTGCCTTGTCCAAATTAGTTGTGCCACGTCAGCCTTAAATCCAGTCAGTACCTAGTCAGTGTCCACCTCAGTGCCACGTCAGCAACACCTAAGCGCCATGTCAGCACGTTGACTGCCACATCATCCGTTGACCGCCTCGTCAGCGCCACATCAGCATGTTGAGTACCATATCATCCGCTGACCGCCTTGTCAATGCCACATCACCGATTCGTCTAAGGTACTTTTCTTAGACCGGTTCGGCAATTTTTAGACTGGTTTTCTTCAAACTTGGACCGGTTCTTGGGGGTTTTGACGTTCTGATTCTGTTTTCGGCCTTTGTTTTGTGATATAGGACTCACATAATATACTTTATGTTATATCCGTGTGGTTCTTACTCTGGTTTACTCGATTTTCACCCGGTCCTTGAAGATTCAATACCAGTTGATGGATAATTTTGACATTCTGAATCCATCCGTGACAACAGCTTTTCTAGGTTCAACAATAATGTCTATGGGTTCTTCACTCATTTTCAATGACAAATAGGGTTCAGACCCTACCTCCTCTACTGTCACTATATCTATTGCAGATTTGGCCTCATTCTTTCTTCATATCTTCTCCAAAATTGGTACTAATACAAATCTTTCCCCTGCTCTCCCACTTACTACAGGTAATTCCTCTTGGTTCTTTGATTTTGCCTATTGTAATCACATGACATCTGATCCCAATATTTTTTCAACCAAACTATCCGTGATGAATATCCCTAGTATTCATACTGTTGATGGTTCTCAAATGCCTGTTACACATACCGGTCAGGTTTCTACTTCTCATCTTTCTATTCCTAACATGTATTTGATTCCAAAACTCACCTTAAATCTCTTGTCTGTTGGGCAACTTCATGAATTGGGATTTGCAGTTATATTTTCTAATAGTGGTTGTTGTGTGCAGGATCCTCGGATAGGAGAAACTCTTGGGACTGGTCGTAAGGTTGGACGCCTATTTGAACTTACCAAATTACACCTTCCATCTCCAACTCCACCATCACCACAACCAAATATCCCTTCTGCAACCTATGCAACCTCACCACTACCGCCAGTATCCTCTTCTTCATCCTTATCTCCACAACTACCAGTGTCTCTCTCACCATCCCAACTTTAGCATGCTCGGTTAGGCTACATTTCATCTAGCCGACTCAAATCGCTTCTCTTTAGTGGTCAGTTAGGTTCAGTTCAGCATGAGTCCTTCAAATGTATCCATTACCAACTTGCCAAACAACTAGCCCTATCTTTCAAAGAGAGTCAGTCTATTTCCTTTACACTCTTTGATCTAATGCATTCTGATATTTGGGGGCCTTCTCCTCATGCCTCAATGGATGGCCTTCGTTACTTTGTTATCTTTGTGGACGACTACTCTCGATATACATGGTTGTTTCGTATGAAACATCGATCTGAACTATTCAAAATATATTCTGAGTTTTTTCTATAGTTCAAACCCAATTTTCTAAAAATATCACAAAGTTTTTTGCTTAGATAATACAATGGAATACAAATATCGTGTTTTTCTTAACCTGCTTCACAAAAATGGCATGTTCTCCCATCGCTCATGTCCTAGTACACCCCAACAAAATGGATGAGCCGAACGCAAACATAGACATATTCTTGACATAGTTCGTGCTCTCCTAATTTCTTCATCATGTCCTGAGCGTTTTTGGGATGAGACTGCCTTCATAGTCGTCTACACAATAAACCGTGTCCCTTCCGCTACATTCTAAAATCAATCTCCATTTGAACGTCTTTTCGATAAAACTCATGATTACTCTGAACTCAGAGTCTTTGGTTGTGCCTGTTTTGTTCTTCTCAAATCACATGAACACAATAAACTGGAATCAAAGGCTAGTCTGTGTTGTTTTCTTGGATATGGTGTGGAACATAAAGGGTATCGGTGCTGGGATCCCATTTGTAAAACCATTAGTATCTCACGACATGTCGTCTTTTGAGAACATAAAATGTTTTCTTCCTTACAGTCATTTGACATGTCAACCCTCACCAACCCCAAATTCTTTACTGATCCATCCATTGAGCTATTTCCAGATGATACAGTTCCAGTTATTGTTGAGTCCACTCCAACACCACCAGTTGAGCCTAGCCCTGCATCTTATGTTGAGTCCATCCTAGAACCACCAGCTAAACTCAATCCAGAACCACTAGCTGATCTCACCCTTCCAACTCCAGCGACCATGCCTGAGACTTCTCTTGTAATTAATGATCATGTACCACCTTTCATTGATACCCCCGCCCCAGATCACCCTCACAGCTCTACTAGTGTAACTCATCATCTACATTACTTTTCTGATTTTCATTATTTTTTCACTATACTTCATCTACATGAGCCTCAATCCTATAAGGAGGTTAGTACTAATCCTCTTTGGCAGAAAGCAATGGACGAAGAACTTCAGGCCCTTACCAAAACTCATACCTGAGATATTGTAGATCTGCCCCTGGAAAAACTCCTATTGGATGAAAATGGGTATTTAATATCAAGACGTTTTCTGATGGCTTTGTTGAACGATATAAAGCCTGACTTGTTGTCAAGGGATTTGCTCAGGAATATGGTATTGACTATGAAGAGACTTTTGCTCCAATGGCGAGGCTAATAGTTGTCCGTACACTTCTTGTCGTCGCCGCCATTCGAAAATGGACTCTATTGGCCCAGTAGAATACCCAAGAGGGGGGGTGAATTGAGTAATTAAAAAATTATCATAATAAAATTCAATAAATCAAATAATTAAATTTAATCCTAAATTAATGATTATCTTTATATCACAGCGGAATAATATAATCAACTAAGTGCACACTCAAATAACAAAAATTAGCAAAGTAAATATAGCAGCACACAAAGGATTTATATTGGTTCACCAAGCTACTCTTGGTTAATCCAATCCCTCGAGCTCCACGGAGGTTGCACCCACTAAAATCAAGATCCCTTTAAAGGTAAAAACCAAACACTTACACCGATTCTTTTATAGGCTCAGAATCAACATTTACAATATCATTTTCTCATGCTAAGAAAGAAGCTCTACTTTTTACAGGTTAAAGAATAACCTAATTCTTTTTAACATTAAGGCTCAAGAATCAAAACCTCACAAAACACTCCAACTATCATTTTCTTAGGTAAGGATGGAATCTTTACAAATCACTCAAATCGCAATTATATTCAAGAAGAATCACCACATCAATCTCCTTACAGGAAGAGATTGAAACTCAACTACCCTTGATTAAATACCCCCAACAGTATTTAACCCGTCACACTACTCACCAATACAAAATGATAAGCAGAAAATCTCACTCAGAGTTTCTACCACCCCAGATAAATAATAACTCAATTAATATCCCAAATCTAGTGATAGAAAAACGTGAGATAGAAAAATTTAATTTTAACAAGATATGAGTAGCAAATTGGAGCATATAATCAGATTTAAGAAATTGTTTGTAAAAATATTTTCTTCAAAAATCAGAAACAATTTCTAAAATTAATTTCCAAACAATAATCAAATAATGCAATGTAAGAATATAATTGAAAAAATCTCACCTGAAATCCACAGAAAGAATGATTAGAACAATGTAACTTTAAATCCGATAGTAGCAAAGATTAATAGCAATTGATTTTCAAGATCGTCTATCAGAAAATCTCATAATATTTCAGTATGATAACTCTTATAAAAGCTCAAGAATGATCTTAACCTTTTTATTCTCTCAATAATTTATTAATTAATTATATAAGAAATTTGCAGGTCAATATATAGGAGTATGAAATCAACCTTCTAACAGCTAGTTTACATGTGTCATGATAATTAATAGTACATATAGACCCCTTATATCATAATAACTTCATTTAGATTCAATTCACTTAAAAACAGCTTTCAAATCTCTCAATTAAATCCCCCATATATTTCTCAATCTCCATAAATAAGAATATAATCAATTTTAAGTATCAAATTGAAAAACATTAATATTCAATGAACCATATAAATACGATTTAATTAATATGTGAATCATATCTTAAATATAGAAAATATCCCCGAAATATCTCTCAAATCCCAACCTAAAAAGGCCACTTTTAGATATAATCTCGGATAAAACATTATCCTGAAACAGCGCATCCGGTTGACCGACCAGCCAACAGGTAGATTCAGGTTGTAGCCAAGGCGTTCATCGGTCGACCTGTAGATTCAGAGAGTTTGTTTTTCTTTCACCGATCGACCTATCGGTCGACTTGTAGATTCAAAGAGTTCAGCCCTCTTGGCCGATTAACCTGCCGGTCGACTTAGAGATACAGGATCTTTCAGCTGCTTGGTCCGGTCAACTTATCAATCGACTGATGTCTTCTGAATCTCTTCTCTGAACACGTTTTTAACTTATTTTCTTTTACGTTTTTGCCCTTTTAACCATTTTCTCATCTAAATTAGCTCCACTAATATTCTTATATTCCATTTTAGTTATTTAAAATTATTTCTTTTCAAATCACATAGGAACAAATGATTTCACTTAATCAAAACACACATAAATAATAAAATACATTTTGTGTCATGTGTGTATTCCTAATTGGGATATTAAGAGTTAAGATTCACCTGGGTTGTTTTTCCTAATTTCTTCAAACTCTTAATTCTTCAACATCATCTTTTAATATCCATTTAATTTGCATCTTCATTACTGGAACTATAAATCACTGAAACACTCAACTAAAACGTTAGTTCCACCAACACATCAATGCTTAATTGTTCATCAAAATCTTAGCATCAACAGACTCTTTTTCAAATGGATGTAAAAAATGCACTTCTCAATGGCGATCTTCTTAAGGAAGTATATATGCATACCCCTCCTGGTCTGGTTGCTCCTCAAAATAAAGTTTGTCGCATTCACCGTGCTTTATATGGTTTGAAACAAGCTCCACGTGCATGGTTTGCAAAATTTAGTACTACTATTCATTAGTTTGGGTTCACACCTAGTGCTCATGATTCAGCTCTGTTTATTCGCCATACTGCCAATGGTATTATCCTTCTTTTACTATACATGGACGATATGGTTATCACTGGAGATAATATACGCGGTATTTCTGAACTCAAAAAGTTTCTAAGTGACTAATTCAAGATTAAAGACCTTGGCGTGCTCACTTATTTTCTTGGTCTTGAAGTCTTATCTGATTTTTATGGATATTTTCCCTCTCAAACCAAATATGTCTCGGATCTCCTTTCCAAGGCTGGGATCACTGACTCAACCACTACCACTATTCCTCTCAAGCCGAATGTCAGACTTACCCCACTTGATGGTTCACCTCTTCAAGATGCCACTCTATATCGGCAACTGGTTGGAAGTCTTGTATACCTCACTGTCACTAGCCCTGACATTGCCTATGTTATTCATCAGGTCAGCCAGTTCTTGTCCGCTCCTCGGACCACCCATTACTCGGTTGTTCTTCGTATTCTTTGGTAAGTCAAGGGTACATTGTTTCATGGGCTTCATTTCTCAGCTCAGTCTGCTCCCATCTTACAAGCTTATTCTGATACTGATTGGGCCAGAGACCCCATCAACGGACGTTCAACGACTGATTACTATTTCTTTTTGAGCAATTATCTCATTTCTTGGCTTAGTAAGAAACAAACTACAGTTGCTCGCTCCAGTACTGAAGTTGAATATCGTGTCATGGCTAATGCAACTCAAGAACTTCTTTGGCTTCGATGGCTCCTCACTGACATGAACATCTCTTCTCTTGCTGCCACTACCCGACACTGTGATAACATAAGTGCTATTTAGATTGCTCACAATGGTATATTCCACGAGCGTACAAAACATATCGAGACTGATTGTCACTTCATCCGTCATCACATTCTCCAAAATGCGATTCGTCTATAACCCGTCAGTTCAGCCGATCAAACAGCAGATATTTTCACTAAAGCTCATCAACACAGACGCTTTCACTCTCTGATTTCCAAACTCAAGTTCACCTCTCACTTACCGCCTTAAGTTTGAGGGGGGATGTTAATGTATTATATAGGCTTGGCCCACATGGCCCATTAGAGCAAAACTCTAGCCCTCACTTCTCCTATAAATATGTGTATATCGTTGTATTATACAAGTATCACTTTTCATAATATGAATTCATGATTCTTCTCTAACTTCTCAATTATCTTAACACAACATAAATGTGAAAACTGATAAAAAAAATAGTGAATGTGATATTGTTTTGTTTTGTTTTGTTTTATTTGATTACCGATTTATGATCGTGAGGTCATTAACTTTAAACATTTATTTGCATATATTTTGTTAGATAATTTAATATTTGTTGAATTAAATACGATCATAAATTCTATATTGAATTCAATAACATTAGTAATTGTTCAATCAATTTTTTGATATTCTTTATTTAATTTTATCCAATATTTTTTATAATAACAACACAACAGATTTGTTGCATTTTGTTAAAGTACCATCTAAAAATAATAAAGAAAAATTATTAGATTGTTCTCCAAATAAGTCATTTATAACTTTTTTATTTTTTATTTATTTTTCCTCTTCAACCCGATTGAATTAATTGAGTTTATGTTAATTAATATTGAATTTTTACTTGATTTGATCGTTAAAGTTAACTAATATCTTTAAGAAAAAATTATATTTTTAGTCCCTAAAGTACAAGGTAGGTGTCTATATGGATCTTGAAGATTACAAAATTGAACATTTGACCCTTCAAAATTTATATTTGTTTCAATCCCACAAAATTGGAAACGTTATTAATAATTTTGTATAAAGAATGGGTTGTGTTTAGCAAGTGGTCTTTTAATGGAGATGTTTTCACTATTTCATCACTCCACTAACCATAAGATTTTTTTTTCTTCCAACCTTTTTCCAACCATGATTCGTTTGAAAAATAAAGAGTGAAATGTGAATCGTTGTTAGATGAAAAATGTCTTAGATTTAGTGAAATGATGAAATAACGAAACAGCCCCATTAGAAAGGCACGAGTTGAGCACAACTTATTTTCTATCCAAAATCATTAACTTTTTCAGTTTTCCCGAATTAAAACATGTTAGATTTTTATCCCACATCTAAGAGTTACTTCACTTACAATCATATGGAAACTTTCAAATAATCGATGTGAGACAGAAATTTAACACTCGCCCTTAAGTGCAATCTCCAGTTAGCACGGATAATTTGATTACGAGAGAATTATGAGAATTGTGCAACCTTGACTTGCATGGATTATTTGACTACAAGTGAAGAGAGACGAATTTCTATAACTTTGGATTTAATACCATGTTAGGAGGCTCCAACTTAAAACCATATAGTATCAAGTAAAATAACTCATTCAATTTATATAGTGTGTTTGGGATCTTTAAATTAATTGATCTCAGACAGTAATTTAAAAAAAACAATGTAGAAAGTGAAGAATCAAACCCCTCTGAGTCCACATAAACACTCATCTCATACTTTAGGAATAAAAAATAATAATTTTAACAATCCTAAATAATCTTGTATAGCAAGCAAAAAATAAATAAATAAATAAAAAATCTAATTAAACATTAACACTAATAATTAAAATTTACACTTTAAACAGTTGGCAAAAACAGGTAATACTTCATATTCATGTATTAAGCACATCCATAACCAAAACATTTGAATGAAAAACAACAATCCATGTGCGTTAAGACAACAAATGCAACACCAAAATAATCCTTAAAACCTAATTCCCATTAAAAAGAAAAAAAGAAAAAAAACACTTTTACATAAAACAAACAAACAAAACAAGAGAAAAACCAAGACATCATCTTCTCACTCTCAAGACATCATCGGCCACGAGGAGGTTCGGATTAATGTTGTTGCTGTAAGAAGTTCCATCAAAAACCTCTCCCAACGGTCCTCCCATTGAATTTCCCCATGAAATCGGCCCCCAATTCGCTTCTTTCTGGTTTTGATCAGATTCGCGAGATAGGCTTAATGGAGACAGCTCAAGTCCATCTCGAACACCATAATTGTTGGATGATGTGGGGATCGAGATTGAGAGTTGTGTACGGTCCAAGACAGATTCATTTTTTAGCCAATTGTTGTTGAAATTCAGGAATGAATTGGTGTTCCTGGAATTGGATGAGATAAAACCGTGCTCGGATTGTTGAAAAGGAGGTTGCTGCTGCTGCTGCTGCTGTTGTTTAAGGTTGATGTTCGTGGTTGAAGATGTCGTGGATGGACCTCCTTTGTCTTCTACTTTCATCCTGTCAAACACAACCTTATTGTTTAGACAAGAAAAGAAAAGAAAGAGGCATAAGAAACATGGATTGGAGGTGGTGTTTGTTTAGTGTTTTGTTTCTGCTCCAAAATTACTTGGAACAGAAAAAAAATCGGTTTTTTTGCTCTGCTCCCAGATTTTCTTTTAAAAAGGGGGGAAAATATAACTGCTCCAAGAATTTTGGGACAGATACAGAAATTTGAGAACAAAATATAATTGTTCCCAGATTTCTATTTCACTTCCCAAAAACTTGGAACAGAAACACAAATGGGAACAAGAACATTAAACAAACACCGCCGAAGATTATCGTATAGGATATAGAATCACTAAGTTGGTTTTCATTAGTGTGTATGTTTTCTTCCCCCCGCCCCCCCAAATGCTCAACGGAAACAGAAGTCTGAGATCAAAAAAATCTGTTCTGTTCTGTTCTGTTCTGTTCTGATTTTATGTTTTTGTTCCAAGTTTTCAAAGAAACAATATTAAAACTAGAACGAGAAACACTAAACAAGCGCATTTCTAAATTTTCTCATGCGTTCATTTCTAAATTCCAATTCCCAAAACTCCAATTCCATACAACCAAACACTACCTAACTGTGTTTTTCTTTACCTGTTGACTAGAGCGTCGGTGGAAGAAGCAACATGGCCATTTTGGCCTTCCACAGGCTTTCTTGAACGGTGGCGGTTCCTTTTTATGTGTTTCTCGCAATATCTCTTGTCGGCAAAAGCATCATTTGAGCACCGCCATTTCTTTCCATCCGTCCGGCGACACCTCCACGGTTCGTTGTCGATGTTGCCGGAAAATCCTCGTCGGAAAGGTCCCCATCCCACTGCATACACACCAACCAAAGAGGTAGTAGAAATCAACTAAGGGCCCGTTTGGCTGTCCTTCAATTTGCAAATTGTATTAATTTTTTAATATTTCAATTTCTAAAGTGTTATAGTTCAGTGTTCAATTTTGAGAATTCAAAATACTAAATTAACTGGCTAACCATTCTTAGTTCTATTTTCTAGTGAATTTGGAGCAAAATATAGCTTAAAAACTCAACTAAACTAAAACAATTGAATGCTTAACATCAAGTGAAACACGCGATGTGGGATTCAACACACCCCTCACGGGCAGGGTAGACTTTGTCAAACTACTGCGAACGAATATTAAGGGGCCCAACAGGATTCAATATAAATGGAGAAATATACAAATCAAATCATTGAAAATAAGATAATTTATAAAATAAAATAATTTACAAAATGAAACGCACCCCAAGTGTTCTGTTGTAAGAATTAAAAACACTTAGATTATTTGACTAAAAACTTTAGTTATAGTTTAGAAGCTTTTTTCTCGTGAAATTGGAATAAACTATAGTTTTCAAATTTAACTAAACTATAACAATTATTTCTTAATTCAAAATAATATGTAAATTTGATTACATCATAGGTAAATAGAGACATATATAGATCAATTTATCAAAAATCAGATAATTTGGACAAACAAACCCGCCCTAAGTTTTTGGTTGTAAGAATTAAAAAATTCTCACTAAAATAAAACAATTATATGTTTCTTTGTTCAAACAAACAATATTTGAATTTGACTAAATCAATGGATAAATAGAGAAACATACAAATCAAATATTTATCGAAAATAAAATAATTCATAAAATAGGTTAATTTAGACAACTAAACGGGCTCTTAAGTGTTTGGTTGTAAGAATTAAAAATACTTGAATTACCTACCTAACCGTTTTTAGTTTTAGTTTAGATGCATAGAAACCCAATAGGCCTAACTCACTCTCAAAAAACGTCTTTTAAGAGGAGAATTACCCTATACTTTATATATCAGGTAACACAGGGGACGTGGGATTCAACACGCCCCCTCACGTGCAGGTTGGATTTTGACAAACCACTAAGAATGGATATCAGGGGGGGCAACATCAATGTGGGATGCCCCCTCACGCGCATGATAGACTTTGACAAACCATTGCGAACAGATATCAGATTTGGGGACCTAACAGTACTCAACATTGATGTGGGATTCAAGATGCTCAACATCAGACAAAAGGTCTAACTCTGATACCATGTAGGAACCCAATGGAGCTTAACTCATCCTCAAAAGACGTTTCTTGTAAGAGGAGGATTGCCCTTCACTTTATATATATCATAGAATCAAGTAACACAAGCGATGTGGGATTTAACAAGCCCCCCTTACATGCAGGTCGGACTTTGACTAACCACTGCGAAGAGATATTAGGGGTCCAACATCAATGTGGGATTCAACAAGATGTTATTTTCACGTGAAATTGGAGCAAAATATAGCTTAAATTTTAACTAAACCAAAACACGTTTCTTTTTTCAAACAAACGATGTGTAAATTTAATTAAATCATGAGTAGATGGAGAAACATAAAAATCAATTCAACGAAAATAAAATAATTCAAGAATTATGATGATTTAGACAACCAAATGGACCCTAAATCTTGTTTTGATTAGAAATTGAATAACAAATTGAGGCTGCAGTGTCCTTAAACTAAATTTTAAAACGCAATACAACCACAAGCAAGAATGCACGGGCGCGCACACACACATATATATATAAAAGAGATTAATTTCCTAATTTCAAGGAAGAAACTTAAAAAAAAAACTTACAAGAATTATGGGCATAGGATCCAGAAAAGATGTATTTGTGTAAGGGGAAGAGCAGGTTGGATGGAATAGGCATATTTGCCACTATGTATTTATAGGTTAACACCTGGTGTTCCAGCTCCATCATCTGAGACACAGTAAAAGGTCCTCCACAACCATTACCTGCAAAACAAAAATTAAGATTCAAATTCAAAATTCAAAAAATCAAACACAAAATTAACCCTAGAAACTACAAACCCATTTCGGAAAACCAAAGAAAATCATCCCCAAATTCAAAAAAAAATTGGTTTTTTTACCCTTGGATGGTTTTTGATAGACCGAAAATGGTGGGTTTTGGTAGGTCTTCTCACCGGAGCTTCCACTGAAGAGAGGAGTTTCAGCTTTGGCGGATGAAAAGCTCAGCACAAGTGGACCTCCGGTGGCGGAGACAAGAGGTTTATTGGATCTCAGCAGTGAAGTTTCTCGGTGAAGCGGCAATGTTCTGGGTACATAGAAATCGTTAGCTTTAGCAATCTTGGTGCTCCTCCAGTCATCTTCTCCATGCCCAGATCTCTGCAGCTTGAAAAACCCAGATCCATGGCGGTCTCCACCGCTAGTTTCGGTGCTGGAATCACCCTGAAGAGTAGAGAAATGTCCACTTTCTGAACCCACGACCGCCAAACCCTCTTCCATAGCCACCATACTTGAAGCTCCTCCAAGAGCTCGAGTTCATTAGAAGCAGCAACCGCGAGCGAGCGAGAGAGGGAGAGAGAGAGGTCACGTGACTAGCTAGCTCTACGCCAAATTTAGGGCAAAGATGCTTCTTTTTCCCCTGTGCGCCACCTTCTCTTATAGCTGCAGCAGTCGAAAAGGATTACAATTTACAACCACCATATTTAAAGTCATTGGATTTCAAACCCAACTTGGCTTGGATATACTTGAGCTCCTAATGAAAAGCTTAATAATGTAATTAAACTCTAAAGATTCCGACAATAAATTAATCATAGGACTTCCATATGAGATTAGAATTAATAATCTGATGAACAGAAACATGTTTTTGTTCTCTATCTGGAAGAAAACAAAAAGGGTGTCCTTTAAATTTAACTGATGTTGAACATGCACATAAAAAGGACAGCTGCATCCCAAGGTACTGATCGAATATAAATATCTCACGGTCTAAATGTGTAGCTCACTTCCTTCGTAAAGTCTTGAGTTTAATCCCCAACCCAACGTAAATATAAAAAAAAAAAATATAAATGTCAAACAATTTTATTTCTTCATTAAAACATGGGAAAGACATAATTTCAAATGTTTCTAAATTGGTTATACTTCTTTTTTTAAATGTAAATTTTTATTTTGGAAAAAACAATTATTTTAAAAATTATTCTTTTATTTTTTAAAAACAATTTTAACCTTTTTTACCCTTATTTTTTAAAAGGGATAATAGTCTCATTAGAAGAGTTAATCTAAATCCAAGAGGTGTTTGTTCAATTGGCAAAGGGTGCAGAGTTCAACTCTTCTAGAAAATACTCCAAGAATTAAATCTTAAATTTAATCTTGAATGTACGAGATCAATATAGGGGAGTGCACCCTTTAGATTATCTGGTGAGGTGATTAATTGAGATACACATAATCTGACTCGGACACACTTTACCATTAAAAATAAAAATTGTCAATCTACCAAAATATCCTACAATTTTTTATTTGAACCATTTAATCCTCAAATTCATATTAATTGTCACCGTTTAGTCCCGATTTCAAATCTGAACCAAATGAAGTGAAGATAATGCCCCCCTACAAATTCAAAATCATATATTTGACAACATATTTCTCCATGTCATAAAAGTAGAAACAATTATAACACTAAAATTAAACCACCTTTATATTCTTAAAATAATGATAACTTTTCTTTTCTTTTTAATATATTGTTGTTTGATTTGATTACAGATTTATTATCGATGGGTCATTGACTTCAAAACAATATTCATTTATATATATTTTACTATATGATTTGATATTTTGTTGAATATGACACGACGATAAATTTTTTGTTGAATTCAACATGATAATGATTTTTTTGTTGAGTTAAATACGAATATGAAAAATTGATGAAAAAATAGTGAATATGATGTCATTAGCTTCAAAGTAATATACATTTAATGTACCATGTTAAATTTGACATTGTTGGCCCAGTGAGCTACCCAAGAAAATGGGTAAATTGGGTAGTATTAAAAAATTATCAAAATAATAATACTTCAAAAATCAAACAATTAATTTTATTCTAAAATTAATTATTATCTTTATAGCAGCGGATATGTGTTACCAACTGGGTGCACACCAAATAACAATATAAGTAAAATAAATAAAGTAGCACACCACGATATATCCTGGTTCATCAAGTTATTCTTGGCTAATCCAGTCCTTCAAGCCCTACAAAGATTCGCACCCACTAAACTCAAGATCCCTTTAAAGGTAAGAACCAAACCCTCACAAAGATTCTTTTCACAGGCTTAGAATCAACCTTTACAAATTTCTTTTTTCAGACTTAGGAATAACCTCTACTTTTTACAAGCTCAAGAATAATTTATACTTCTTACAGGCTCAAGAATAATCTAATTCTTTTTATACCTTAGGTTAAAGAATCAAAACCTCTCAGAAATACTCCAACTATCCTTTTCCCGGTAAGGATGAAACATTTACAAAATCACTCACAAATTCAATCAAGGAAGAATTAGCACCTCAATCTCTTTATTGGAAGAGATTGAAACCCAACTATCCCTGATTAGATCATTCCAATAGTATCTAATCCGCACACAACTCACCAATTACAAGAATTTGATATTTTCTTCCCACTTGAAACTTCTACCACCTCAAATCAATTAATGTCCTGATAATTACTATTGATAGAATTAAGCGAGGAAACAAAAATCTGATTATAAAAATAATACGAGTAGCACAAAATTGAGCACGTAATCAGATTATCACACAAATGGTTTTAAAAGATTTTTATGCTTTTAAAGTTAAAAAAACGATTTCATCAAGATCTTATCAACCAAGCAAATATAGAAAAATAAATATGCAGTAAAGATTAAGAGCTTGGAAAGATCTCACCCGGATAACACCGAAGAATTATAGATTGAAACGCTAGACAGCTCAACTCGATGATGCTTACACAATCAGCGTTTTAACTCAAGAACTCCTCAATAATTGATCTCACAATTTGATCTCTCAAAATAATATCAAAATTATTACTCTTATAAAAGCTTATGAACTGAATAGTTCTTGATTTTTTTTCTCTTAATATGTGAAATCCGCAGATCTATTTATAGTCACTTGAAACAAGTCTTATAACGGTTAGTTTTCACAAGATAAGTATCTAAAAAGTACCTATAGACCCCATATATTGATTCATTTCATTTTAGGTATATTTGACTTAATTATGGCTTTCAAAACATTTAAATTAATCCCTCAAATATTTCTCAAACTCAAATCAATATGATAGAAAGAATTAAATGTACCACTTTGAGAAATACTTAAAATATATATACCATATCAATAGGGATATTCAAATAGGAGTATCATATCTTTAAAATATCCATATTCCTAAAATCTCTCAATCAAGTAAGCAAATAACGGCTAGTATTTAAATCAAAATCCACAAAATCCTCAAAATCTAAAACTGGCCAACAGTCGACAAACATACATCCATCGGTCGACCGCCCAATTCAGAATGTAGCCCAATCCAAAATTCCATCGTCATAAGTTGACTTACCTGTCAACCTATCGATACAGAGAGTTCATCTTTTAAGCATAGGTCGACCTACCTGTCAATCGGGAGATTTAGAGACTTCTTCTTTTAAGCACAAGTCGACTTATCTATCGACTGCCCATGTTGAAACTCTTCTCCTTAATTATTTTCTTTGATATTTTCACCCCTTTAATCGATTTCTTTTCTCGGTTAGCTCCAATAAAATCTTAAAATCAATTTTAATCAATTATCTTTATTTCTTTTTCAATTATACATAGGAACAAATAATTTCACTAATTAAGATCCTATCAAAATACACATAAACATAAAATTATTTTTGTGTCGTGTGTGATTCTAATCGGGATACATTAAGAGTAAAAATATTAGAGTTATTTTCACCTAGATTCTTCCGAATCTTCAATCTCTTAATACCCGTCTCTGCATTCTTCACAATTTCTTATGATGTTATCTTCTCTGCATTATCTCTACATCCTTTACAATTACTTCATGATGTAGTCTGAAACTCTTTAAACTGAAACACTTAATAAACATATTAATGCCACAAAAAATATCAACATTTAATTGTTCATCAAAATCTTAGGACCAACAAACACAAAATTGAAAATTTATGAAAAATCTGAAAGTATCATGTTGAATTCAATATGAATATGAAAACTAATGAAAAAAATGATAAATGTAATATCATTTTGAAAGTCTTATTCAAACTAACTGAACATATAATTAGATCATAAAAAGAATACTATGTTGAATTCAACGCGATGTGAAAAACTATAAAGGTTCAGAAACAGCATATTGAATTTAACACAAATGTAAAAAATTGATGAAAAATAATAAACGTGATATCATTGGATTCAAAGCAATATACATTTGAAGTAATATGTTGAATTGAACACGAAATTGAAAAAATGAAAATTTTGGAAGTATCATGTTGAATTCAACACAAATTTGGAAACTAATGAAAAAATGGTGAACATGAGATTATTTTGAATTTCTTATTGGGAAGAATCTGAATATATAATTAAATCAGAAAGAAAAAAAAATATGTAAAACAATAATTATTTTGATTTTAATAAAATATGATTTTAAATCTTTATTTGTTATGAATTTACTTGAAGATTTAAAAGATATACACAAATATCCACTAAATTCATAATTTAAGTAAGCCCCACATTCATCTTTGGTTCTATTTATAAATAGCATGCATAAGTAACTCTTATGGAAATCGTGTTCATCTAATTGAAAATCGAATATGTTTTCTATTGTGGATAAGACTGCACAACTTAAAGCCGTCACGAATACGATTCCTAATTATACAATACAAGTTGTTCTCATTCTCCTTAAAATGTGTAAAGGCATTGATAAAACTAATCGTAAATTTATCTGGGAGGACAATGAAACAACCAAGAAATACCATCTTGGTAATTGGGATATTATCTGTAAATCTAAAGATGAAGGTGGACTTGGAATTAGGAAGGCCAGATTGAACAATAAAGCTTATCTTGCCAAACTTGGCTGGAAAATCACCTCGGATGACCAAAGCCTTTGGGTGAAGGTCGTCCGAAGTAAATATTCCATGGATAGTAGCCCTAGTTCGAAGAAACGGGTGGGGGGGTTCTAACATTTGGAAAGACATTTATACTACCAAAGGTTTCTTAAAGTTATTAAATGGAAACTCAGGAATTGGGCCAACATTAATCTGTAGACATATTGGTGGTTGATTGCTCAAAAATGATACTATTAAAATGATACCGCAATACTGATGTAGTACGGGTTCAAGTAGGGTGTCGAACCACAGGGATCGGTCTTATAATTATTAAATTCAATTATTTGTCTTTCTTTAACTAAAACAAATTTTGTTTTGAGTTTTGGGTTTTAAATATTAGACAAATAAAATACTAATCTGAAATAAATACAAATAGATAATCGGGTTAGGAATTACGAGTTTTGTATTTTGAACTCATGTGGGTTTCATATTTTCTTTTTAATGCAAATTTGTGTAAACGGATATTCCTAACTACAAGTCGGAATTACTCAGAAAGATTTGATTTATTATTCTTCGGCATGATTTATCTTCGGGATATAATTCCTACATTACTCTAATCTAAGGTGAATTACAATCTAGGCATAAATCATCCAAACCAATAATTAAATCTCAATAATATGATTATATGATCGTTAGATCTATACCACAGGTACTAGATCTAACGTTCTAGAAGCAATTGAATATAAAATTCTCAATCTCTTCACAAATACTTTGAAAATAAATCCAATCACAAGTAAAACTATTTCAAACACAATATTCATCATCGTACAATTGTTCACACACAATCCGAAATTAAATTAAAAATACGATATTACATAAACTAAAATACTTACCCGAATTCTAACCTGGTTGAAGGGAGATTAGTTGTCCATGGCCTTATTCTTCCCAAGATATTCAACCATGGTCCAAGAAGATCCCACAATATGTATAGAAAAAGAAAGAAAAGAAAAAATATATATAAAAGAAATACTCTCCCCAAAGGAAAAGATGAATGATGTATATATGGCTCCCTCCAAAAAGAAAAAAGGAAAAGAAATTAATATGTTTCAATCTCTCTCCCAGCCTTCTGTCCGAAAATCCATTGAAAAAGGAAATTGAATGATGTATTTGAATGACATCATTACTCCTTTGCACCAACCTTCTTGTTTTTACACTTTTGACCCCTCATAATTTGAATGGCCTTGATTGCTCCTTACCACTTTCTATCCTTGGTTCCATAGACTTAAATGGTCATTCATTGGTTCTAGGTTGATAAAAAAAAAAAAAAAATGTTAGTTCACAGGTCGGATCGGGCCACGGGTCGGGTTTTCAGTTATCTCCATTTTTCTTTAAATTGGACCGCCGACAGTGTAGGTACAGCCACTTCAAACTTAATTTAGACCATGATATAGTCTGATTCTGGAAAAACCTAAAACATTAAAGTTGTATATATTTTTCTTATCTTTCCATATCATCTTGAATCACCTTAATCGGAATTATGACGTGAAAGTTATGGCCTGATTACAAACATGTGTCGAAATAGCCTAAAATGTACGATTTATTCCGTTTGGCTCCAAACGCCTTCATTTGTTTCTGCTAACTAGCACGCGCTCTTGTGATTGTGTTGGGCTGCCTGGTTCGCGGATCATAGGTAGGTTCTTTTCAGCTCCGTTTTGCCTCAAAATACAATATTGTTTTGCTCCAATCCAAAAATCTACAAAAATAAATAAAATAAATTAATCATACTAATTTAATGTATTCAAGATATTAACAAAACTTAATTTAATGGTATTAAATTGCACGAAATACGGTACGATCAGTGGTGTGAGAAAAAATTCATTGGAAATCACAATTTACAAAACCTGTTTAATCTTAAAGTTATGAATATTGTTAATGATTTTACCAACTAGTTCCTCTCCCCTATTCTCCACCTTGTCGATGACGAAACTTGAAAAAAAAAAAAAACAATTCTTAATATGGAACAACCAAATTTTTCCAAAGATGCCCCTCTACGGCAACCTGAAAACTCGAGAAAATTTACTATTAAATTTACTTTTGAAGAGAAAAGATTGAACGGTTCTTCAACTCGACGATTGGACAACGATTCGGATTCTGATTGGGCTCAAATTTTGGGAGTTTATTCTTAGCATCAAATACTTCATTTTAATCGGTCTTCCAAGTAGTGATTCAGTATTCTGTTAGGTCCCAGGTTCTAGAAAGAGGGGCAAATTTGGTAGATTAGGTTAATAGTTGTTAGCTGGTCAGGCCTACTTTCTGTTATTGTTTTGTTTACATTTTGTTATGATTGGTTATGGTAAGAAGGATATAAAGAGAGGTGGTGATAGTATAAAGGGTATGGAGAAATTGTGAATTGTTTGGATTGAGTGTAACTCATTCTAGGAAAGACCCAAACCTCTTGAAAGCTTGGTTTATCTTTATTATTTTCAGTTGTTCAATAAAATACCGCTACTGTTTTTAGTTCATATCAAATTTGGTATCAAGAGCACGTTCCTGGATATTGTGGTTCGACAAATTAAAAAAGATTATTGTTCATCGCTTCTGCTCATCATCGTCGTCGATCGTTCTCACTTCGTCATCGATCTATTCATCATTTTTTTCATAATTGACGACTAGTGCTCATCAATCGATTCATCTTCTTCTTTCGCTTGTCTATATACATCGACGAATCCATCTTCTAGTTCAATTACTAATTCATTTCTCGATCCGTACTCTTGATTATCGACGGTTTGGGGTAATCGTGTTGAAACTCATCAATTGTCGATGTTCATCCATCGTTGATTCTTGTGCTTCTGTGCAATCGAGTTGTTCATCGATTTGTGATTTGCGATCGGTTCATCGATAATTGCCTCTTCGATTTAACAATTCGATTTGGTAATTCGGAATTATGATCTTGCGATTTGCAATCTTTGATTCGATTCAAGTTGTTCAAGCCATAGCTTGTTTACAGTCATCTTCATCGTTCTATTTTCGGTTGTTCTAGTTCTTTTACTGTTTCGACGATAATCTCAGAAGAGAGAGGAAGAGGAATTCGCAGTTTATCTCACAATCTCTCACTATTTCCACTATCGCAGAATCCTATACGCGAGAAGGTTGATTGCGTGACAGCAAACATCTCATAAATCGTTTGATATCTTGGAATATTTACACTTTGCACTATGCAGTTTTGCATTTTATTGAGTACAGCCTGCAAAGGTTCCAAAAATTGCACTTTGCACCCTGCAGTTGTTTTGGCATTTGCTTTCGTTTCTGTTTGTCGATTATGATCATTGAGTGTGAGGATCGATCATCGATTTAGGTTTGTATTATTCTTTCAGAGCAAGTTGATACCTAGATGACAGCCAAGAATGTTGGTCTACGTATGGATGCATTGGAAGAAGTCGTTGGTTCCTTGAAGGAGGAAATACATAATATGAACAAAAGACTGGACCAGCTCTTTAAGCTCCGTGAAGCTTCAGCTCGATATGTTTCGTCTTTGTTGTCTGGCAGAGTGACAGAGGCTAGGGTGCTCAGTCCGATAGTAGGAGGATCACATGTAGATGACAACAACACCAATCTCTATGGTTCGCAACATGTTTTTTGATTTCGCAAATTAGAGATGCCGGCATTCGACGATATGAATCCCAACGGATGGATCTTGAGGGCCGAAAGATACTTTGCTCTCCACCGTTTCACGAACAAAGAAAAACTAGAGATAACGGCCATCAACTTTGAGGGAGACGCCTCAATGTGGTACTAGGGGGAAGAAAAAATTCGATCTTTCGTTTTGTAGGATGAGTTGAAGAGGTTGCTTCAGAAGCACTTTCAATTTGCTCAAACGGGGTCACTCCATGAGCATAGGTTTGCGTTAGAGCTGGAGAGCAATGTGCAAGATTATCGTCACAAGTTCAACGAGCTCTCGCCTCCGCCGGTAAGAGCACCATCTCTGATCGAGACGAGAATCGATGATTTCACCATCTTCGTCTCGGCACCGTTCGATAAGGTATCGGAGGTGGTGGCCTTCGATGCTTTTGTTAAAGGACTGGAACCAGAAATTAGGGTTGAATTAAGTTTGGAGCAAGAAGATATCAGACGACAGAATCACCAGAGGTTCTTCGAGTTTGTAGCGCCATCGGAAAGAAATCTGGAGGAAGTAACCTTAGAGATTTTTGTCAATGGGTTGAAGCCAGAAGAGGAGAGGGCTCCGACACGGGCTCAACGAAGGGAATTGAAACCTCAATATTTAGAGCCTTGCAACTTGACTCGAGCCAGGGATTTGGCCCATGAGATAGAAGAAATATTGAAAGAGGCCTAGAAGGTAGAAGAAAACATTAAGGTCATTAATTTGGGACGGGCCATGGAGTTGGCCCAGAAAATGGAAAAAATATGTGTGGGCCATTCATACAAGTCCAGCAGCTTAAAATGGATTATTTCTTTGGCCTAGAAAGTGAAAAAATTATTTGTGGACCATTCATACAAGCCCAACAACGCACTGTTCAAAACTCACAAAGATCACCATGGTCGATCTAAAAGAATAGTGTGGGATCCCAGGAAACTGCCTCGACAAATAAACTTCACCTTGAGGACAAGGTGAAAGTTTGGGTGGCGGGTAATGTTAGGCCCCAGGTTCTAGAAGAGGGCAAATTGGGTAGATTAGGTTAATAGTCGTTAGTTGGCTAGGTCTAATTTTTGATATTTTTTTGTTTACATTTCTGTTATGATTGGTTAGGGTGAGAAGGATATAAGGAGAAGTGGTAATAGTATAGAGGGTATGGAGAAATTGTGAATTGTTTTGGATTGAGCGTAGCTCATTCTGGGAGAGACCCAAGCCTCTCGAAAGTTTGGTTTATCTTTATTATTTTCAGTTGTTCAATAAAATACCGCTACTGATTTTAGTTCATATCATATTCCTCTATAAACTCGTAGTTATCGTTTTGTATTGTATCCACCATTTTCAGTGATATTTATGTAGTGATCCAAAAACAAATCTCTTGAAGGTGTGAACGATTGTAATCGAAGTTGATATCAGACTTCGATCCCATAATTTTTTCCCTATCTTAGGATTTTCCACGTAAAAATCGTATATCCCGCTTTATTTGGTATTTGCTTTTATCTTGGTTAATATATGTGGTGTTTAAACCAATAATCTCATTTTAATCACATAAAGAGGAAAAATAAAATCTAAGTAATTGGTGAATTTTTCCAACATAACCTGAGTTGAGAAAATAAATCCAGGTTGATGATGGGAGAAAGGATTAGGATATAGAAACTTAAGATCTCGCAAAACATTATTTTTTTCTTTTGGACGGTATTTCATAAAAGATTACTCCACCAACAATTCCATGCATTAAGAAGTAAAGATATTTCTAGCATCTATAATAGATGTGATGGAGGTGTTGACAATGTCAATCATGCTCTTAGATCGTGCCCCAAAGCACAACACATATGGGCACACTTTTCAAATTGCAGGAATTTTAACCTTGCTCGCCCCTCAGATGTTTGTTAGTGGATTAAAGGGAGTCTAACCCAAATATTCTTTTGTTTGTTGCAATTATTTGGGAGATTTTGAACAATAGAAACAAAGAGATTATTCAATGCATTGTTACACTCTGGAAAATCGTTGTTTCTAAAGTACTAAACTTCTCTTGAGAGCATGTTATCGTTGTCTATAGTCCGAATCTTCGAAATGATCCCAATAGTACATGTACTAACTGGTTTTTCCTTTGTGCAGGCTTTTTGAAAATATGGATGGCAGTGCTAGAGGGAGCCCGAAAAAATGAGACATAAGATGTTGGTTGAGAGACAATCTTGGATGCTGGAAAGTTGGATACTTTGGAGCTATCCTGAGTCGTACAGTGCTAGAAACATAGTTAAGGAGCATTATCACTGGCATGAAGATCACAACTAATAAAGGTTACTCAAGAGTGATCGTGGAGACGGACTCAGTGGAGGCAGTTACACTAATTCAAGATTCATGCTCGAAAACACATCGTTATAAGGATTTAATTCAGGAGTGCAAACTTATTCTTCTTATAAACAACTACATCATTCAAGCCACCTCAAGGCGAACAAGTGTGCGAATATGTTGGCCAAGAAAGGAGAGACGGGAACAATGAGCTGAAGATCCTTGAAACTCCAACAGAGGATCTGGTTGATTTTATTTTTTTAGAAATGAACAACAGCAAAAGATCGAAGATGAAGGCCGATGGTAGCGGCAAAATAAATAATCCAAGTTTCAATGGAGGGTTTGTATTGAATGGGAAAAAAATGTTGATATTTGACAAGATTATAGACCATTATTCTGCAAATTTAATTGGCATAATTAGATAGTCAACTTTTCTTACTATCAACAATTTTCTTTATTGTTTCCTTTACCTTAGCTGTAGCAATCCCTTCTTTTTAGCCTTTTAGTTAATTGTTAGCATTTTATATAAACATGTACAGAATCATTGAGAACCGGATCAATATCATGATAAAAAATAACAATATCTAAACTATCAAATTACTTAGTTGTGGAGAATTGAATAGTATACTATAGGAAACTCCTTTATCCATACCGAATGCAAAAAAAATCATTCTCTTATCATCTTTCTTATCTGAAACCTACCTTATGTCTTCCTTGTACAATCATCGAATGAAGATCGATTAGTATTACACAAAAGAAATCAATTATAGACACTAATACAATTAGATGAATTTTTCATAGACAAACTTGGGATTTGCGATCCCAGGTAAGATCGATTCTGGATATACATAAAAGTGATATATTTAGAGCAAGAGAGAGATTCGTGAGCTCCATCGTGTAGGAAGTAAACGTGAGAGAGGAACAAGAAGTTAGGTGGAAGCTAGACGCTGAACCGTCGAATGTGGGCGAAGAAATGAGAACTTACGGTAAAAAAATGAAAAGGGAAGAAATTGTGGGGGAAAGAGGCATGAGCGGGGATTGAACGTGCATGGTGAGGTGTAGAATAAATTTTACTAACTTACCAACAATTAATATTTGAAATATCTATAGAAATATATCCCTAAAATTGAGGTAGAAATTTTTTCAAAAATATCTCTATCTCTTCATTTCACACATTGATTCTTCTCAAATCAATCTTGACTCTTGAATACAAGATATTTTAAAAAAAATCTGTCATGATCTATTAATAGATTAGAGATCTTGTGCTTAAAGATATTATTATATTAATTTTGATTTTTTTAAATATAATATTATAAAAATAAAAAATAATTAATAAAATACGTATATAAAATTTAATTGCCGTAACTTATTAAGAATTTTTTTTAATTTATTTTTCAATATTCCATCAAAATCCACCCCCATGTCTCCGGCTCACAATTTCACACATTTCACTCCTACTTTTCTGCGGTCGAGGACGGTTAACTGTAACTGATAGTTGCACTTCCTCCAGCTGAAACTCTCTCTCACATACTGCATACACACAGTTCCCCCCGAATTCGCTCCCAGGCGTCACCGGAGCACAAACTAGGGCAATGGCGACGGCGATATCTCCTCATCCAATCGCACTCTTTCGATCCACCTGCTCTCTTTCTTCTCCTCCATCGTCGACTAATCGATTACTATTGTCGCCAGTTTCATCTCAATCTCTCTCTGTTCCTTCCTACCGATCCATCTCCACCGTCCGTCCCTCTAAATCGACGAGGCCGACTTCATCAATCATCTTCGCCAGATCTTCTTCTTCGTCCGGCTTCACCGATAACATCTCCGATGTTCTCGGTGAAGTTAGAATCTTCACAGCCGCCGGTGAGCCCGTCCTGTTCAAGAACCTCTTGGATCAAAACGAGGTGCGTGCTTAGTTTTTGCCCGTTTATTCTAATTTATTAAGATTAAAATGGTTTGTGAATGATGAATTTATTATTACTGTACTCCTTATCGTTTAAAATCAGTCATCTGCTTGTGCTTGTTCAGGCCAGCAATAGGTTGACAGTGAGTAGAGGGAGAAACAAGAAATTGGGCTTAAAAATTAGAGTTCAATTATCTGCTATTGTGTTAATCTGCAACTCAGCTTCAGTTATTCATCCACAATATTTAAATTTTCACTCGCGATTCCAAATTTCCAATATTCAATAATTTATCTTTAACGCTGTGTTTGGGTGAAGGATTTAGGAAGAGGATTTGTAAAAGGGATTTCTGAAATTCATAAAGCTAAAAGTCCTTGTTTGGCTACTTCACAAAGGAATTTGTCAAATTACTTAGAATTTCGAAATAGGATTTATGTTTTGGGGGGTGTGTGTGTGTTAAAATGACATCTCTAAATTCCACCTAAATTGGTGTTTTTTTTTGGTAAATCCTTTTGAGGGAAGTATATCTCGATCTCAAGGTGAAAAAGGTGAAATTACATTAATAAAATTTCCATTTAAAAAAATATTGCCCAAACAACAAATAGTCAAATGATGGGATTTTAAATTTTGAAATTTCATAAGTTCTAAATTCCATGAATTTTCCAAATTCCTCATCCAAACGCACTCTAACATCTTCAGTTACTGGAGAAGTTCAAACAACATATCGCGATTTTATTGGGAACACAACATATGATGTGTTGTGAATGTTTCACTTTATAATATATCCACTATGCTCCTTTTTAGCGCGTCGTTCAAATTTCACAAGGTAGCACCGGTTTAAGGACATTATGGCTGAATGATAGCCACAAAAAAATGGCGATTAAGTCTACAATGGTCATGTTTTTTCTTTAAAGAATTTTTCTTGTTATTGTAAATATAATTTTGTTTTCCACACCTTTTCTTCTCCGAAAGATATTTTTTTGCTTGGTAGGCCCTCTGAACCTCACCTATGCTAGCACACCAACCTTTGAAATGGTTTTGCAAAGCTCATAATCATGGAAAACTTAAACATATTGGGTTTTTCTCCATAGTCCCAAATTTTACAGCCCAGTATTCACCCAACCTACTCATTACAATAGTTTTGTGAGAAATCCAGTAATTCTGTTAAAAGTCCAAAGTCACTTTATTATATGAAAATCACTATAATATTTTAAATATAAAATATTCTACATATTTTCACGTAGGATAGTGACTTCAAATTTTGAAAAACTATTGTAGCGCATGGACTGTATGGGCATATATATTAACTTTGTAGACTGTTCACCAACAACATCAGAAATATAATGCCAAATTTACGTCGGTTTTTATTCTTCTGGTTTGATTTATGTTATTAAGCATCTTTTTGAAAGTAGTAGGAGGTAGGGGATAAGATTGTGATTTGGTCAAGGTATCTTCTTGATGTGAGCATTTGTCTTCCTGCAGGGAATAGTTGTTGTTGCACTCCTGAGGCATTTTGGATGTCCTTGCTGGTAAAATTCGAAATGTTTTTGACAAGATACCGTTACTGTTATCAGAAGAGGAGGAGGGGGATGCTATTAACTTCTTGTAATTCTCAATTTTCATGAATTCAGCTGGGAACTAGCTTCAGCTCTCAAAGAGGCGAAAGCAAGGTTCGACTCAGCCGGTGTCAAGCTAATTGCTGTTGGTGTTGGTACTCCCAACAAAGCCCGCATTCTCGCTGAAAGGGTATGTTTGCTAGAAGTCCCATTTTATGGCTATGTGGAGCTTGAATGACTCCTGTTTTTATTGTATTCTAGAATGCATTTTGATAAGGAATTTGATAAATTCATGAAATATAGAAATGATGGACTTTTTGAAATTTTGAATTTTAAAATCTCATCATTTGTAAATTTGTTGTTTGTATTTTTTCGAAATTGAATTTTTATTGATATAATTTCACTTCGAGATGGAGATTTATATTTTATTCGAAATGATTTACAAAAAAAAAATACTCTTTTCGAGATGCTTACCCTCTAACATGTCATAAATTCATGTTTATGAAAAAACAAGAATAGCAAAGAGATATCCTCACACCCTCAATTTGCATTGGATTTCACGGGTCCTTGTTTGATCCTGGGAACTTATGCTCATTTTATATGCATGCTCAGTTACGGTTTCCACTGGACTGCCTCTATGCCGATCCTGACCTCAAGGTAAGAGCTTCGGTTTTACACGATATATGCCATTCTTCACTTGTGTTTTACATTTCTCCTTGGTAACTTGTGAACTTTTTTATATCTATGTCAGGCATATGAAGTTTTGGGCTTGTACTATGGTCTCGGCCGGACATTTTTCAACCCCGCCAGTGTAATAAAATTTTCCTCAATGACGGCCCATGAAATGTGTCCTATTCTTAATTCATAGAATCACCAATTCTAGGCGTTTTGTTTTTTAATGCAAATTCGTTTAACACTATAACAGGCTAAGGTGTTATCAAGATTGGAGGCTCTGCAGAAGGCTGTAAAGAACTATACAATTGAAGCCACCCCAGATGATAGAAGCGGTGTCCTGCAACAGGTTCCATTTTTTCCATTCATGAGGATTTTATGCTCTTCTCTTTCCTGATTGTTTTAAGGCTTAATAACACTTTGTCCACGTGAAGTTTCGGTAACATTTTAATATTTACAAATTTTTCCTTGAAGTTTGTTTTTCATATCAATGTGGTCTCTAGTCAATTTTATGGCAATTTGATTTGCACATTAGAGAAAACACAAGAGGTTTTTGCCCTTTGTACCCTTAAAATTTTGGAGAAATTCCACTTTAATCCCTGTACTTTCAGTTTGAACACATTAAATCTTGAAGTATCCAAATCGTATCAAGTCAGTCCTTCCGTCATTTTTTCTGATGGAAATTAGCTACGTGTCAAACAGTGGAAATACTGACTTGACATGCAATGATGAAATCCCGTCATTGGGCTATAGTGGGATGTCTCTGAAATTTCAGGGGTGCAAAGTGCAAAAATCTCGAAAAACAATTGAATAAAAAAAAGTTATATTGCACTTTGCACCCTGAAAGTTTAAGTTTGTTGCACTTACCCCCTATTCTGGCAGAAAATTGGGTGGATTAGTGAGTTGGACCAAATTGATACGAAATGCAAACTTCAAAAGGACAATTACAAAAAAACTGATATATTAACGGGCAAAATATGGTCCATCCCAACTTTAGGGATGTGAAGTGCAATTTAGCCTTGTTCTTGATGAAACTTGCACAAGATCTTGAGGTGGGTGACTCATTGACTGCAATTCTTGTTTACTCATTAGGGAGGCATGTTCGTATTTAGAGGCAAGCAACTGTTGTATGCAAGGAAAGACGAAGGGACCGGTGATCACGCCCCTTTAGATGATGTCTTTGAGGTTTGCTGCAAAGTTCCCGTTGCATGAATCGGTTAGCTACGCAAGACATCCGCTTTGGGGTTAGCTAGTGAAGAAATGTTACTACTGCACTATGTTAGGTGGCGTTTGGTTAGTGTTTCCCTTTCTGCTTTTGTTTCTGTTCCCTAGAAACTTGAAACAAAAACAAAAAGAAGGGGCAAAAAGGCATTCTAATTCTCAAAATTTTGTTCCTGTTTTTCTGTTACTGTTGCGAAGTTTTTTGAGAAAGGAAACAAAATAATAGAAACAGAAACACTAACCAAATGCCACCCTAGTAAATAGTAATCAATATCATGTATAGAGATATTACAATGTTGTTAGTTTTAAATGATTATATCCTCTCCTAGTAGGTATGATTGAGATACGGTCTTCTTTTGCCACCATCAAAACATAATTAGTTTGATATACTCCACTAAACACAGGTTAGTTAGGGTGAGTTTAATGTTTGGGTGCCTTTGTTTGGCGGAAAAATGATGGATGGGAAAAAAAAAATGTTTGTTTGGTAATGGAGGGGGAAATTGGAGGGAAAGAAAAATTCGAAGAAAATGCACAATTTGGAGAAAATTGAGATGATTCTTTAAAAATACTGAAACTACAGTTATACCCTGATGATGATGGAATGTTTATTTTTAAAAAAATAAGAATCAAATAATAAATTAAATAAGTAAATATATATATTTTTTTTCTTAATCAATCATGAAATTTTTTTATTTTTACTTTTTTCCTGTCCCGACAACTAAGGAAGATTGGAAGATTGGGGAAATATTTAGATGGCGTTTGGTTAGTGTTTCTGTTTTTCTGTTTTTACTTCCAATGAGATGGAATGAGATGATAATTCTGTTTCCGTTCTAGAGTATTCCAGAAATAGAAACATTTTTGGTAATGATCGCTATTCTAAAATTGATTCTTTTAATTTATGAGAATGGAAATAAAATACTCGTTTGGCGTTTGGTGGTCATGGCCGGTGTAGTGGTGGTGGCCAGTGGGATGGTGGTAGCCAACGAGGTGATGGTGGGAATAGTTTTGTTCCTCAGATTCTTAAAGAATTCAAAAAATAGTCTCCAATTATTCTTAAAATTTCAAAAACAGAAACGTGTTTACCAAACGCGATTTTGTACATTAATCTCAAAATTTTGAGAGTGAAAACACAAATAAGGGAACAAAAATCTATATAAGAAGTTAAAATTGAAATACTACACTTGATAATGAATGAGAGCTCACAAAACCCTTTATCTTAATTCTCCTTAATTTCTTTTTCTTTTAACATTTTATTTTGTTCAAATAACTTTTAAGTATTATTTAGCATTAACATAATAATCTTAGTGAATTTAATTGTCATTTATTATTGTAATAGTGGATTCAAATAATTTTAAAAGTTTTCTTATATTTCAAGCAGTAAGATTTTTCATTTGAATAAAAGATAAATTTGTTTACAGTACATAATAAAAAAAATATATAAATAATTCAATTATTAGACTTTTTATTTTAAAAATATTTTTTTCCTCATATAAGTGTTGACAAGATTAATTAAAAATTTATTTCCTAAAAAAAAAAAAGTAGCTTAAAAATTACAAACATAATTTTTAAAAAATCATATAACAAAACCTAAAAGTGGAAGGCTAAACCTTCAAATTAAAGAGAACACCTTCAAATCACTACAACAAAAATGACTTAATAGGACACTTTTTTAGAGACAATTCATAAATAATGTCCTTATAAAACTTTATTGAGATACTTAATCCTAGTGTCCTAATAATTTGCTCCCCAAATACAAATATTATAAACAAATTTAATAGGACACATATAAAAATGTCCTATTAAGGACTCAAAATTATTATATTTTTTAAAATAATAAAATAGACAAAATGAATTTCATTTTTATTGTCTAATTAAAAAATATATATATATATAATAAAATAGAGATAAAAAAGAGTTTTAAGGGCACAAATAAAAATTTTATTTTTAATTTCTAATTAGAAAAGTATAATTATGAATCAAATTGAAAAATAAGTATAAAATATTTGTATATATAATTATAAACTAAAGTGTTTTCAGACTTCTTTTCTATTTTATTTATTTTCACTTTGGTATTTGGTAGTTTCAATTAAAAGAGTTTGACCTAAAATAGAAATATCAGTGTTTAGATATACCTAAATGTAAATACCTAATATAGAACCTTTTTCATTTGGTCATCTCTCGATGGTCATTGAAGCAGAATTCCTTTATTCAAACGCTTGAGCAGTGAGCTCGACTAGAAGCTCAATCCGTTCATCTATTCATATTCGGAGCTCAATCCGTTCTTTCATTCATTGCTCAATCCATTCATTTTCATAATCTTCACTTCTCTTCCAACTTTTCTTCTGACTTCTCAATTGATCGAAGAAAAGGAATGAAGAAATTTTGAGAATCAATCGGAGCATAATCGTTCCAATAGATCCAATTTCTCAAGCAATCGATTCAATCTCAAGCTATTCTTTTTCAAGCTCAGCTTCGGTTGCTGCCTTTCAGGTATGTTTATGTTTTAGGTTTAAGTTTTCTGCCATACCTTAGAAATTTTCTGGTATAGCTTCGTAATTTTCGCCTTTCAGCTCCGATTATTTCTGGAATTGCTTAGTAATTTTCGCCGCCGGATTTGGAATTAGGTGGTTGAATATATCCATTTCTTTTTTACTCTACTTTGATACATAAATTTGATAAGTTAAAATTTTCTATCCCGTTGCTTCAAATATGCTTTTAAATTTATCCGCCCGGTAGATTTGCAGAGCTATCTACATTACTTGCATATCTTGCCTTCCATTTTTGTTAGAATTAATTCATCTGAAACACTTGGAGGAGTGAAACGAAGATGGAGATGAACTTGATTTCGGAGGTTTTGGTCGTTGATTCCATTAGAAAGTTGGATTATTGATAGTTTTGTGTTTGTCTTATCATCATTTCCTTTGGTAGCCAAAAAAGTGAGAATTTAGTACTTTAGACTCTTGTGCAAGCTACATAAAAATTGGATGGTAGTTTCCTTTTTGTTAACTGTTTCGTAGAATTGAAAAGCAAAAATTGTAGTTCATTAGATAAAATTAGATCCATTCTCAGTTGATGTTGAGGGTACTATATGCGTATATAGGCGTTCATATATGTAGATTAACATATTGATGGGAATGTTGCACCACAGCCTATGTTGGTTTATATGTTGCTATTGTTATTTTTTATCTTTTATGTTTATTCATGAAACTAAATGTATACTTAATTTTTCTCAACCTATGATATATACTCTCAAGTTATGGGAAATGAAAAGCCAGGACGTGTTCGCATGTATGGATTGGGTATTTTTGCTTCTAATATTTGGGGTACAATACCTAGTCGTGAAACATCTTATAAATTGGCCGTGGAGTATAAAAAAAAATTGAGTCGAATGGAAGAAAATTGTAAAAAATTAAGCAACCAATATGAAGAATTGAAAACTTTGATTGTAAAAAATGAAAGACAAGCAAACAATTCATCAGGGGCTTCAAGTGATCAATATTCTTCTCATCAAAGAGTTATTCGGGTAAAATTAATTCTCTCAACCTCTTATCAAATAGAAATCAGTTTATGTTTTTAAGTTTTTTAAAAATCTGGGAATTTACATAAAAATTATGTATTAGGTTGGAGATTATGTATTACTCAAAAGGATAGCAAACCTATCCCGATGCGTGGCAAAAGGAAGAATCTATAGTATGGATCCATCTGCACAAGTAGGAGGAGAAGAATTAGGGCCAAATTGGTGTGAAGTTCACGTCCAAGTTCCGGTGAAGTGGGATGAAAATTTAATTAGATCTTACGGATTTTTTAAGACTGTTGGTGATGCGATTGGAACACCTATTGCTTGGCCTTTATCTTTAGTAAGTTATTTTTCATTTTTAGCTAATGCATTGATCTAATATTGAATAAAAATTATTTAGTTATACTCCTATTATTTGTGCATTTCATTTTTGTACAGGTTGCCTTGGTTGAAGATTGAAATGAGTCGTATTTTTTGGTAATCAATAAAGGACAAGGTATGAATTTCACGTTTAATGAGGTAAACAGAAATATGGAGAGCGGTAAATAGAAAACAGGAACGTGCAATGGCGGATAGACGAGGTTGTTTTCCAGATTTTGTTTTCGTTCTCAGCATTTTGTTTCTGTTTCTTAGAAAACATAAACAAAAAATTTAGTTTCTGTTATCAGAATAGATTTTGTTTATGTTCTCAAAAAACGGAAAACAAAAAATTTTGTTTTAATTTTTTTTTTTTTTTTTTTTTCTGTTTCTGTTTTCAAATAAAAGAGTGGACCAGTAAACATATATGTTTTAGTAAACAAATTTTCTGTTTCTGTTTTCAGATTTTGATTCACATTTTTTAGTAATATTTGATTTTCAATTGGATAAATTTGGATTATTGGTTTTAGCCAAATTAAATATATTTATTATTATTATTTTTAAATTTTACTTTTTGGGATACTTTAAATTGTTGTATATATTATTTATTAATGGTTTTAGGAAATGCTCAAAAGATATATTAGAACACATAATAGTAGGGATGGTCATGGGTCTAGGGGCCCGCCCAACCCGAACGGCCCGACCCTATTTTTTTAGAGCTTGGACTTAGAGTTTGAGCTCATGGGCCGGGCCTGGGCCTAGGTATTAGGGCCCAATCAAAATTAGGGTCGGGCTTGGGCAAATTCCAAAAATTTTAGGCCCGGCCCGGCCCGAAGGATATTTTTTAAAAAAAATATATATATATATACACATACATACATTACAATACAACCCTAATATTTGAAATATTAGTTTCCTTTAGAAATTGTAATTTTAATATTTCTTTTTGGTTTGGTTTGTTTGGAATATTGGTTTGTCTTTAGAAATTATGATTTTAATATTTCTTATTGGTTTGGTATTGAATTTTTTGTATTTATTTTTTAAATTTAAAAAAAAAAATAGGGTCGGGGGCCCGTGGCTTGAGCTTTGAGCTTAGATTTTTCTTATAAGGCCGGGCTTGGGCATAGAATTAAGACCCGATCACCAGGCCTGGTTGGATTAGGGCCCAACGTTTTTTTGTAATATACTAGTCTAAACCCGGCCCGGCCCACGACCATCCCTACATAATAGTGGCCTAATAAATATAAATTAATGCGACAAAAAAATAAATGTCTTTATAAGTTATTGAGACAATATTTTATAGTACACATTTTTGAATTGTCTCAATACATAATGTGTCCCAAAAAAACATATATTAGGACACATTTAGGTGTCCTCAAAAGTAATTTTTGTTGTAGTGAATTAATGAGAGCATTCCAACACTATTTTCTTTCTTTCTCAAAATTTTGAGTATGTTTAAATTAATAAATGTATTTTTTTTAATTGATTTCATTGTCATAATTCTACTAATTAATTCATTGCCGTAATTCCACCAATTAAATTTAGTTTTTAAAATTGAGTTATAATTATTTATTGTCTTTTCCTCTTCCTTCTATAGCATCCCAATTCATTGAGAGCTTACCATTTCAATCTCCTTATTTCTCAAGATTTTGAGTATATTTAAATTACTAAGAGTATTTTTAAATTAATTTCATTTTCATAATTCTACTAATTATTTCATTATCCTAATTTCGCTAATCAAGTTTAATCTTGAGATTTGAGTTTTAATTGTTCATTGTCTATTCCTTTTCCTTTTATAACATTCCAATTCATTCTTTACATTTCATTTACTTGCATGTATAATTCAAAGTTTAAATTCTAACACAACTTAGAATTTAGAAAGACTTCCTAACAAAGTTTTAGAGTTTAGAATTTGAAAAGACTTCATAACGGCTCTTAAAATATCCTACGTTAATATGTGGGATTTTTATTATTTCATGATCATCACACATTTCTCTCCTCCTCATTCACATGCTTTCTCTCTCTCTCTCTCTCTCCTCCTAGGTTTTGTCAACACATGTATGATTTCCATTTTTCCTCCGTCATGTAAGAAGAAGAGAAAAAAAAATAAGGACACGATGTTGATAAAGGTTCTGTTGGACACAATGGTGGTGGTAAAGATGGATGAGACGTAGAGAAAAAAATAGAGAATAGCGTGATATGCAAATGCATTCATAAATTTTCTTCCAAACGGTAAGCCCCAAAACTCACTTCTGTTTTTATTGCTAAATGTAAAGTTGATTTGAGGATCAAGATCTATAAATGAACTTTCTTATTTTCTCCGATACACATTTGAATTTTTGTTTTTTTTTATTTTTATCTTTTTGCTTTATTTTTAGAAAGTATTATTGTGGATTAACAATTACAAGTTTTGAGTAAAAATTAAAAGAAAAACAGGATTTTGAACTATGATGTTTTATTATTTTTATATTTGTATAGTATAAACTAATTAAGATTTCTAATTTGATTTGTGCTTAAATTTTAGTGATAGATTTGAAATTGACGGATCAAGAAAGAAGAAACCATATTTATTCTTCGTGTTTATATGAGATGAAAAAATTCTTACCTTTATTGACTTGAATTGTTACAAAATTTTCTTCTTAAATTGTTAAGATATTTGACATTTTCATACAATATATACTACTTAATTGTTAATTTTGATTCTTTTTAGTCTTATATTTATTTTGTCTTGGTGTTTATGACATATTTCTTTAAGCAATGATTTCTTTGTGTTGATAGGTAGGTGTGACAATGGACTAGATTTAGTTTAGTTTCAATAGAAAACAAAATCAAAATCTTTAAAAAATCTAAAAAGAATACTTAAAAATATCTATATGTTATATATAAATGCGGAAGACATACCCTCATATTAAAATATTATTCATCTCTTAATTTATATTCATTTGGATTAATAAATGGTCAAGATTTGTTTAACCCACATGATATTAACTCTACAATAATATTATGACTTTTAATATATTTTTGCTTTTAAATATTGTATAATTTTAATAACATTTTAATTTAAATTAATTGAATCATTCATACTTAAATTAATTCTTTTTATTTTAATTAATTACCCAAATAGTTCAATTATTTTCTTCCAATTCAAAATAAATGTCTATATTTTTTTTATAAATATGACATATTAAATTGACCAAAATAATTATATTTTTCTTCTCTTTTGTAGTGATTTTTTTATTGATAATCACTATTAAAATTTCTAATAATAATAACTACTAAAAAATACAAAGTGAGAGCTATTATTTTGTTTAAAAGTTAGCCTCAAAAATAAAATTAAAAGAACTATAAATAAATAAATAAATAAATAAAATTTCTATTCAAACATACATTAACAATTTTAAAAATTATATATCTCCTCTTAGAATTTAATACTTAAATTTATGTTGCTCTTTTGTTTATTATTTTGAAGTGTTGAAATAAATTAAACTGATAAAAAATGACATTTTTTTAAATGTAATAATTTTTTATTTTAAAAAAAATATTATTCAACATTAAATTAAAAGAAACAACACTAAATGTTTTATATATAATAGTCAAATGTTAAATATCTATTAATATAAATTTAATTTATTTTTTTATACATGCATGTTGTGCGGGTCTAAAACTATTAAGCTTAGAAAATGAACGAAGGATAATGAAAAATTACTCTTCTTAAAGACATTTTTTTTTTTTAATTGGGTGAATTCTCTCATTTATTTATTTTTATTTTCTTTTAATAAATTTATGTGTTTTTTTTTTTAATTTGCGCTTTGAATGCAAATGTTCTCTTTATATTCTGATTCATTGCACCATTGTAAACTCCTATCTCAATTTGCAAAGCCATGTAGTTAAGATTCTTCAATTGCACTTCTAAAAATTGATATTTACAATAATCAAATTAAATTAAAGCAAATAGTTTATACATTTCCATAAAATATATTAGAACTAAAATTATAAAATTAATTATGCGTCATGTGTAATATTCAAATAAAAAATAAATATTAATAGAATTTTTTTCAAGACCCGCATTATATTGGGTCTAAAACGAGTACTAACAAAAGTGGGACGTTATCTTCCCTTTATGTGGGTGAAAATATTATATTATACTTTGGTTCAACCAAACATACCCTCAGTGTTTGTGAAAGGGAAAGCAAAAGTGAACCCATATTTCCAGGGCAATTGTGTATATGTAGCTGACATGAAAGGCATTTTTTTTTCAGACAATGTGGGTGAAACTAAAGGAGGGTTTCGATTATTGTATTGAAATACTATTTCAACAACTATTTCAGATTGTAGTGAATGCCAATGCCCTTTGGTTCAAATTTCTTTTTTCTTGAGCCGAATTTTGCCTGTTGACAGCAGTAGGCTTTTTATGGGTATCTCCTCCTGTGCTTTAACTTGGGTAGACCAAGCCTTCTTCAATATGCTTGCCTACTCTATTCTCCTTGGTTTTTTATTTTGTTAGAATAGGGTTAATTACTCTTTGCCTCTCTGATTAAGCCGTTTTGTATTTTTTAACGTTATAGTATATTCGTTACCATTTTGACTCTTATAGTTAGACTTTGTTACATTTTATCATTTGATATAGACCAATTACAAGAGGACAAAATGCTGATGAGAAGAATAAAATGCAACAATACCTAATTATAGGAGGGCAATGCGGTGACGGCCACAACTCTCTTTTGCCTGCTCTATCTCGATGGGTGAAAACCAAATCTCTCATTTTCTGTTGAGTAATAGTTCGAGTCAGTTTTGAATGAGCTCCTCAAAAGGTTGATAAAAATAAACAAACGTTCAACGTAGCTTTAAAGGATAAAATACAAAACGGCCTAACTACGTTAGGGAAAAAGAGTAATTAGTCCTGGTAGAAATACCTATTGCCGGTGCCTACTTGTTTTAGTTCCTAGATAGATAGTGAGTATCTAATGTGAATATGACACGACACAGATGAGAGAGAGAGAGAGAGAATTAAAGAGATAGAGGTTAAACTGTTGCAGAAAAAACTGGCCTGGAAAAGTCTTCAATGAGGGTAGCCTTTAATGGTGAGTCTCTCTCTCCTCTCTCTCTCTCTCTCTCTCTCTCTGTGGAAAAGAGTAGGGCTCTAGTAGGCCATTAACAATACAGCATAGCGTTCTGTGGTAATTTTTTTTTTTTTTTTTTTTTTTTGTTTTTGCAGTTGGGTTGCTATCCATTATCTACTTTTTTCCTGTTTCTTTGACCTCTGGATTTTCTTTTGGATTTTAGTGTGGGTTCCCACCTGAAATGAAATCCCCAAATCAACCCCATCATCCTCAATAATGTTGAACACCACCTTTGTTTGAAAAGGGCTAAATCAAACTTTGCACCCTTGAAGTTTGAGTGTGATATCAAATGTCCCCGGATGTTTTGATTTTCGCAATTTACCTCTTGAAGTTTTAAGTTTGACACGTTTTAGCCATTTTAATCGCTAGAGCAACAACATTTGATTCACACATGGTGATTTTTCTCGATTGTGATGCATTTTGTTGGAATAAATGAGAGATGGAATATTGGGAAAGAATACCAGACAATTATACTTGTGAAGCCTACACTCTATAGAGATATACATAATTGTCTTTATGTAGAGAAGGACTGTGTTTTAACCAAATGGGTCTAGAGTTTAACCTAGTGGACCCATATACATATATTAAAATATCCCCTCAAACTCAAAATGGTAAAATAGATTTGAATTTGAATTTGAAAATCAGAATGTGAAAGTGTTTGGGTAGATGGACCGTGGTGAAAATATGTGTTGTCTAATCGGTAAAACTAACGAAATGGAGACAAACAATATTTTAAAGAATATAATGACAGATAAAATGATAATCAGTCTCGATTTGTTTAGTACGCTCATGGAATATGTTATTGTGAGCAATTTGAATAACATTCTTATTATTACAATTTAAAACAGTAGCAATAAGACATGAGAGACTCTTATGTAAGCGAGGACCCAACGAAAGTAAAGTAATTATTGTGTTGTGTTAGCGATAACACGATATTCAACTTCATTACTGAAGCAGGCAACCACGTTTCTAACTACACCAGGTAATGAAGGAGTTGCCAAAAAAGAAATAGTAACCAATGGTAACATGTCTATTAGTGGGATCCTTGGCCCAGTCGACGTCAAAATAAGTCTGTAAGGTAGGAGAAGATTGCACTGAGAAATAAAATCCGTGAAAATAAGGTGTTATGCAAAGAACAACCGAGTAGTGAATGGTTAGAGAAGAGGACATGAGCTGACTAACTTGATGGATAATATAGACAATGTCTAGGAAGGTGGCATCAGGGAGTGGTAAGCCATCTAGTAGAGTAAGTTTGGCATTTAGCTCTCGAAAAGTATTGGCAACGGTAGAATCAATGATACCAGTCATGGAAGGAGATTACAAGCATATTTAGCCTAAGACATAAAATAACCATCTGAACTATATGAAACTTTGAGGGCAATGAAATAGGTGAAACTTTGAGGGCAATGAAATAGGTGAGCACACTAAGATCTTTCATTTTGAATTGATAACTAATTTTTTTTTTACCAAGAAATGACATGGCAATTGACTGGACGATGACCTAGCAATTTAATGATTGACGACATGGCAACTGACTAAGAGACTAACATGGTAATGATATATGTTTAGTGATGACGTGGCAGTCGGTTGACAGTGACGTGGCAACTGACTGGTCTAGACATGGCAGTTGATTTAAGATTTTGAGGCAATTGAGGTAACAACTAATTTGGCAGTAGAGGCGATGATGTTGTAGTGACTTGGCAACTGAAGTGGTTCGTGACAGGGGCTTTGACGTGGCATGAGCATTGATGATGTGACAGTGACATGAATATTGATGTGGATGATGATGTGGCGCTAATTGGATGTCAATGTGGCGCTGATTGGACGCTGAGGTGTTAGGGTTGATGTAATAGTAGCAGTGAGTGGAATTTGCGGTGGAGCAGCATAATGCTTGGGACACGCATGTGGGCGCATGGGGTGTCGATTTCGACCGTGTTTGGTGTGGTTGGCTTCGTCTCGGGAAGATGATTCTAATTGTGTGTTCATTGTTGACCTCGTAGCAACTTTGAATCCAATAGCACTCAACGAAAATGACGACGTTTCTGAAACTTTTAAAGGCCCGTCTGTTTTGGCTTCTCTTTGGTAGTGGAGGCAAATTTTATGGAGGGTTTAGGAAAAGTAAGATTCAGTGTTGTGGGCAGCGACGTGACTGAAGGCTTTTTAAAAAAGAAGTGAGATTTTAGGAAGAACAAAATCAAGAAAAAATAATTTTTGATACCATGTTAAAATAATTGAGAGGCAAAATATTGTGAGAGAGTACGAATTAATGTTATTGATATGTGTAAAACCTACACATTACATCGACATACAAAGATATTTATAAACAAACAAAGACTATACTATATAACCGAATGACTAATGAGCTTAGGGTTTAATATAATGGTCAAGACCATATATATATATATATATACATGTGCTACTGCTCCAATAATAAAGACGACCAAAACTAACCAATTGGGCCAATTAGAGGCAAATATTTAACAGCTTTACATTGCGATATTGAGATTATACTCAAACATTGGGTGCAAAGTGTAATTTAGCCTTGAAAGAATGATTATGAATAAGCTCCAGCTCCTCCTATTATGTGTCCCCAGTCATGGAGAGTATTACAGCCCTATAATGGTAAAAAAAACCAAAGGGCTTCTGACCACCCCACATTGCTTATTTACCTTCTTTTGTCAAGACCCCATTCAAATCAGAATGAGGAGAGAGAAGGGGGTGGGGATGGAAGGCACTGCTGCTGATGCAGCAAAAGAAAGGCCTTTTGTTTGGCCATGCACTATATTAGGCAAAATGGTATTGGCCTCCCTTTGTTTTTAAAGAGGGTCCATTTACTCATCATTACAACAATCAAAAAGAGTTCCTCCTCCACATTCCACCCACCCCCATAATTTTCTTTTTTCCAAAAAAAAAAAAAAAAAAAAAAAACTTGCCATACTTTCGTTTCCTTTTCAAAACCGAATCATTTCCCATGGGAAAATCTGTCTCCATGAACTTTCTCATGCAAAAATTTTCTCCATGCATATATATAACATATTTATAATGAAAGTGTGTATTAGCCAAGGACAGGACAGGCAAGTGAATTGTCTAAATTGCCCATGGCAAGAACAACATATCTGTACTCTCACTGGGTTGCAGATTTCCTGAACGTCGTCGTTCTGGGATATGTCCATGGCCTACTGAGCCATGGAGGAAGGAGTGATGGTAGATACCTACCAATGTAGTAGGGCCAGTGCAGAAGGCTATGTGCTGCCTGTGAAAGTTTGAAGTGACCAGTTTGGGTACAGTCTTGTCTTCTGCCCATTTTCCAAATAAAATAAAATCTATCTAAGCTTCTCTCGCCCAATGACACTGTAAAAAGCATGTCCTCTTCATTGATTGCCATATCATATCATTAAAACAGTTTAAAATATTAGTTTTTAATTACTCACCTAATTCTTCATTATTACCTGTGAAAATAGCGTGACACAAGTACGATGGACTTAGGTAAGAGATCTCTATCAGGTCAATTGTTTGAACATGTGAAAAACACACTTACTAAGAATAATAATTAAGATTAATCTCACACTCTATCTGAATGTGAAAAAATATATTTTAAACTCTTTAAATATTAACAAATTTTTAAATGATCTATTTCTGTTTGAACGTTTCATTTTAAATTCTCAATGTATCAGAACGTTTTTATTTAGTCATTATCTCCAAAAATCTTTCTAAATTAACTGAATTTTGAAAGTAAAATTATCATTTTATATTTTTTATTATATTTTTTTTTTTTCTTCTTTGACTTCTCTCACTCCCTGTCTCTCTTGCTCAACTCTCTTCCTCCCTTCTTCTCTCTCTCATTCTCTCTCTCGCTCAACTTTTTCTCCCTCCCCATGGCAACCGATTCACCCCTTAACAAGGGGTGAAAAACACCCCCCTTAATAGGGGGTGTTTCATTTCATATGGAAGGAGAGAGAGAAAGTTAAGCGGGAGAGACAGAGAGAAGGAGGGAGGAAAAGAGAGAGTTGAATGGGAGAAAGATGAAGGAAAAAAGAAGAAGATAAAATCATTAAAAAAACAAAAATATGTAAAAAGACTATTTTGTCTATCTATTTTGTTAGATTTGACTAATTTGTTCATAGAAGGACTAAATAAAAACGTTTTGATACATAGAGAGTTTAAAATGAAATATTCAAATGGAGAGGGACCATTTATAAATTCGTCAATATTTAGAAGGTTTAAAATGTATTTTTTCCTTTTATTTTATATAATTTCGTAGAAATAGAAATCGAACTCTATATTGGGTAGGAATGGTCATGGGCTTGGGGGCTCGCTAAGCCCGGCCAGCCCGACCCTATATTTTTAGGATTTGGGCTCAAGTTTTGAGGCTCGACTAAATTTAGGGCCGGCTTGGACTGGGCCAAAATTTATGAGACCGGCCTAAGTATTATTATTTTTATTTTATTTTATATATATATATATCTTATCTTGAGATTATAAAAGATAAGTTTAATGACAATTTTGTAGTTTTCCCTAACATGTGTCTTCATGAGTCATTTAACCACCTCCATTTAGGTCTTCATTTGTAATTTAAATCTCTTCCACTGATACCTACACTTGTTCGGCGATAGGGAATCATTTTTTTGTGGTAGAAATGAATGGTTTGGTATTTTTGTTTATGTTTAATTTTTAATTTTTTTTTAAAAAAAATTATAGGGCTAGCTTGGGCCCTAATTATTTTGATAGGGTTGGGCTTGAGAAAGAAAATAAGGCCCGATTTTATGGCCTGGTATATTTTTGTAATACCCTACCTAGAGCCCAGTCCATGACCAACTCTAGTATTGGGGCGGATGTTTGTCCTTTCTAAAGATTTTTTTTTTTGGATTTTTATGATATGTCCAAGACAGCTTATACTAATCACCTCCCCGAGCTATTTTAAGAGCGCACTCTCCCACATCGACCTGGTAAATTCATGATTAAATTTAAGATTTAATTCTTACAGTACTTCATAGGAGAGTCGAATTTTAGTTGATAAGAAAATGAAATATTTTTCTTTTCAATTGGACTAATATCTCTTGAATTTTTTAGAAGAAGTATGATAGTGTTAGATTATGGATCAGGTCGACTGGGTTGACCCATGGAACACCCACATGGGCCCCAAGTTCTATGGATAGCTATAATGTGAATTAGTGCACCATTTGGTCTCATGAATCACGTCTATTTGGTAGACACATATTGAAAATGACACACAAATGAGTATTGATACTTATAAGGTTTCTAATTTCATTAAATTATAAAAATTTTGAGTTGTCCTTATTAGATAATGCGTAAATATTATTGAAAAATATTCTAATAAGATTTTTTTTATTGACCAGAAAAGAAATGAAAAACAAATTATAAATGAGTCTTTAAATTTCCGTTTTAATATTTCAGATAAGTACGCAGATATTAAAATGATAAATAACAAAATTAGGACAGCTGAGTAAAAAAGCAAAAGAAGAGGTCTTTCTCAAACACAGATCCCTATGGAATGCTGGAAGAATCCCCAGCATTGCTTGCTGGAACTCATTCTTTTTGTTTTAATTTAAAGGCGCTTGCTTTGTTCTCTTTACAAATCTTTTCAGACCAGAGAGAGAGAGAGAGAGGGATTCAGTGATTTTATTGAGTTTTGCTTGCTTGCTTAGATTAGAGTTTTAGATTTATCCTTGATCTTACTGCTGATTCTGCAGCTATAAAACAAAAGGCCCCATTTTTCAAAATGGAGGGAACCAAAATCAGATATTACATTTGCCTATGATTACTTTTTTTTAGTTTTCCAATCATTTTGTAGCAAGTGAGAAAAGAATCACAGTAAAATGAAATCCATTACCAATGACAATACCAATGCCAGCAGCAGCTCTTGCAACTGGTTGGGCTTCTCTCTTTCACCTCACCTGAACCAAATGGAGGTCCCTTCAGACCACCACCACCACCACCACCACCACCCTCCGCCTCCCTCCACCGCCTCCTCCTCCATTGCTGTTGCCAACCCACCACTCCCCGCAAGCTTTCTCCAACCTCACTTCAATGGCGGCTTCTACTCTCCTTTATACGCCATGCCACTCAGGTCTGATGGATCACTATGCATGATGGAGGCTTTTTCAAGGTCTCAACCACAAGGTTAGCTCAAAACCTGTTCTGGGTAACCTTTGTTTTTCTGTAATCTGTGTTTGATTTTTTTTTTTTGAAGGAATGACAAGTTCAACTTCAACCCCTCCAAAGCTTGAGGTCTTCTTCGGCGGAGCAACAATGGAGGCTCATCATCATCATCATCCCTACGAAAGCAGTGAAAGAGTCGGAGCCATGACTTACCCAGAAATAGAATACTCTTCTTTGAGAGGATACGAGTTTTATGAACAAACCCACGATCAATCCGAGAAAACCCATCAAGAAAATTTCAACCTTGAGCAACAAACGTTGTCAGGTAACGAAATCGCAGGGATGAACGGTTGGGTATCAAGAAACTATGGTCCTGCTGCTCCTCATGGCCTGGATCATCATAATGGTGAAATGGGTTTTGGGGATTTTCATTCTCTGAGCTTGTCCATGAGCCCTGGCTCTCAATCGTCAAGCTGTGTGTCTGTCTCCGTCTCGCCGGCGGTGAATGAGGCGGCTGTTTTGGATAGTACAAAGAAAAGAGGGTCCGAGAAAGTGGATCAGAAACAGATTGTTCATAGGAAGTCAATAGATACATTTGGACAAAGAACTTCTCAGTATAGAGGTGTAACTAGGTTAGTTCTTCTTCTTTAAATTTATTTTGATATACCCACCCGTGTTCCCCGAGGGGTGAGTCTAATCTTGTTCGGGGTTCTGGGTATGTGGCTGTCCCTCTCAACTCCCAACGAGTGTTTTTCTTCATGCTCGAACTCTGATATGCGGGCCTTATGACTTGAGTTAGACTACGTCGGTTTCTTCTCCTTTAAATGCATGTTGATATTTATTAAGAAATCTATTTTTTTAACTATTTTTTAATAAAATTTTGAAAAAAATTAAAAATCAGGCATAGATGGACTGGAAGATATGAAGCTCATTTGTGGGATAATAGTTGCAAGAAAGAAGGGCAAAGCAGGAAAGGCAGGCAAGGTTAGTAATCAAAGCATAGTTAATTCTTCTTTTTTATTTTTAATAATTTTCACTACTAATACCATTCATGTCATTTTCTTCATGGATGTGGCTGCTGTTTGAGAATTTCAGTTTACTTGGGTAAGATATTTTTTTATTTACATTTTTTTCCAATTTTACATGCCAAGTATCATTTAAATAGCCATGCAATGCAACGGGAGCTTTGTTGCACCGGCCTGCGCTATTATCATACTATATAGAATATTTCTGATTTTAGTTTATTAAATAATTAAAAAAAATCTGATATTCAGGGGGTTATGATATGGAGGATAAAGCAGCAAGAGCATATGACTTGGCAGCACTCAAGTATTGGGGACCTTCAACTCATATCAATTTTCCAGTAATTTTCTAACTCTAATGACACTCGTTATAGGTTTGTTTCGTGTTTTTGTTCCAAGTTTTCTGGGAACAGAAATAGTAGTTTTGTTATGTTTCCAGAAATCTTGTTCCAAAAATCAGGAAACAAGAATGATAAACTAACGGGGCCGATTTTAATTAACCGTTACCACATTTTTATTTATTTAGTTGGGAAATTATCATCAAGAACTGGAGGAAATGAAGAACATGACCCGACAAGAATACGTTGCTCACCTCAGGAGGTGAATATTTTTTTTTACTCTTTGAACAATAAAGTAGCCACATTTATTTATTTTGTATATTTTTTTAACAGGCATCCAACGTAAAATTGTCAAAACTTTTATGACATGAATTTGAATATTTTTTTTTTTAACGATGAATATTCAATATTTGCAGGAAAAGCAGTGGTTTCTCGAGGGGAGCTTCGATATATAGAGGAGTAACAAGGTCTCGATATTGTTCTTATGCACATATTATGTTTTTTTTTTAGCAAAAAACCTTTTCTTTTTCCACTAATTTTTTTTTTAAATTTAAATTTAGCAGACATCATCAACATGGTCGCTGGCAAGCCCGGATAGGCCGAGTTGCAGGGAACAAGGACCTTTATTTAGGAACATTTAGTGAGTTTTCCCGACTTGATCTTGAAATTACTTGTATTTTTTATATAGCAAACCAAACAGTCCCTCATTTATTTGCAAATTCTAGGTACCCAAGAGGAAGCAGCCGAGGCCTACGATGTGGCGGCGATAAAATTCCGAGGCGTAAGCGCCGTCACCAACTTTGATATCTCACGGTACGACGTTGACAAGATCATGGCCAGCAGCGCCCTTCTCTCTGGTGAGCTTGCCCGGAGAAAAACCGGCCCCGGCAATGATGTAATAGTTTCCGATCACAGCCTTCCAAATGGAGAAACAAATTCCTCAAAGCATAACAACAACAATGGAGTTGAACAATGCTGGAAGATTCCCTTCTTCCAGGCCCCTCCCGATCAGAGACCAAATGGGGATATGGATTTGCATAATCCGGGCGGGTTTGAAGCGATCGGGTTGACGCAGAAAGAGGGTGTCCAGTTTTCTAATGCTTCTTCAATGGTGACAAGCTTGGGGAGCTCAAGAGAAGGCAGTCCTGATAGAAACAGTAGCCTCCCTATGTTTTTTGCTGCTCATGTCCCTGTTTTTGCTGCATGGACAAATTCACTCTAAAACCCCTTTTTTAGGCCTTGGTGGGGGGGGGGGGGGGGGGAGGGAAAAAAAAAAGATGTTTTTGATTTTTTTTTAATGTATTTTTTTTATTTGGGTAAGAAATTAGTTATTGTGGGTGGGACCCGGAATTATATGCCTGTCATCAAGCTGTGATTTTCCAAATTTTTCCAACTCAAATCCTGCTGTGAAGATCTTGAGAAGAAATTGGTGATAAATCTTTATATGATTTTTTGTGTATTTTTTTTTTTTGACTATATGCATGTGTTTATCAACGTGTTTGGTTAGAAAGATAGAAAAGTGAGAAAATAAAAATGAAAAAATAATATTTTTTCTTATTTTGTTTGGAGGTAAGAAAAGGAAAATATAAATTTTCGTGTTGTTTAAGAAAAGAAAAGTGAAAAAAAAAAATTTATTTATCTAATGTACTTAAAAAATATTAGAGATTTTATTATTAAAAGTATAATTGTATTTTAATTTTTTATTTAAAAATTGTCCCTCGAGCTCTCTTCCATTGTTCTCCCAAAAAAAAGTTGTTTAAAAAATTATGTATTTTTTAAAAATTTCTTTTTTTCTTCCTTTCTTATTTTCCGTACACCAAACAAAATTTTCTCATCATCAAAATAAATTAAAGATTCTATTATTATTTTACTGTCTGAAAAATTTTCAATCATTTTTTTTTATCTTAAACAAGTGCTAAAAAAAATTATATATATATATTTTTTTTTTCCTCTCATTTTCTCCTACTACCAACATTTATTTTTTATTTTTTTTTATCTTATTTGGGAGAGTTAATTAAAATAGATTTTGTCTTAAAATTTATATGAAGGGTCCTATCAAGTACATTAAATAAAATAGTTGTTTGTTGACCAAACAAATCTTTACCATTTTCTTTATTTTAATTTTTAATCTCAATAACACCATCATTACTCCGTATCTTTTCTCATCTAAGCTTTTCCAAAAGTGATAGACATTCTCATCTCAATTATCCAAAAGAAAATAAGGCACTTTAGGTGGCTTGATTTGAGACTTCAAATTGTCACATAATTACTCTAACTTTAACTTATTTTTTTCTTAATATTTTGGAAATAAAAACTCAAAAGGATTGCCTACCCCACCTTGATCATCATTTTTCTTTTCCTTTTTTGTTTTTAAACATTTTTTCCAAAAGTAATTTTATGTCTAATATGGCCTTGCTTCCTCCATGGCCACCCTTTAATTTCACTTTGGTCCACAAAGTTACAATTCGAATACATAATATTTTGGAGTTCTGTATCATCTTACTTCCGTCCAAATAAATATCAATGACTTCATTATAATTTTGAACCATATACGCAACTATTTTAAAAGGGCTTAATGTTGCAAATATCTTCAATCGTCACTTCGTAGCAACACACTAACGAAAACCTCCATAAGACTTACGAACATCGATGTGATGTTGGCTAAAAAATTTCAGTATGAGAATAAATTAATATATTATGAGATGGAGAGAAATGACTATTTTTTTCTTAATGTTACTGAAATAGATACATTCAGACTACATACCTGACTGTGCTTAATTTAGGATGGAACGATCACATCATATATGTCGAACTAACTCAAATAATTTCGTTGATTGGCTCAGTGTAGAATAATCTAAATGTTATTCTAGTCATAATGAACTTCAGTTAAACCCCAATCGTTAGAGGCCTGATTCGTGGCGTAAAGTTTTATCCCCAATTGGGTCTTTTACTTAACAAGCCTATTCTCCCATTCATGCCATATCTCGCGTTCTTTGTGTCCAAGGGATCGTGGCCAAAATTTTCTCCCCAGTCATTTGCCTTCTTGACTAATTTTGAAAAAAAAGAAAAGAAGGCAAGGAGTCTCGTTCACAGTCATTGAGGAATTCTATCTATAAGTCCAATTTATCTTTTGTTTCTTATTTACATTCTTACTTCATTTGCTGTTTCTAAAACTGTTATTTGTGATTTTCCTTTATAACCAAGAAAGTAGACTCAACTAGAACCTTCACCGAAAACATATGAGAAATTATCCCTTCCCAATCCATAGCATCTTAAAAGAAAAACTAATCGAGTCGAAATTGCTTCAACTTCCTTCCCCTCTCATTCTTGGGGAGACCATGACCCTTCCTATTTCCCAGAAGCTTTACTTCCTCAATGGAGGAATCAATATCATGTCCCCCCAATCAATATTAGTTAGGGTTCTTAATGAGTCTGATCATTTTTATTCTTCATGTTTTGATGAGGTATGTCTTTACACTTGGATGTTTGATTACAGATTATGCCTTCTTTTTCTTTCAATCCCTTAGGAGCTATTTCAGTCCTGCGAAATATGTCCTGATCAACTCTCCCCTAATAGTTTTTATCAGGCTGTGAGATCTATCACACTTTTTCAAGTTCACAACGTCCCCTTAACTCTTGAAATGATTAAGAGTATAGGTCTTACGTATTTAAAAAATTCTTCTTGTTGGTACTCTCTTTCTATGGTGACTGAACGCCAATTCCTTACTGACCTTTTATCATCAATCGAAGATTGGAAGAATTGTTATTTATTCTATAGTAGAGATTGGGAATTTTTCTCGAAGCGAGAGTTTCGGTCCCCATGGTTCCAAAGGGCTTTAACCATCTCAGTAAACAGAATTTGTGGGTATTTTTAATTGTGGCTCCCAAAATATGTTGCCAATTGACTATTGTTTTGAATTAATATTTTCTAAGATGGAAAAAAATGAGTATCTTTTTCCTAACGTTACTGAAATGCATGCATTTATATAGATAATATACCTAACTTCCCTTGATTGAGGGGTGGAACAACCTGTAATATCTGCTTAACTAACTTGCATAATATCTGTTGAACTAACTCTGCTAATTTCGCACATTGACTCAGTACAGGATATACTAAATGTTGCTCGAGTCATAATGGGCCCGAATTGTTACCAGCGTAATTCCTGGCCCAAAGGACTATCCACAATGGGGCATTTCATTTAGCAAGCCCATTTTCCCATTCAGGTCGCTACTTACATTTTTTATGCTCAAGGTCTCATGGGCAAGAATTTCTCATCCATTAGGGCTTTATAAATATTTCTAGCGTCTTTCTTTTTCTATTATATTTTCTAATATATATATATAGATACACACACACATACGAGTATTGGACGGGACGAAGAATGAGAGAGAAATAGAAGTATAAAATTATCCATAAAGACTCTTAAATATAATCAGGTGCATGGAAGATGACCGCTTTTTATCCAAAAGTATAATGAGAATAATAATAATTTAGACTGTAACGGGATGATTAAAATTTTTTAAGATGTTTTATGTTTAAAATAAAATTATAGGGATTAAAGTGTAAATTTGGTCAAACTTAGGCCGTTACAAAGTATCAAAACCGTGGCTTATCAATTAAAGCTTTCACCATAATGATACACGTGTGAGCTTATCATCCACACGTGTGAAGTCAAAAATTATGTTTTTCCGAATCACAGAATAGTAGAAAAGAAAGTCCGTACTATTTATTGACGGTGGATTGTTTTGTTGTGGGCTGTGGACGAGCTGTAAAAAAGAAAAACCTATGAAACACCGACTGCCCTTCTATTTATTTATTTATTTTTCTAAATTCAAAAAGAGTTAAAACAATAATGATGTGTTTGTCGGCTGAGCTAATTTCATCCTTATATATATATATATATTTGAGTTTTTAGGATAGAATGTGTTCAGATTAGTTTACGCGCGTCTTGATTAATCACCTCATTAGACGATTTTAAGAACGCACTCTTCTAAATCGATCTAATGTATTTAGAATTAAATTCAAGATTTAATAAAATTTTCAGAAGAGTTAAATTCTAATTGATAAGAAAAAATAATATTTTCTTTTACTAACCGGACTAATACCTCTAGATATCTTTTTATATATGTTGTAAAATAGAATATGTGTTTTTAAGAAATACTAAATAAACTTAACATTAGTGACATTTATTTGGTGTCTCTTTTATTTAAGATTTTGATTTTTGTTACCCAAAAACTTGGAAACAAAATTTTAGAATGATTATGTTTTGTTTTAAAAAATTATTCAAAAGAGTTAGAAGCACGAGAGTGATGGAAATATAAAAGACTTTTGAAAGATTCTTGTTATTTCACAATGCACATACATACACCAAAACATGATCATCATTATTAGATCTGGTGGTGGGCGGTCACGATCTAGCTGTAATCTGTCAAATTTAATTTTTTTTTTTTAAGATTTGATTTCAATTGTTTTTTTAAAACAGATCTACTTTACTTTGTTGTTTTGATTTGTTTCCAATATTTTTCTTCTTGTTTTCTTGCTATTTAATTTTCCAGATCTATTTTGGATTATATATATATATATATATATATATATTGTGTTTGTAATTGTCCAACTTTGATATTTGTTGTTGAGAGTTGGTGTTGGTGTGGGGATAAGCTTTATAGGAAATCCTAGTTGGGCTTATTTTTTAAAATAATCTCAAGTAATTAAATAATCAAAAATGATAAATTTGGTATTTCACATACCAATCAACTATTTTACATATCTCCATGTATCTATTATATAGTTGTTAAGATTTTATGGATATTCAATTGAAATGTCTTAAATTTTGATAGAATATTAAAAGGTTTGAGATCGTAAACATTCAATAATTGATATCTTAAATGTTTTTAATTGTAGGATTATTAATTGATACTTAATAATATGAATAGATTAGTGTGTGGGGGGTGTTTTTAATTGTAAGATTATTAATTGATACTTAATAATATGAATAGATTAGAATGATGAATCTCAAATTCACCGGTACGAAATACTGCAACAAGTATAAGAGAACTTGTTACCAAGTAACAAGAGCCTATGGACATGTTTGATAAAAAAGTTAAGTGTTTAAAACTGATTATATTAAGTACTTAATTAATTAAGTTTGTTTGATTAAGTTAACTTAAAAATTAAGTCAAAATGTGAGTAAAAAATTAAGTCAAGACCTCTTTACTTATTTCATTTTACTTAATGTACTCCATTATTTTTCACTTAAAAAAAAATTATATTTTAACCATTTTGCGCTTAATCCCCTATGAGGATTTAATTAGAGTTAGGATTAATGAGAATTGAATTAATTTTAGATTATTTTATGATTTTAATTTTATTTTATATTTAAATTATTATTATAATTTAATTTAAGCAATCAAACTACATATAAAAAAAAAAAAAAATATTTACATATTTTTGGATTAATTTTTACTTTTAATTTTAATATATTTTTTTTTTTAAAAATGGCACCCAGATTTTATTATTTTGTTCTCAATTTAATTTTTTTTTTTTTTTTTTTTTTTTCACATTATCTTAATTCAAATGTAGTTATGTAAATTAAACAATTTTCAGCATACAAATTTTGTACTTATCAAACAAATAAAAAAAATTCAGCACTTATATTTTCAACACAATTTTATCAAATAACTTTCTTAAATTTTCAGCACTTAAAATTTCAGCACTTAATTTTCAGCACTTAAATTTTTAGCACTTAAAAATTAAGTTGTTATCAAACAAGTCCTAAATGTGACCATACTTTATACTCTATGTTGAAAATATTGTTTAAGTCAAAATAGAGTATTTAAATTGTAATGGTACATGTGATCTTTCGACTGTTCTATTTGTCATGTGTGTGTACTTTATATTTTGATAATATTGAGTGTTGCCTTCTAACCATAAAATTTCAAAGGTATTTATTGAGTATAATGAACATATATATAATTATTCGAGTATGCAATAAATGATCTGTCACCCTTTTAGCTAAGAAATAATATGTGTAATTAGATAAGATTTACTTGAAGTCCTTAGACAAAACATTACGATTATTAGAATTAAATTCTAATCGGTATAAAAAGTAAATTGCATAAAAAATTGGTACATGTGATTGAACTAAGGGTTTTGACTATATCCAGCCTGTTGGTTTTTTGGAACATAGAAATAGAGGGATCAAATTGCATGGTAATTACAACTAGGGTTATGCAGAATACTCGCTCACCCAACCAAACCGACCGACCCGAGGCGACCCAGCTTGAAAATAATCCGTTCGATTGCAAATCGAATATCTGACGAATTTTAAAAGGCCTAACCTAACTACTTGTGGAAGGGTGACGGGTGTTGGGTTTTGGTTTGTCAGATAAACCAGACCCATTCGATATATATATATATATATATATATTAGGGTCGCGTTGCTCATTATCAAGTTGCCTCACTCTTGTCTTGCCATCACCATCTCCCTCGCACTAGATCTTCATCTCTCAAGCACCATTTTCCATTTATTCTGGATTGAGGAGGCATCTCTCTCTCTTTGTCTCGCAATCTGTCTATTTTTTTTTCTCAAATACAAGTTCTTCAAGCAACAGATCTTCATCTTCAGTATCTGTGAATCGTGGATGCAAATGATAGTTCCAAAGACTAAATATTTGAATTAAAATAGTAAATCTAGGGTTTATGAGCACACACAAAGGGATCATATGCATGCATTGCGAACATGGTCCGAAGAAACCCAAAAACCGACGGTTTAAATGGAGTTTAGAATCGATCGAACCTGATCCAAATCAATAGACATTTCTGATGACTGCATTTATTTTTCTCCAACCTGAATGTCATTGGTTTGGTTGAAGGTTTACCCCTAACCAAACCAAATACGACATGCGGTGGCCTCTAATTACAACTTAGTGGGTTCTCTGATTTAATTCATATTAACTGGATATAACGATGATATGTGGGTAGACATGACTTATAATCGGTGGAGATGTGATGAAGAAAAGTTCTCTATATATGACAAAATTAGAATTGTTTCAATTTTAATTGATTAATTAATTAATGAATTAACTAATTAATTGTTTCTCTCGTCCAACTTTTGATATAAATCTAACGTGTCACACACAAATAGAGAATAAAAGTTTGAATAGTTCGCATGAAAAGAATGAGTAATAATGTTGAATTGTTAAGAAGTTCGGGGGCTAAAGGTGTCAAGGGTTTTACTCTAGAAAAGGATTATAAATAGAGAACCACACCTTGTGGCTGCCCAAGCTATTAGAGAAAGCCAAATTTCTGCTTCCTCCTCCATTTCTCTTTTACACTATCGATTTGATTGTTATTTCCACCTAAAATCAAAATCGAAACTACCCTAGATCAATTAATTTAAAATAAGATTCTTAGATAATAAGTAGACACCCTAGATTAACTCTTATGAGATTTGTTCTTGCTCTTTTAGAAGAGTCAACTCAAATAAACTCTTGGGAACTCAAATAAAGGTGTCAAGGGTTTTACTCCAGATAAGGATTATAAATAGGGATTCACACCTTGAGGCCGCCCCAGCTATTAGAGAAAGCCAAATTTCAACTTCCTCCGCCCTTTCTCTTTTACACTATCGATTTGATTCTTACTGCCACCTAGAATCAAATCGAACCTGCCTTACATCTACTAATTTAGAATAAGATTCTTAGATAATACCATTCGAATGATTTATTTATTTATTTATTATTTTTTTGGGTTTGTCGATACCGTTAGAGGTAAGGCATTTGTGTCGTTTGAAATTCTTAAATCTGACGAGATTACTACAATGCATAAAAGATGTAGTCCTTGATTCTCCTGACAGACTACTTCGATTTGAGCTCTTGGAATTGGAATAACTTCCATAACGGATCACAAAAATCTTGGTGATCTTCTCTATAGGGAATCCCTTGAAAATCATCCACCCTACACTCACCCTAGAAATCACAAAGCCGTTACACGAGTCCCTCAACCTATCCATTGAGTCACTTGGCCACACTAGCCTTAGAGAACTCTCAACATAGTAAGAAAATAAAGCCATAAACTTCCAAAAGAAGAGATCTATAACCAACTTTCAAGTAAGAACAAAAATTCCCATACCGAATTTACCCTTCTTAGTTTAAAAAAAAAATGGGGCTGGACAGGCCCAAATAAGAGCTCTTAGGGAATATAGACGGCCCAAACAATAAAATTAAATTCAATATACTTTTATCTATGGGTTTTTAGGCCCAATTCAAGCCCGAACATAAAAAACTCAATGAACATGTAAATAGAAACGGGCTTTGGTCCTTTTATTTAGGGCCCGTTAAGAAGCATTATTGGGTGTCGCATTCACATGATCACCAAACAGCTTTGTCTGGCATATACCCCGCAACAGGTTTTCTTGTCTGAGGGACCATTTATTAAGCTTCTGGGGCCCGAAAACTAGTGGGCCTAAAGATCTTAAATGGGCCCAATAAGCCCATGACAATTGTTGATACCAAATTGAGATTGTTTACTAAATTTATGGGTTTACATTTTATTATTTACCATGGTAATTTTTTTTAGCAAAATTTTTTACAAGTTTTAGTGATGTAATGATTTTTTTAGCCATGTTTATTATATTTTAAGGTCAAATCCGAAAATATTTTGACATTTTTTAGTTCTCATTAGTCTAACCCGAAAATAAGCTTAACCAGTATATTATTGGATAATCTATGGTTTAAACTAATAAAATCGGGCACTCTAATTCATCCTAACCAATATATTATTAGATGGTCCAGAATTAAAACTAACCCAATCCGCGTAGAATTAATTTGGTATATCATTTTGGCATAAACCGGCTCAATCCGTATGTTGCCCACCCTACATCCCATTGAGAATGGTCACCATCATATGTGCAGTACAGAGGGGGCCAGTAATGTCAACAATTAATTATTAGTTCTCCATTCTTCTTTCGCTCTCAATTGAACTCCAAATTCACTCATAATTCCCCTTCCCTCTCTATATCTCTCTCTCTCTTCATCTGGGTGGAAAACGGCTTAAATAACCGGCGAGGGTCCTTACCCGGCAGACACGCCGCCGTCCATCGCCCATTTCTCTCTGCTAACGTCCGCCTCGATAACTGAAACAAGCGACAGGAGGAAAAAAGGATAACTCTCTCTCTCTCTCTCTCCTGCACCCGAAATTCACTGTGCTGCCTAAAAAAGAGCAATTCGTGGAGGCACACGTCGCTCCGGCTAACGTGCGCCGGACCGCCATTACCGGCGTTGGAAGAGGATACTAAACAGGCCGTACAGGCGCAGTTTCTTTCTATCTCTCTCAAGATGGGGGTTTGGAGATTTCTGATGGCGTGTCTGCTAACGTGCGCCGCCCTGCTGGCGTCGAAGGCAGATCCGAACGACGAGCGATGCTTGACCCGCCTGAGCGAATCCTTGCAAGACCCTCTGAGGAATCTGCAGAACTGGACGAGGACCACCTTCGCCAACCCTTGCTCCGGCTTCACCTCCTACCTCCAGGGCGCAACCTGCAACAACGGCCGCATCTACAAGCTCTCTCTCTCCAATCTCTCTCTAAGGGGCTCAATCTCACCCTTCCTCTCCAACTGCACAAATCTCCAGGCGCTCGACCTCTCCTCCAACTCCCTCTCCGGCCCGATTCCCCCGGAACTCGAGTACCTCGTCAATCTCGCCGTCCTCAACCTCTCCTCCAACCACCTCTCCGGCGAAATCCCACAGCAACTCGCCCTCTGCGCTTACCTCAACGTCATAGATCTTCACGACAACCAGCTTTCCGGCCAGATCCCGCAGCAACTGGGTCTCCTGGTGCGCCTCTCCGTCTTCGACGTCTCGAACAATCGGCTGTCTGGTCCAATTCCGGTGACGCTGGGGAACAGGAGCGGGAACTATCCGCGGTTCAATATGTCGTCGTTCGGAGGAAACAAGGGTCTGTACGGGTACCCTTTGCCGCCGATGAAGAGCAAAGGGCTGTCGGTGCTGGCCATTGTCGGAATCGGTCTGGGAAGTGGGTTGTTGAGCTTGGTGCTCAGCTTCACGGCGGTGTGTATATGGTTGAGAGTTACAGAACAGAAAATGGCTGCTGATGAAGGCAAGATCAGTCAATTAATGCCTGATTATTGAACTAATTATCATTAATTTCCTCAAAAATTACAGGTACGTATAGCATGTTTATGTCTTTTTTTTTTTTTCGTTTTTTTTTGGGTTTTCCCTCCTTTTGATGTTAATGGGGTTTGATTGTTATTTTAAATTTTTTATTTTTATTAATTTTTAAGGAAAAATTAATGAGCCAAACTATTAAAATATAATTTTTTTTCTTTATTTTTTTTAGTTAAAATTAAAAAAAAAATGAATTTGAATTTTATATTTAATATCATAATTAATTTTAATTGAGAATTAAAAAAAATTAATTAAAAATAAAAAATATAAAAATTAAATAATAAATTACAATAAAAAATAAAAACTGAAAAAATTCTTTAATTTAATTGTAATGTGTATTGTACATATTGCAATATTAAGCATTTTCCATAGATTGACCAAATTTGGTGCCTCATTTATCCAATATGGTACACAAATAATAGTATGACATATCTTAATTTAGGTGGGTATTCTAACAATTGTGGCAAAATGATGTTTGGTTGTTTTAAATGAATTTTTATATTAAAATTAAAAATTATTGTTATTTAATTTTTAATTCTATTTTGTTTTTTATTTAAAAAAATTTAATATTATTATTATTCGATTGATGGGTTTGAGAGTTGTCTAAACTGTTTTGTTTCTTTTTGTCCAAATTCTTTTTCTTTTTGGAACTTCCCTAGTGGCGAATTTGAAACTTTTAGGCCCCCATCTATTCCATCTCTTAAGTCGCGAAGAAAATCCCCTCCCCTTCAGACTTCATCTTTCTTTTGACTCTATGTGGGCGCCTGATATCTATGAAGGTTATTTTTTTTTTATTTTTTTTTAATGTAGTTTAAATATAGTCATATATTTTAATTGAAAATTAACCAACAATTAATCTCATCTAACCCAAATAATGAACTAAGCTCCACAAAAAATTAGCAAACTACTCCCATGATTTTCTAACTAAAGGTGGAACTTGTACCAAATATGGCTAAAACAGAGCATCTGTGCCATTTTGACACAGATTATCCGACATATATTGGAATATATTCTTATTTTAGAAGTGTCAAAATAGAAGATAGCACAACATCTTTTGGAGATGCTAATATGTGAGTTTCTTTTTGCTATTGGTTTAACGGTTTACATTTACTTTAAAAGATGAATGGTTAAAATTGAACTTGTTTATTATATCACTAATTTCAAATTTCTCGATATCACTTACTCCGTCAGTCGGTGATTTAATTATAATTTATATTCTTAAAAATTTCATATAGTTATTTTATTAATTTTTTTTATTTTTTTATTTTTTTTTATACTTAATGGGTTTAGGGAGGTAGTCTCTTCTTTACTTTACTTAAAGCCTATAAACTTTTTAGCTTTCTTAAAATTGCGATGAGACCCATAAATACTATAGAAATATGTTGAAAACTAGTGTAAAAAAATCAAGATTAAAGTTTTTATTTTATTCAATTTTTTTATAACATAACTCAAAACAATTAATTAGTTATACATTCCATTTTATATTCAAATATTTTTTATTATCTTGTTGAATTCAATAGTTAAATGTAAAATGACCGCCAAAATATTTTTATATAAGGTTGTGTTTGGTTAAGGTAATTTAAAAAAAAATTTCACGTGAACAAGGATGTTACAGGTTTTGTTTACGTACTCTGAAGAGAAACTTATGAAATTTATTTATTTATAAAATAAGAGAACAAGTGGGATATATAAATTCTTTCAAAGCATATATTATTTCAATTACTTATCCATTTTATTTCAATTCTATTTTTTAGTTTTGTAATTGTATGAATTTCAAAATTTTCTTTGATTTTTATATTAGAAAATTATATTTATAAAATAAGTATAAAAATAATATTATTAAAATATTTATGTAAAATTGAAGTTGTATTATTGAATTATATTATATGAAAATTATTGTATTAAAATTATTAAATTACAATTATGTTATAAGACATATTTTCACATTTTTTGATTAAATTTAATAAATTTTAATTCTACGTACAAATACTTGCATTTTAAATAAGAGAATTATAAAATTACACAATCAAAATTTTCATCTAGAAAAGTTAAGCTGTGGAAACAAAAAATTTTGAAATTTAAAATCCCATCGTTTACAAATTTAATGGATTTCTCAAATCTCTTACAAAAAAATCTTATCGAATAGAGATTTTCTCTTTCGATTATATTTTAATTGTTAATATGATATATATAAGTAGCGTGCAACCTTTATTAGGAATAATTTGAGTATTATAAGATAATGAAACAACAAATTAAAAAATAAAATAAAATGATAAAAAAGAATAATTATTTATAAATATATGGAGATAATTTTTCCCTAATGGGGTGGGGTTGGTAAATGATAATATTGAAGCACTGAGCTGTAGAATTTTTGTCTCTTCTAACATTTAAATAAACCACTAGTTATTGCCTTATTGGAGACAAGCATTAATTTAATAAAATTATTTATAATTTAAAAAATGTTCTTTTTGAAGTCTAGCATGTTCGTGTTGATTGATTGGTAATTGTGGATTAAGTGGTTGACATTATTGTGGATTTGTTGGTGTGATGATGTTCTAAAGGTCAATTTTATTTAATTTTGTTTTTTTATGTTTTTTTTATTTTTTTTGAGTTGTAAGAAGATAATTTGATATTTGAAATTTGAATTTTAAATGAAAGTTCGCACAATTTTAAAAATTTACATGTTTTTATTTTCAATTCTAATTAGTCATCGTAACTCTATACAACCAAACACTACCTTACTTTCATCACAAATTGCTAAAATTTTATTTGGTCGTATTTCAATTTGATAATTAAACCATCTTATAAAAAGTTAATTCACACACGCACATACATATAGACTTGTAAATAAATAAAAAATAGAGATAATATATATAAAAATTACATCCAGATTAATAGTTAGTGGTTCAGTCACGCGGTTCGATTTTACATTTATTTTTTTTAAAATTAAAATTAAAACCAAAATCGTTTCGGTTTCAATTCTAAAACCAAAATTGAAATTGAAATATTGATTGATTGCAAACTTGAAACTTTTGGTTCAGGTTCAATTGTTATTCGGCTCGTTTAGTTAGATGGAATGGAATCATAGTGAAATGGAATGAGAGGAGCAATGAAATGAATTTATTAATTAAATCACTATCGCATTCTCTTATTTGGTTGTTATTGTATATTTAAAGGATTATAATGAAATAATACTCTTTTACATATCATTTTTTTTTAGATCAAATTCATTCATAAATATACCTAATAATAATTTATTTAAAAAAATGAATACAAAATTTAAATAATATCTCCTGTGTAAAATGTTCAAAATTTACCAACAACTAAAATTATTTTATTGTTAAATTTTTGTTTTCACTCTGGGTGTATAAATAAAATTTTTTCTCAAATATTTATTTTTATTTAGGAATAGAAATATATTTTTTGTTCTTAGATTTTCACTTCCATTTTTTATATAAATTTTTTGTTCCCAAATTTTGTTTCTATTTCGTGAACAATAACATATTTTTTTTTCTCAAATTTATGTTTATATTTCAGGAATATAAACTGTTTTTTTGCTTTCAAATTTTATGTTTGTTCGAAACATAAGTTTATGAATAAGAAAATACGTTTTTGTGTAGGAAACGTAAATAGAAATTTGGAAACAAAAAATATGTTTCTATTCCAGAAAAAATAGAGAATAAAAAATATCTATTAATTCTATTCCCGAAACACAAGCAGATATTAGAAAAGAAAAATCTTTTTGTTTTTTAGAACAAAATATTTTATTTTCGTCATTTAGTAAATAATATTTTTGATTGAAATTGATATAGAGCTAAATTGATAAAATTAATTTATAAGAAATATCGAAGTCATTTTCAAATTGAGAATTATAGGCCAAAATGAGATGAATTATTTTGTGTAACAAAAAAAATTCTATTATGAACTATGGAATTCAATTTCACGACATGAAGTATGAAATCCAATTCCATCTAATTTGATTTTAATGAAATCAAATTTTTGATTCCATTGGACAACTAAATAAAAAAATCAGAATCGAAGGTAGAATTATAATTTCATTCCATCCTTATTCCGTCCAACCAAACGCATCATAAGAGTAACATAGGCCTTGTTTGGTTAGTGTTCCGAACTAAATTCAACTCAAAAATTCTGAGTTTGATTTTGGGGAATGCGTTTGGCAAATACAAAACTCAACCCAATCCAACCCAACCTAAAAAAATAAGAATTGATTATCAAAATATTAAGGAAATGAGAAACAATTTTTTTTTTTTTTCCCAAAAAACTCAACCCAAAGTTATCAACTCCAGCCACCGTCCGACGACCACCCGCTACTGGTCACCATCCATCGCCGCTGGTCACTTTCGGCGACCGTTACCGGATACCGTGCATTGCCGTCCGCCCGTTGCCGCCGGCCACCACCGCCGTCGCCGGCGTCCGGTCATCCGGCCACCGTCTGACACCACCGCCGTTGCCACTGTCCGGCCGTCCGCCCACCGTCTGACATCATCGCCGCCGCTGTCCACCCGCCGCCAAACACAAAAAAAATTTCAAAAAAAATAAATTAGTTTTAGGATAAAATCGTTACCAAACATATTCTATTCTCAGCACAAAACAAAAATTATCGTTACCAAACGCAAGTCTGTTTCTAAAATTTTCAACTTAACCCAATTTAACTCAACCCAACCCATTCCAATTAGGTTCAGAAAAGTGGAAACACTAACCAAACGCCACCATAGTTAATTTGTTCCTTTTGTTATTTTTAAAGATTAATTTTAAATTGAAAAAAAAAAAGAAAAAAAGAAATTATTTTACATAATTTTTTTTACATAATATTAATTTTACCCTTTAGTCAATAAAAGGGAATAAAATAAAAGAGTTTGAAAACTTTGTGATAAATTTTGGCACGAACAATGATTATTGTCTAGAAAATAAAGGACACGCGTGGAGTTCTTTTTTTATTACCATTTTAAAATGATTAAATTAATTGATATCAACAAAACTCCCACCGAAAGTAAAGCAAAAAAAGATTAGTCAAACTTTATCTTTTAATATTTCTTATTAATTTCTCCGAGAGTGGAATGTGATATTTGTTGTGTCATTATGCACCCATTTTTTTATTTTTTTTTTTATATATATATATATATATATATATATTTTCGGTAGGTATAGTGCCACCGGCCATACAAAAACAAAAATGTGAGACTAATCTTAAGCGGGATTTCGTAGTTGTCCCTCCTAACAAATGTTTTTTTCCATGCTCGAATTCTTGACCTTGCAGTAGTCCTTCAACTGCTTTAACTCAA